>JAPPVO010000031.1:82069593-82146156 GCA_030407325.1 Camellia japonica
ACTTTTTTTGCTCTCTCTTTTTTAAAGTTTTCAATACTTTGTTCTAACGTTTGTGCTCTTCTTTTTGCAGTTCTTCCCCAGCCACCAAAGGGTTTTCGCAAGTCTTTCTTCCCCAGCAAGGACTTGAAGAAGTTATTGGATTTGCCAGTCCACAAGCGGGGAGCCCCTCTGTTACTCAATTTCATCCCAACCTACAAGTCGGTTCTTCCCGATGTCTTAAAGAGGAAGAAAAGCCATTCTCCACCTTCCGCCACAACTCCTCAAACAGCCTCTCATCTCGGCCAGATCAAGGATCGACCTCTGATCTAGCAGAGCAACCGTCAACCTCGGCTGCATATCTGATCCCACCATCTCAACGCCAAGGCCGCCGTAGAACTGCAATTTTCGTCGAGATGGGTCACAAGAAAGTTGTTGCTGACAATCTTCTAGCCGATATCCCTAACTCAATTGATGCTCAACCAGCACAAACCCAACCTCAACCAAAGCCAAAGCCAAAGCGAATAAAGAAGGCTCAGCCCAAGGCAACGGTGACTCAGATTGACACTGAGGACACCTTGCCGATTTCAAATTGGCTGAGAGTGATAAGACCCAGTCTGCTGCCGAGAAGAGGCCCGTTGAGGCCTAACCATCCAATTCTACTAGATGAAAGAGGCCGAGGTCATCCTCTGCGACCACCTCGGGGTCATTAAAACTGTAAAACCCAAGTTGTGTGTAGGATTATTTTATTGGATAGATTAGTAATTAAATTAATTTATATGGGTCATTTATTAATATCAAAGAATTAGTTATGAGATGGCATTATATTTCCTATTACTTAGATGGGTAATTTTGTAACTTTGAGAAATTAGGCTAATAAGCCCACCTATTGTGGCTTTTAGTCTTGGAAAACAAACAAAATAAAGGCTGAGAATTGCTCCATAGGCGGCTAGGGTTTGAGAAGGTAAAAGAAAAAGAAAAGAAAAAGAGAAAAGAGGTTCAAGGGAGGCTGTAATAGGGATTGGAGGCAGCACGTTGGTGATTTTGGGACATCCATTGGTTAAGGTAAAATCTGTCTTTACTGTTAATTATTAAGTTTATGTTGATGAATTTAACAATCAATGCATTAAGGGGATTTGGAAGATCTATAGGTGCCTACTTAGGTTTTGAGAATTGGGTGCAATGTGTAAGTGTAACTTAATGGAGTTTTGTATCATGGGTAAGGGTGTGTTTGGCTATAAAGTTGGGTTGAATGGTTTGATCTCTTGGATATTAAAGAAATACATTAATCTAATATAGTGGGGCTTTTGTGGGTGTATGTAACATGTAAAAAATATTAATTTATTTGAGGTTTTATTTATTAGGTTTGTGTGATTGAAGTGGTGGAGCTGGGTGTTTCGAGTTGGTGTTGGAGTGTTATTTATAAGCTTTTGAGGTAAGTAGCCCTCTATCACTGTTGGTTCATTTTTATTCCTATCGAATTGTTTAAAATCATAAATATTTATTTATAGCCTTCATGTTCTCTTAAAATAAAATATGGGTCAAGTATAAAACAATATCGAATATTATTATGAAAATTATTTGAATATTTGGTGAAACTATTTTGAAAATTGTACTAAACGTTTATTCTGAAAATATCGAATGTTTTATTTAAAAGTTGTGTATTGTTTGAATTTTGAACACCACTCTAGTCTGACTATGATTTGGACCCTAGCCAATGAGGGTTATTTATTGGCACAGAAACTAGTTTCTTTTGGGGCTTTACCACCGACCTATGTGTGGTTCTGGGCCTTGTCACGGGCTAAGTGACCGTAGTCATTAAGACTTGGGTTTTGTGAATTGCATCATTGAACCATTTGAATATCGAACCATCAATTTTGAACAACGAAATTTCATCGAATTACCTCATTGTCTTTTCAATTAAAATGTATTGCTACACTGTTTATTTTCAGCTACGAAACCATCTTACAAAATAATTGTTCATTTATTGAATGGTAGCAAAAAATATATTTATTGGTTATCGACTATTTTTTTTTGTATACTTGATCGAGCTAACAGTGATGGTTGGTTATTTACTAGGCTGTCTAGCTTACCCTTATTTTATTTTTCAGATTCTGAAGAGTAGAGCTGTGCGGGGTTTTTACTTGTGGGAGTGCCGAGAGTAAGACTATGATTTAAGTACTTGGATCATTATTATTATTTTTTTTATTAGTGGACTTGGTGGACAATTTCATATGATAAGAATTATCTATTTGTATGGTTTTTAGCATTATGATATTTAAGGATTTAATTTGAGTATTTTACATTGTTGGTTATGTATTGGACTCTTAGCCTTGCATGCTCACTTAAATGAGTGTGCGGCGTTGTCACGGAGCTTGGGGCGTGACAAAAACGTGATTCCCCCTAGGCCTCGCCGATCACAATCGACGACAAGCCGGTTAGGGCTGGTGATAGCGCCAACAACATTGAGGTCGACATTGGCCTTTACACCGCCTTGCTATTGCCTGAAGATCTTAATCGTAATGCTCATATGAGCAAATACGAAAATTTTGCTCTGATGCTGCAGCATTCCGTTCAAGTAAGTTCTATTTACCTGGTATTTTTCTTTCTTTTTCTTTTGTATACTCAGAGAATTTTCTAATAACTTCGGCTTTGTTCATTTTTCTTCAGGCTATCCAGCACGCCCACTCCTTCTCAATGCAAGCTTTTGAGGTGAGGAAGGAGTTGGCCGACAAAATCAGGGAGGTCGCTGCTCTACAAAAGTCCCTCAACAGGGCCAAGGACAAGATGAAGACCTTGGCAGATCAAGCTGAGGCAGCTGTAAAAGCTCAAGATGCGGCTGAGGAGAAAACTGACGCTGCAGAGGCCATTGCCAAGGTCCTCACAGCTAAGAAGAAAGAGGCCGAGACAAAAATGGCCGAGGCCCAGAAAGAACTCCAAGATGCCCTGGCCACAAAGGAGGTCGAGATCAAGGCCGCCGATGAGAGGGCATACACAGAGGGGGTGGCCGACGTCAAGGAGGATTATAAAAAATAAGTGAAGCAGGCATGCAACAAGGGTTTCACCCTTGGTTGGATGGCTGCTCTAAAAAAACTTGACGTCCCCGAGGACTCCCTTCTCAAGAAAGCTGATGTCCTACCCTTGCCATTCCCCCCTACTCCAAGCCAATCCTAAGACGATTCTGAGTCTGAGAAGGAATCTTTGGTGAGGAAGTCGAAGGAAGCTGCTGGGGCCAAGTCCCCTACTCCAAATGAGCAAGTCCTAGACTTGACTTAGGATAAGAAGGGTGAGGAGGTCCCCAAAGAGGTTACTCCTGAGAAGGCGACATCGGATGTGCCTGTAGCCGACAAGAGCCTCGATCAAACCCTTCAAGAAATAGATGCCAAGCTCGCGGCTGAGAAGGCCGCCGAGATGTCTTCTCAGCAGTCTTTCGAACTCCAGACCTAACCGCCTCAAGACGCCGAAGAAGAGTCTTAGTTTTGATGCTTCTCTTTTTTCTGCACTTTTGTACTTTTTTTTTTCCTTCTTTCTTTGAAACAATGTAAGCGTTTTATTTGGCCGACATGCCATCTTTTGAATGTAAATACAACTTCTTCATTTGAGTGCTTGTATGTTTGTCTTCCCTTTACTGCTCTTGTATGACTCTTATACTTAGAACATTTTGCATATCTTTGATGTACACCTTAACTGTGTAATCTTCTCGGGGTGAAATACCTCGGTTATACCCACTGACGGTTTACATCGGCAAGTACATAAGTACTTATTTTAATACAACCTTTAACTTATAAATTTTTTCACAAATTTCAACAAGTGTTGTGTTCAGTTCAACTTCAACTTGTAAATTTTTCACAAATTTCAACAAGTGTTAACATGATCTCGGTTTAACTTCAACTTGTAAATTTTTCACAAATTTCAACAAGTGTTAAACATGATCTCGGTCTAACTTCAACTTGTAAATTTTTCACAAATTTCAACAAGTGTTAAACATGATCTCGGTTTAACTTCTACTTGTAAATTTTTTACAAATTTCAACAAGTGTTAAACATGATCTTGGTCTAACTTGTAAATTTTTCACAAATTTCAACAAGTGTTAGACGTGATCTCGGTTTAACTTCAACTTGTAAATTTTTCACAAATTTCAACAAGTGTTAAACATGATCTCGGTCTAACTTCAACTTGTAAATTTTTCGCAAATTTCAACAAATGTTAGACTGATTTAGCCTGTATATTCTAGGAACCATTTTCCAACTTTCTGCCCTCTAATGTGAACTTAAGTTCCACTTGGGTTCTCATTATGCATGCATTCTAGAAACATCATCAACTATCTTATTAGTCACAAGTGTGAAAAATCAAGCTAAAACTTTATTTATTACTTCGGCTAATAACAAAGAACAAGAAAGTCTAATGGTAAAAAAAATTTCATATTGCAAGTATTCCAGGGCCTTGGCAACTCTTTGCCTTCACTATCTTCAAGTCGATATGCCCCATTGCCTAATACCGAGATAATTCTATAGGGTCCTCCCAGTTCGGGCCAAGCTTGCCCTCTCTGGGATCCTTCTTATTGCCGACGACTTTTCTCAAGACGAGGTCACTGACTTGAAACTCTCTTGGGTTGACCTTCTTATTATAAGCCATGGCAAGCTGCTGCTGGTATGCCACCAGCTGAATTACAGCTCTCTCCCTTATTTGTTCTAGCAGATCCAGATCTCGGGTTAATAATACATCATTAGTCCCATTCTCTACTCCATGGGTTCTGATCCCTGGGATGCCGACTTCTAGAGGAATGACTGCTTCTGTGCCATAAGCCATGGAAAATGGAGATTCCCCAGTTGATCTTCTCGGCGTAGTCCGATATGCCCAGAGTACACTTGGCAGTTCATCCACCTACTTTCCCTTTGCTGCTTGCAGCCTCTTCTTAATCCCATCCAAGATGACTTTGTTGGATGCTGATGCTTCTGCTTGTCCATTGCTTTGAGGGAAACTTGGAGTGGAAAAATAATTCTTGATTTTGAACTTTGCACAGAAGCTCTTGATTACTGTCAAATTGTGTTCCATTGTCTGCAATTAGTGCTCTTGGGATCCCAAACCTAGTGATGATATTTTTCCATATGAAATTCTTCACATCCACGTCTCGGATCTTGGCAAGGGGTTCAGCTTCTATCCACTTGGTGAATGTAGACGCGCCCGAGGACTCCCGAGCTCCGCGTGCGAGGGCGCGAAATTCGCTTGCTCTCTAGCTACTACAAGTTCGGACTCATGTCACAGTTTTGAATCTAATCTCACAATGTGCGATGTAAGATCGATAAATCACCAAAGAGTCCAAATCCGGCAAATCGTTTTGGAAAACTGATTTTAATAAAGAAGTGCCAAACATGGAGTGCTTTGCCAGATACAGAGTCGCCACCTAAATATTTTATTTTTGGGGGAATTTAGGAAACCCTGACTCATGCCGAAGGCCATGTGTCCGTCATCACCAAAGTTGGCTCAGCTCGGGAACTTGGGTACGAGAGGGGAAGGTCATGCAATGAGCAACCCCACTCGCCCGATCAAAGATCGGCCTGTACTAAGCATGATATTTTATTTTTGAAAACACATGTGCTCTTATTCCGGTTAATTAGCTAATCCTACCACGTTATGCGCACAGCATACAAGTATAGACTAGATCGCCTAATTTGAAACAAAACATTGCATATTCGTTTTGTAAAAACTGGTTTGAAGTTTGCTACTCGCAAGTAGGCTAAATCAGGGATTTGAATGAATTGTTCCAATTCGAGTAATCCAACCTTCACCCACAGGCATTCAGGCAGTTATATCAAATAAGCAGTTAGCCTCATGGCAAGCATGCTTTCATGGCAGTCAATAACACACATGCAGTATGCTAAAGCGTAAACACTCACAGTGTACTCCGAGCCAAAACAAAGAACTAGTTAGAAATCATGTATGATCCTAGTTCATGTTAAGATGGCTAATGCAACACATGCGAGAATGCAGCTAAGATAGGCTCGGCTATTCTAAGATGGCATGTGAAATGCAACTTGATAACATGCTGTTGAACACGTATTCAAGTAAATGTATTGAAAATACAATGCAATTAGTATGATGCGCTAAGCCCGGTACATACAAGACAGATGAATGGATGCACGCATGTGAGCATGAGGTATGCTAAACAAAATATGCCCTAAAACTAACCATTGTGAGCAGTTAAGTAAAAGGAAGAAAGAAATGGGGGTTGGAAGACATGCATCACACACACGCACGCTTATTACAACATTGCGCCCTCTCGACGGAGGGACCGAATAAGAAGCTAATTAGCTAATCTAAGCTAATTAAGCTAATTATTACATCACAACGAAGCTAATTAACTAATCCTAGTTAACTAACTATTACAAAACAATTAAGCAGCTAGACGCATTAACTACTTAAATACAGAATCCAAAGCATAAACTAGTTAATCACATTAGCTAAGTAAAGCAGTAAAACAAAGCCCTCAGATGGAGAAGAGTGCATGCATGCCCGGTCGCCTCGTTCGGAAATCCGTCGTGATGCCCCAACTTGCCTCTGTTTGCAGCTGCTCTCAGAACCTTGCACCAAGCTCCAGAAAGCTTAAACTCCACCATGGGAACCTGTGGGAGGGTGGCCGACCAGTTGTTGGTGTCTGCAGCCACCTGCCGACCACTTTTTGTACTGAAAGCCAGAAAAAGTGGTCGGCCAGCTAGTTTTTCTGGCTGGCCGACCAGTTGTTGCTGCCAGACTCCAGTTTTCTACAACAGAGAGCAAGAAAGGGCATGGCAATATATTTGCAAGGTATGTGCGCACAACCACCCTCCCTATCATTTCATGAGCTCAAGGGAGTGTGGTTCTCGACCCTCGGGCCACCAATCGCGCATTTCAATGCATGATGGCCGAGAGGCGAAGTTGTACAATTTAATGTAAAATGAATGTACAAGTAAACACATAAGGCCTATAACTCTATCATGTATGATCAAGAGCGTCGACGACCGAGAATTGAGGCACGTTTCATCACTTTAAGTATGAAACACCCCTCGTTTCTCGTGTTTGGACTAACACCTATTCCAAACACAATACAACACAAGCATGGCATACACAATGCGACTCAAGCATGCAAACATGCAATGCAATGAAACAAGCATGTGAACAAGATACAAGGGATAAGCATGCAACATGCAATGCAACATGAACAACCTAACAAGGCTAATGGCATGCACAATGCACAATGCTAAGAACAACAACTAGCATACACAATGCTAAAAGACAACTAGCATATGCAATGTAATGAACATGGTATACACAAATGTAATGAAACAACATGGCATACACAATGCGATGAACTACATGGCATACACAATGCTTAATGGACTTAAACAAAAATGGATAGACCTCAGCCTAGCCCAAATTAGTGGCCATAACACCAAAACAAAGGCACCAAAAAACAAGGCATGCATGCACAATGCATTGGCCATACGAGTAGGCCTAATAGCACAACCCTCAAGAAGACTAAAGGAGTGACAAACATGGAAGTGTGACAACACTAAATGCACTGAAATTAAGTAAGAAATGATGCCAAATCATTCAAACAAACACAAGTATAGCATGCAAAGGTCCTAAAGCATGAAGCTAGTAAAGAAGACTACAAATGGGGCATGCAATATATGGCACAAGTGCATGAACCAACCATGGACAGAGCTGAAATAGGTCAAAACAATGACCAAAACATGCTAAGATGGAGGCTCAAAGACCTAGGCAAGATGGCATACATGCTAGGCCATAAGTAAGGCAACAATGCACAACACTTAAAGGCATTCAAAGCATGAAAGAAGTGGGAACATGGCAATGCTATGAGCTCTGAAATGAAGTATTAAATGATGCCAAATCATCTAAATAGCTCAAAGATAACATGCAAGAGTCAACAAAACACAAGGCTAACAAGGCCAATTGCACTATAGCTATACAAAGCATGAAGCATATGGCAAGGGCAACCCAAAACAGTCCTAGATCATGCCAAAATGATACTAAAACATGCATGGAAGGAAGCCAAAACAAGCTAGCATGAAGGGCATAAGGCATGATGCATACAAAGCAAATAAGGTGGATTACACTACACCTATTAAGACCAAGCATGTGATGACTTAACCAACAAAAATCAAAGTTATATCATGGCAAGATAACCCCCAAAACACATTGAAATGATGGCTCGCAAGCTAAGGCATGAAGGCATACACAATTATTCATGTTAAGGCATAAAGAGGCAAACCCTCCAACGCATTGAATGAGTGATAAATGCAAGTGCATGACCATGAAACATGGACTGAAATCACATAATAAAGGATGCCAAATCATTCAAATAGTCCAAGTAATGCATGCTAGTGGACTTGACACACAAAGCTAACAAGCTAGAATGCATTATAGCTATACAAAGCAAGTCATGCATGGCCAAAACAACCAAAATCAGAGCTAGAGCATGCTAAAACATGGACAAAAGCCTCTTGAAGTTAAGCCAAAAGCATGCTAGAATGACATGTTAAAGTATGATGCATGTTAGGCTAATTCATGGAAATGCACTACAAGTGCATGGAGCATGCAAGAGGTGACCAAACCAAACCCTAACAGAGGTATGACATGGCAAAACATTGCCAAAAACATGCTGAAATGGACTCAAGGCAAGCTAGAATGACATGCTACTTCATGAAGCATACAAAGCTAGTTTATGAGATTTACACTACAAGTGTATAAACCATGCATGAAGTGACCAAATCAAGTAAAAATAGTGGCATGCCTCAGCAAAATAAGCCCAAATAGAAGTTAAGATATGGTCAACATAAACTTAACAAATGTGCTCACACATGAGGCATTCAAGACAAATATTGAAGACACAAGGAGAGGGGATGACCCTCTCCTTTTTGGGACCTCAAAACACCACTTCCACTACTAAAATTCTTATGAGTTTCAGTAGTGAGAAGGTCAAAACAAGGTGGTCCCAAAGCTTAAAAAGAAGGCACAAAAGCAAGGCCAAACAAGGCCTAAGAGGGGGTAAACAACCCCAAATACAAAAGTGACCTTAAACAAAGATCTTAAGCGCCAAAATTCAGAACTTTTTGCAGTAGCAACTTAGTCTTAAAACAGCATGAAAAAGGGTCCAAAAGCTTAAGCAAGAATGGGGGTTTAAAAGGTTAAGAGTTCACCCTTGAAGACCCTCTTTAAAGCTGCAACTCCAGCAACTTTTCTGAGTTCAAACCAGTCCAAGAACTCCAAAAACAACTTCAAGGGACCTTAACTCCAAGAGTATGGTGTTTGAGTGTGTGTTTGTGTACAAAAATGAGACAAAATTACACTTTAAGGCACAAAACAAGAGAGAAATGAAGATGTATAGATATAGATTATATGTATAGCTCAAGGGAGATTTTCTGAATCTAGAGGAGGGAGGAGGAGCCTCCCTCTTATAGAGAGTAAAAGCACAAGCTTCTTCAAGAAGCTAAGGCTCAAGGGCATCCCTCTATATACGTGTATGGAGGATGGTTCTTGTGCTCTCCAGCTGTGCTAGCTGGCCAAAAATATCTCCAAAAAGGTAACAAAAAGCAGCTGACCACTTAAAGTGGTCGGCCAACCACTTTAAATGGTCTCCCAAAAATAAAAGTGGTCGGCCATGGTAGGAGAAGGTCAGCAGCATGAAAACAAGCAAATGGTGTGGTGGCCGACCACTTTTGATGGTCCAAAGATCAGGGAGACCAGTTGTCAGACCAGAAAATTGGCTGGCAGTAAGAAAAGTGGTTTGCGGGGAGAGAAACTGGTCTCCCACCCTTGTACCACCTTCCAAACAAGGAAAACAAGGTTTGTACCAAAAACAAACCAAAACGGATGCAAGACGAAAGTTCAGGAGGCAAAGTGCGCAGCCGGGAGCCTCAAAAACTAGCTGTCGAGCACCAAAAGTGGTTCACGACCACAAAAGTGGTCTCCCAAACCACAGTGGCCCTCTAGGCCAAGGAAACAAGGTATGGTTCAAAAATCACGCCAAACAGAGAACGTTAAGCGGTCCCGAGACAAGGCGCGCAGTCAAAGGCTCCGAAAACCGGAAACTAGTCTCCAAACGGGAAAAGTGGCCTACGACCACGAAAAGTGGTCTACAACCACAAGAAATGGGTTTACAAGACCTCTCCTTCCCTCAGGCAAGAAAAACAAGGCTTGGTCCGCAAACCGAGCCGAAACACAAAGAGTTCAGAGGCCCCGAGGCAAGGCACTCAGCCGAAACTCCGAAACCTCGAAACGAGCACAACATGTGCAATCACCAAGCACTCAATCAATGACGTCTGAGTCTTAAGGTCGGTTAAAAATGGGGTGTCTACAGTGAAGTAATCTGTTGCTACCAGCAGGTACTTCCTTTGCCCAGTCGCTTGGGGTAGTTTTCCAACAAGATCCATACCCCATTGGGCGAACGGCCAAAGACTGGATACTGGGTTCAAGTTTGCTGCTGGTTAGTGTATCAGTGGTGAAAACCTTTGGCACTTTTCACACTTCTTGACGTAGGCTTCTGCATTTTTCTACATGTAGGGCCACCAATACCCTTGGGTAATGGCCCTATGAGCAAGCGATCTGCCCCCAGCGTGGCTTCCACATATTCCTTTATGTATTTCGTATAGAAAATCTTCAACTTGTAAAGGATGTACACACCTCAAAAAGGGTCCAGTGAAGGATCTTCTGTAGAAATGTCCCTTTGCTGTCAGACTGAATCTTGCCGACTTCAATCTGATCTTGTGTGCCTCTTTGTGATTATCTGGCAATTTTCCTTCTTTCAGGAATGCCACTATTGCGTCCATCCAGCTTGGTCCCATGTCCACACACATTGCTTCACGCTCTGTGGTCAGTGGTTCGATGCTCGGGCCCGACAAGTAGTCAACCATTATCGTCCTTACCTTTCCAGGTTGTATTGCACTAGCCAGGTTGGCCAGGGCATCAGCGTGACTGTTATCATCTCGGCTAACCTGCTGTAGTCAGCAATTCTAAAACAAGGCCACCAACCTGCTGACCTCTTTTGCGTAGGCCGACATCCTCTCATCTCGGGCTGCAAACTCACCCGTTGTCTGGTTGACTATAAGCCGGGAGTCATAGAAGACTATCACCTCATCTACTTCTACTGCTACTGCCAGTTTCAGTCCTGCAATCAGTGCTTCATACTCTGTTTCATTGTTTGAGGCCTTGAACCCCAAACGAATGGATTGTTCTAGTATTTGTCCATCTGGAGATACCAGTACTACTCATGCCCCCGCTTCTTATCGGTTTGAACTCCCATCAACAAACAGTCGAAAGGAGTCGCCGATGTAAATGCTGCAGGGCCTGAGTTTTTCTTCCTTTCTTTGTTCTGTTGCTCTCGACTGGGCTCCTCTTTGCTTGCTTGGACATCGTTCACCTTGGCTCAATGGAGCTCGATGTATGATGGATCCTGGCGTGAACTCGACCACGAAGTCGGCCAAAACCTGGCCTTTGATTGCTATTCTGGGTCTGTATTCCAGGTCATACTGGCCCAAGGCCACTGCCCATCTGGCTATTTTGCCTGTCAGATCTCCCTGCTGTAACAGGGACTTCAAAGGATGTTCAGTTAGCACCACAATTTTGTGGGCTTGAAAGTAACGGTTCAGCTTCTTTAAAGCCATTACTAAGGCCAGCATTAACTTCTCTAAGGGTAAATACCTGGTTTCTACATCAGCCAAGATTTTTCTTACATAGTAAACAGCCCTTTGTTCCCCTTTTTCTTCTCGGATTACCACTGCGCTTATCGCATGTTCCGAAACTGTTAAGTACAGGAACAGCTCCTCTCCAGGTTCTGGATTTGAGAGAACTAGAGCCGTGGTCAGATACTTCTTCAAGTAGGCCAGGGAAACTTCGCACTCCTCGGTCCATAAGAAGTCTGTCGCTTTCTTCACTAAGCTGAAAAAAGGTTTGCACTTGTCTGAGCTTTTGCTTATGAACCTATTCAGGGCTGCAGCCCTTCTAGTCAGTATCTGCACCTGTTTTGCCGATGTCGGGCTCTTCAACTCTAGGATGGCCTTGATCTGGTCTGGGCTGGCCTCAATGCCTCTTCTGGTCACCAAGTATCCCAAGAACTTACCAGATCTAACTCTAAATGTACACTTCGATGCATTGAGTCGGAGCCGTTATGTTTTAAGGATATCAAAGACTGCTTTTAGGTCAGCCAGATGACCCTCAGGTTCCTTGGTCTTCACGACCATGTCATCTAGGGCTGTGTAGCGGATCCACCAACCCGCCAGAATCGCCTGACCCGACCCGACCTGACCATAAATGAATGGATGCGTGGAGTGTAGCGGACGGGTGCGGGCCTGAATTTTTAGATTTTTCGGGTTCGGGTTCGGGTCGAGTGGCGGGTGATCCGCCATTTTATCCACCAAACCCGACCCGCCCGTAACCATTTTTTCCCCCCCAATTGTATTACACGAATTAGGCCCCTTTTCTTTAGAGTTTGCTTTGCTCTGCCCTAATTTCTTCACAGACACAACAAACAAACAGAAGAACAACACACACACTAACACTCTCTCTCTCTCTACCCTACCTATCGTCCGACGGTAACCTCTGGCCAACGATCTACACTGAACGACCGACGATCTACACTTCTGAACGGCGATCGAGTTGCTTGCACTGAACAGCAATCGATCTATACACTGAGGTATCTCTCTCTCTCTCTCTCTCTCTCTCTCTCTCTCTCAATAGAAGATTTACAGACACCTCTCTCTAGATATATATTGAGTTGATCGTATGAAAATCTTCGTGTGTTAAGTAATCGCCCTCTGAGGGTTTGATGTATATATTGAGTTTAGAAATTTTGTTTAATTGAGGGTTTAATGTATATAATATATATTGAGTTTAAGTCATTGAGTAATCGGCCTCTGAGGAGTTGATGTATATACTAAACAGTATATATTGAGCTTCATTGAGGGTTTGATATATATATTGGTTTGGCATATATAAGATTTACAAATAACAAGACTGGTTTTTTTTTTTTTTTTGAGTAAACTGTTATATATTAAGTAAACTGTTATATATATTGAGTAAGATTTATTGAGTAAACTTTTTTTTTTTTTTTTAACAGATAACAAGATTTACATAATTATTTTTGCATTGCCTAGGTTATTTTTGCATTGCCCACTGGTGTGGCAGTATATCAAATATGAATTGAATTGAATTATTTGTTTTTGGTCTGGCAGTATATCAATGTGAATGAATTGAATTATTTGTTTTTGAATTGAATGTGAATTAAAAATATATGAAGTGATTTGGTCTGGCTATCATTGCCCACTTGCACTGTTATGTGTTTTTGGTCTGGCAGTATATCAATATGAATTGAATTATTTGTTTTTGAATTGAATATGAATTACAAATATATGAAGTGAATTGGTCTGGCAGTATATCATTGCCCACTTGCATTATCTTTTGCTTACTTATGTTTTGACAATATTTTAGGAAGTGCAATGCACAATTGAATTATTTTCAGGTTGTGTTTTTGAGAAAGTGAGCAATTTTATGTTGAAAATTTGTAAACTTTTAAACTGCGAAACCGATTCGTATCCATCCGCCAATCCGCTCAATCCGCATCCGCCGAATTAGCGGACGGATACGGATTAATTTTCTCCAATTCACCAATTTGGCGGACGGATGGCAGATTGAAGGTTTCATGGCCGCAACCGATCCGCGCCCACCCCTAATATCATCGATGTAAACTTCTACTGTTCGGCCGATCAGGTGTCTGAACATCTTGGTTACCAATCTTTGATAAGTTGCTCCTGCGTTTTTCAACCCAAAAGGTATCACTCTGTAGCAATACAGCCCTTTTGGGGTGATAAACGCAGTCTTCTCCTCATCTGGGGGGTACGTGGCTATCTGATGGTACCCCTTGTAGGCATCTAGGAAACTCATCCTTCCATGCCTTGAAGTGGCATCCACCAGTTGGTCAATCTTGGGTAAAGGAAAACTGTCTTTGGGACAGACCTTGTTTAGGCTGGTAAAGTCCACGCAGACCCTTCATTTACAATTCTTTTTCTTTACCACCATTGTGTTTAATAGCCATGTCGGGTAATTTACCTCTCGAATGGCTCTGGCCTCCAGAAGTCTGTCCACTTCTTCCTCCACTGCCTCAACATGCATTAACGTCGTTCTTCTTGCTCGTTGTATTACAAGTTTGGCCGACCTGTCTACGTTTAGTTTATGACAAGTGACCTCGGGGTCAAAGCCTGGCATTTCGTAAGGCGTTCAGGCAAACACTTCGATGTTTGCTCTCAAGAAAGCCTCCAGCTCTTTTTCCTCCTCTTCGGCTAAGCCCGAGTCGAGAAGGAAGAAGCGTTCTTCATCTTCCTGCTGGACGAGGATTTTCTTTAGGGCTTCTTCATTCTTCTCGGTTGGCTCCTTGCCGACGTCATCTAGGACTTCCGCGTCCTTGTCTTTGATCTCTATTGTCTCTAGTTCTCGTATGCTGCAGGTAGATTTCATTGTTGCCGTGGAGCAGTTCTTTGCCTGCAGCTGATCCCCTCTGACCTCCTCTATCCCATGCTCTGTTGGGAACCGCAATAGCTGATGCAGTGTTGAGGGTACAACCCCCATTGCATGCAGCCATGGCCTTTCCAGTATAGCATTGTAGGGGGATGGTGTGTCGATTATGGTGAATTTTGTCTTCACCCTCTTGGTGCCAGCCTGCACCTCTAGGCTTGTTGCTTCCAGTGGCCACGTCGACGTTCCGTTGAACCTGACCATTAGGCTGTTGGACTGCTCCATATCGTCTGGGTGAAGGCCAAGCTCCTTGTAACACTTGACATACATGATGTCACAAGAGCTGCCTTAGTCGATTAGGATGCGCTTCACTTGGCACTCCCCAACCTGGAAGGATACTACCAAGGCATCGTTGTGCGGATGTTGGACCATCTCCAGGTCGGCTTCAGTAAAATACACCATTGGTCCCTGGCACTCCTCAGCCCGAGGTCTTTTCTGCTGGACCTGGTACACGTGCTGCAAGTGTTTTACCTTCTGGGTCTTCTCCCGAATTTCGTTTTCGTTGACCTTCGAGTGAATTACATTAATTACCTGAGGTCCGCCTTCTTGTGGTTGTTGTGCTGGGGGAGGTGGAGCCGCTGGTGCCTGAGGCAGTCTTGCCTACTCTTCCCTCATCCTGGCCTCGTCTATAAGGTCCCTCAAATGGCCTTGCCTTACTAGGTCTTCTAGGTGTGACTTTAGTGCTCTGTAACCCTGAGTCAGATGTCCGTCTTCATTATGGTAAGCATAATGCTTCCCAAGGCTTCTTCCCATAAACTCTCCTGGTACCCTTGCTGGTGCTTTGAAGTAGGGTTGGGTTCGGATTTTATCTAGGACTTTGTAAATTGGGATCCGGAATACAGTTGTGACTGCCTGTGCGATTCTCAGTCCTATCTCTTGTTTGTTGGATCCGTTGTTACCTCGGCCTCGTTTCGGCGAGCCGTTTCCTTTCTCTTGCTTTGTCGACATAATCCCAGGCGTGTCTTCCTCGGCTCTGGCATATTTCTCAATTCTGGCCATGAGCTCCTCCATGCTTTTTGGCAATGTCTTTGCCAATGACTTTCGTAGTGCACAATCATCTTTTAGGCCGTTCTTGAAAGACACGACCGCCACCTCTTGGTTGCGCTCAAGTATTCGGTTGAACACCTCATAATACCTTTTTGCGTAGGCCCTAAGGCCTTCATCCTCATTGATCCTCAGACTCATCAGGGCGTCTACCCTTAATGGCTGTAGTTTGTTTGTCACGAACCTGGCCACGAACATTTCGGCCAGGTCTTCCCAGGTCTTCACACTTCCTTTTGGCAATTTTGAAACTAAACTGATGCAATTTCCCCGAAGGATGAGGGGAACACCTTACAAAGCAACGGATCGTTTCCAGTGTATAATGCCATCGAGTTCAAGTATAAACCGACGTGAAAGTTAGGGACCGACGTGAAAGTTAGGGTCCGACTTACCATCGTATATCTGGAATCTAGGCATATTGAATCTTTTCGGAGCCTCAAATTTGTCTAACTCCACCGAGAATGGTGTTCTCGGCTTAACAGGGAAAGTTACCTCGGCATTTTGTTGCTTCCTCTTGAGGTAATCTCTCAAGTCCTCTTTGGTCCGCCCAAGAGCTCAGCTATCTCCTGATTTCAGTCTTTTAGGTGCACTATTCTCAGCTTCGTTGTGAGCCTTTTTCGACCTTTTTCCATTGGTTGCATCGAAGCACAACTCCTGCCTTTGAACATGCCGATGTTCTCTGGGATCTGCTTCTTCGGTGCGGTGTGTTCTTCGAGATTCCTCCCTTCTCGACTCTCCTCGCCCGACCTCCCTTGAAGGCCGGTGAGAGTGTTTTTCGCTCCTGGTGTGCTGTGGGGATATAGGGATTGTTTTCTGCCCTCCCTTCTAGGCATTGGCTGCTGGAATCGGCGTGTCCTGCAGCGGGAATGGTGGCTGCATGACGTTGTTTTGCATCATGAAATTGACGACCGATTGAAGGTCTGCCAATTTATTTGCCATCCCCTTCATCTCTTCGTCCCTCTGTAGGCATCTTTCTTTCCATACCTGGAGGTTATCCTCGTTATAGTACTCGTTTTGGTCTGATTTCTTTGGTACGTCGCCCTCCTAGCCGACGTCCTTTCCTTCGTGATTCTTATCACGAGTCTCTTCGTTGCAGTTGTCTCCTTCGATGTCAAGGTCAATAGGTCTTCCACTCCCAGTAGAAGTGTCGTCCCCAACCTTCTCTCTCTGTCCGTTGTTGGCCATCTATTCTCATTTCTTTCCCACAAACAGCGCGAAATTGTGTGTGTTAATTTCTGATCACACTGCCAACTCAATATTCAGCTGGAGAGCACTGGCAGAATAGATAGCGCCTGATTGACCTACCATAGAAAGAAGAGATTCTGGCGGTGGTTCGTCTACCCGGGGGCACTCCGATGATCAAGTAAGTTATCTCTCAAAGATAGACCAAGTGCTAAACTCACTGTTCAGAATATAAATTGCGTACCTTAGACCCATGGGGGTGCCTCTCTTTTATAGTTAACCCAATCTAAGTCCCAATAGAAGCCTAGTTTCAATGGACGTTAGCTCAGTGCTTATCTTGGACTCTTCAATTGATAAAGATAAAACTCTCTAAGAGTTTTATCCTTATCTAGGCTGAGGTCCCTTCTCATTCTAGGACTCTTGTCCCTTATCCGCTTATCTCGGATTCTGATATCTTCGGAGATAACCTCGGCCTAGCCGAGATAACCTCGGCGTCACGACCAAGACACAGGGCACCCCTGCTGACACATCGGCGTCACCTTAACCACGTGTTAATACTTAGAAAATATATTCCCATATTAAGATATGACTATTCATAATAAGAAATATTTAAGTGATTGAATTAGAGTTTCACACGACCATTCCTACGATACGAGCATGTAATAATTTTTCTTTAATATGAGAAATTTTGCCATTGGAAGGTTGATTAGGTACTAGCACTTACACTAACTACAAACGAATTAGGCAACTAGCCACAGTTGTAGCCTTTGTAGTAGTGATGATCACCTGTTTTGACATGTTCTCTCACTTCTAGATTATAATAACATTATACACGCTTTTACCCATGCAATTATATATCTCCATTGTGGGTCAAAACAGGACAATTACCTCAATTTTTGACCCACCTATAAAGTACAAAATATGATTAATTCGAGGTTGATGGTCAATTAGGATAATGTTGTTTAAAAATCAGCACTATAGGTTGCAGCTGAGAGAGGTGCTTCTTGAAAGGCTACGGCTTACCTCTAGTCCAACATTTGAATTGGAAGGTCTTAGTTGGCCCATTAAATTCATTTTTGAGTTTATTTTTAACAATTCGACCCGTTTATACTTTAATATTTATTGGATATATTATTCTTATAAAAAATTACGTCGATCAGATAACGGATACTATATATTTGGATCATTTTTTTATGAATCGTTAATTTTCTGAGTATCTATTTTTTTTCCAGACAAAAGTGACCCGAATATATAATATCTGTTATCTGATCGATGTGATTTTTTTACAGGAATAATATACTCAACAAATCTTAAAATATGAACGGTTATTATTAAAAATGGACTCAAAAATAAGCCCAATAAACTGAACTAGACCAGACTATCCTAGATCTAGACTGGAGATGGTCCGAACCCTTTTACAAAACAGTTCTTAATTGGGCAATTTATATAGTAGAACATGTCATAACATTGAATAACGTTCCTTAAACAATAAAATGTAATTTACTTTAACGAGAAGAGTAAAAAGCGAGAGCGAGTCAATTGAACTTTATTCATGAAAAGCTTAATGATTTAACAAAGCCAAGCAAAATTTTTTAACTCCACCTTATATACATATATATATATATTTCATATGCAATGTAATTCAAAGCCTAATGTCCAATTTTATTTAAGAGGATAATTTTTATCAAGATTGTTCATGGATCGGTTTAATTCAAGTATGAGGTGAATTGATAAATAAATTGGCATCTATAATTTTAAAAGTTTGATAATCAAACTAAATCATAAAATTTAAGAAATTAATCAAAACCAAAATGTAAAAAATGGTTTAATTCCCATTTATTTTAAAAAATATGGACTATAAGTATATTTTTAAAAAATAAATCATCAATTTTTTAGAGACAAACAAGACAAAATAAAAAGGTTACGATTTTTAATTAGATGAACTTAATTTTTCTTATAGAAGATATATATAGATAACTCTAAATGAACCATTGATCATCAAAATAGAGGAGTGGTGAGTTCTACGAACCTCCCAAATTCTCTAAAATTTAAATTTAAACTTTAAATAAATATAAATCTTTTTGTATTCTTTCCTGTCCAACACTGACATGTCATTGAAAACATTCCATCTCTCACATTGTCTATTTTATGGTTTACATTTTTTTTTATTTTTTATTTTTTGTAAAAAAAAATGAATGTATTTAGAATACTAGAAGAAAAAATCTATTTTTTTCGAAAATTTATTATACTGATTTTTTCTATAAAATAATAGAGAAAATTAGTCTAAGGTCCCTTTCCCATTTTTTGTGATAGAAGAAATCCACAATATTATTTTGTGATGTCTAAGGTCCTTTAATCCAACATCCATATATACAGAGAAAATTCCCTTAACTCTACACAGATCCATCACACCTTTCGTCGACCTCCCGTACGTCATTTCATCAATTTATATCACCAACCATGGCACTCACTAGATTCACCTCTCTCTCTCTCTCTCTCTCTCTCTCTCTCATCCTCGATCATCATCGACTGTAATTTGCAGACGAACGCTCTTAACCACATATCTACTTGGTTACTTGTACGTATAAAACATCAAAATGTAAGCTCTCATTTCTCAATATTATTATTCTAGACTACATACCTGATATATATATATATATATACATACGTATTACGTAACAACACTGTGCTTTGATATATAAAAATGCAGAGAGCTATGGAGAGAATGGAAAGTAACGGTTGAGATCGTCAGAGCAGAAATGGCGGAGAAGGCCAGAGAAATTTGATGGATGGTGGATATGTAATTCAAGCCATTGCTACCAATGGAAAATCTCTCTTGTTGTTACTATATTGAATAGAAGTAAAATAAGGGTATAAAGATGTCAAAACTTGTACTGCATTTTATATGGCAAAGATGTCAAATTTCTCTGCATTTTCTCTGATTGTGATAATTGTTTGTGAATTTTCTTTGGCTGGAGAGATCTCGTTTGAACTCAAAGAAATTTCAATTTTCTCTGGTTTGAACCCCGAGAAATTCTCTGTTCAAATTTCTCTGATAGGTCTTTCGTTGTTCAAATTTCTCTGGTATTGGATTTTCTCTGGATTAGTGATTTTTTCAACAAAATCAAAATTTCTCTAGAGAGAAATAGAGAATTTCTCTGGGTTTGAAATCTACTTTTAAACTCCAAATTGATTGTTCTTATTGCATTTATGGTTCTGATTTTGAATTTTCTCTGCATTAGCGGTTTTTTCAACAAAATCAAAAATTTTCTCTCTGGAGCCAATGTGTGAACCATGGAACACATTTTGCCCGAGGTTTATGATTTTCAACCAGAAAAGATTATGGAGGGGGAGAGAATTTCTCTCGGTTGGAAAGGGAGATTTTCTCTAGTTTGAGTGATTTTCTCTAGGGTGCAGGTGAGATTTTCTCTAGTTTTGAAAAATTTCTTTGGGTTGATGTGAATTTCTCTAGAAAGTTGGTGAGATTTTATCTGTGAATTTTGTTCAAGTTGGAGTTTAAAAAATTAACAATTTTGTTCAAGTTTGGAGATAATGAGAGTGGTGATTGTTTACTCAAAGATTCTGAGGGTTTATGCAGATTATATATGAATGTTCTATGGATTTAGTCATTATGTAACTTTTCTCTAGATTTGGCTATTGTGTGAATTTTCTCTGGATTTAGTTACTATGCGAATTTTCTCTGGAAAACATGGGATGTGTTGGTTTCTTTTTGATATTTGGTTGCTTCAGTTTCTCTATTAATTTGTTTACTTGCTCAGATATTAGAAGAGAAAAAAAAAATGAAAAATGTGATTTTGAATGGATTTTCTCTGGTTTGATAATAATTAGGTATATATTGATCTTGAGGTTCCTTTTTGATCAATTTTCTCTAGTTGAGTCAAAACACAAATTTCTCTGGAGAGAAAATCTCTAGGAGGTCTAGAGAAAATCTTTGGGAAGTGCAGAGAAATCTGGAGAGAAAATCTTGGGAAAGTTCAAAGAACTTTCCAGAATTTCTCTGGGTCGAATTTGCTTTGGATTGATGTTGAGGAACCTTAGACATTATGAAAATATTGGGTGTCCTTTATGTTATAAAATCTTAATATCAAGGACCTTAAAAAAAAAAATCTCCAAAATAATATAGCCTTAGTTTTCTTTTCTTTTCTTTTACTTATGTATTTTTTGTGTGGAGAAATTATAATTAAGTGAATTTTAAAAAAGAAAATATATATATTTACAAATACATGAAAAAGTTTAAAATTTTAATTATTAATATTTATAAAGTTTACCACTTAAGTGTAATTTTTTTCCCCCCTAAATCTACACTAAATTGTATTTCCCCCCCTTTTTTTGATAATTAAAATCCGTCTAGGAAGGTTTTTCATTTTTAGTCAAAAACATAATCACCATGTTTGTTTCCAGAAAATTAAATCCACTTTTTAGAAAATTAATTTTTTTTTCCATGTTTTTTTCTCTAGTGAATTTTTTTTAAATATTTTGCTCAAATTTTTTTATTTTTTAGATACACTTAATCTAAATATGCTTAAAAAATATAATATTTTTGGAAAAAACTTAGAAAGATTCATCAAATACAAAAAAAAATAAAAATTCAGTACATTTTTGTATCTTGCTATATTGCATGAATTTAAAAAAAAAAAATTGTACAATTTTTTTACTTTTTAAATATATTAAGGTTAAGTGGATCTGAAATTATAAAAAAAAATTTAATTAAATATTTTTAAAAATCATTAAAAATACAAAAATTAGAATTAAAAACTCAAAAAAAAACAAAATTTAAAAAAAAAACTCAAAAAAAACAGTCTAATTATTTTTAGAATAATCAGTGTGTTTTAATACTATAAACCATTATGGTTTTGATTTTGAATGAAATAATGACAAACAGTCACATCATTCTTGTAAAAATATGTATAGAGAAAATCTATTTATATAAATGAGAAATATCATTTATGTCATTCTTGATTAATTAATGTTACTCTTTAGATTTATCAACCATGAAAATTGTCCAAAAATGAGTGTGGTGTAGATGAAGAGTTATTGTACCGTGAGCCACACCTAGAATAAGTCTCAACCAAATAATTTAAATCTGGATAAATTTTGAATTTTTCTGAATTTGTAATGTTGCACTTCTTGATTTATAGCAATGAAATACCTATATACAAAATATAGCAATTGATCATACCTCAACCACATCAATGTATAGTTTTTACAACATCATTCATTCATGCACAAATCATTCATTCATTCAAAAAAATACATCTAGAATAATGTGACTTTGTGTTTTAATACTATAAACCATTTGAATGAAACGATGGCAAACAGTCACATTATTCTTGTAAAAAAATGTATAGAAAAAAATCTATTTATATATATGGAAAATATCAGTTATATTATTCTTTATTGATTAATGCTGCTGTTCAGATTTATCAACCATGAAAATTGTCAAAAAAAAAAATGAGCGTATAGTGTAGATGTAGAGTTATTGTGCTGTGAGCCACACCTAGAATGAATCTTGTTCAAACAAATTAAATCTGGATAAATTCTGAATTTTTTTAGATTTGTAGTGTTGCTCTTCTTGATTTATAGCAATGAAATATCATTTATACGAAATATAGCAATTGATCATACCTCAACCACATCAATGCATAGTTTTTACATCATTCATTCATACACAAATCATCATAGAGATGCATTTTATTCAACAATACATAAGAAAGCCAAAACAGGCAGCAAATACCAATAAGTTGGCATAATATATATCCATTCTTCCTCGAGTGTTCCTATAACACTTATTCATTTGTAATATCACAAACTATGATATGCTCTAAGCATTCACAAATGGATAAATCTCATATCTGAAGTTACAACTCCCTCCAACTACTCTCCCACCTTCTTTCCCATCACAACAACTTGGAAGCTCACTTGTGATTCCATCAAGACACTTCTTACAATCAACACTAGAAAGATCTCTAGTGCATTGAACCAACCCATACAGTTTCTCTGAATATCCGAGCTCCGACTCTCCGGTAGCGTACATTTTTGGTGCAACATAAGCTTGTTGAGATAGCTGACTCAACAAATCTTTGGTTTTTTGGTTGAATGACAAAGGGTCGCTCACATTTCTCAAGTTCCACATGTAGAACCTGTTTCCATTATCAATTTTGCCGAAGAAATCGGTGTTTGAGTATTTTACAAGACAGTTATCGTACCATATGACCGATCCTTTGTTGTATGGGCAGCGTTTGCGAATCTCGCTACTGGCTTCAGCAACGCAGGCAGCGCAGTCTGTGGAGTTGACATCACCACGACAGAGAGAGAGGCCGTTGGCTATGTCATGGTATTGTCCTACTGAGCCAACACCGAACCCTGTTGGAGGGGTTTTGAGGTAGAGATAGCTCATAAGCTTGTTCAAGTTTGATTCATAAGGGCTATTAGCAGTGAAATTTTCAGGACTTGAACAGAAATGGAAGAGAGGGTCTACTCCAATGACAATTTGGATAAGAAGAGTGAAGGAAAGAAGGTAGAGAGAGGAGGTGAATGTTGAGGAAGACATGTTGGAGGTATATGCGTGCGTGAGAGAGAGACAGAGAGATGGGTAAATCCTTGGCACATTGTAGGACTTATATAGGGTGAAAATGCAAAGGCAAATGGGGGTCAGTAGCAGAGTTCAAAGGTTGACATTTTCATTTAGAGATGCGTTATGATTTAAGGCATTAGAAAATGGAAGTTGACATTTTCATTTAGAGATGCATTATGATTTAAGGCATTAGAAAATGGAAGTTGTCAACCTCGTTTCCCAACATCACATTTTAATTTAAAAGTTATAAAGTTAATAAAAGAGGTCAAAAATTTAACAAATTATACAAAAAAAAATTAAAAATTCTCTTCTTACTTTTTACTTTTACACACTTTTTTATAAAAAATTAAAAATTTATATATATATGGCCAATCACAGTGGACTGGGGGCCAAATCATTAATCTATGATTTAAGGCATTAGAAAATGGATGTTGTCAACCTAGTTTGGCAGTATCACATTTTAATTTATAAGTCAAAAAATTATTAAAAAATATTAAAAATTTAATAAATTATACAAAAAAAAATTAAAAATTCTCTTTTCTCTCTACTTTTTTCACATCTTTTTATAAAAAAATTAAAAAGTCATTCAAAACATACAGATTTTTTTACCACATATTTTAATAAAAATTAAAAAATTATTAAAATATCCTATTCCCAAACGAGGCCCTAGCTGTTGCCAATTTATTAGCTAGTGGATAAATAAATAAATAAATAAATAAAAGAAAAAGAAAAATAAGAAAACTTGAAGATGATGAATTTATATTATTGAAGAAGTTCTCGTTTTCAAAATACTAGAGCATTTTCATAAAAAATAAAAATAAATAAAAAATAAAAAAATAAAAATAAAAATTAAAATAAAAATTGAAGTATAACCTGTGACACTCTTGATCCGAATTGAGTCTCATATAAAAAATCCTATAATATCGTATCTTCATTATTTTTTTCGGCGATAAAGTCTTATGCTATTAGAACCCGATCGGCTATGAGTAGAGCTTGTTCGTGTCCTGATGTGCAAGTTGACCTGTCATTACCAAAGTTAGCCTTAAGAATCGAATGTCTGTTATGTCTTAGATGCTCCAACTCCAGGGAAGAATGCAGGATTCAAACAAAGACGGAGCAAACATATATTCTAACAATTTTTTTTAAAAATGAAGGGTAAACTAGAACATTAATTTTTACGAATATAAAAAGTGAAAATAATATACAGAATTTATATAAATAAACATATTGTTCTATACTTGTTTTGAGTTATAAAAGATCAATTGTAAGACAATTTATCGACACTAATTGTGAGAAATTAAATTTTTTTTTTTGGTTATATTTTTTTGAAATAATTACATTTTGGGTAAATTACACTTTTACCTCCTAAACTATACGTGCTTTTTCTATTTGGTCCCTTAACTATTGTTTGTGTTTCTTTAGTCCCTAAACTTTAATAATTTGTGTCTGTCAAGTCCTATTTGTGTCTACCATCCAAATCATTAACGGAATAGCGTTGCATGTGCATTTCACGTGATACAAAAGGCTGATACGAAGGTCAAAATGGACATTTCATCCTCAACCGCATGTGCCATACACGTGAGGCGAATTGTGGTAACAAAAATGGCGGATTTGTGGTTTTTAGACTTTCGATTGAGTCTTCAGAACTTTGATTGAGGCTAGGGTTTGCGGTTTTCTTGAAGAATCGAAGGGTTTTGCAATATTATTAGTGTTGATTGAGGCCGGATGGCCATGGCGAAGTATGTATGACGTTAAGATAGTTATATACCAAAACGTAAGTATAATTTTTTTAGTTTTTGGTTAAGATTTTTTCATGGTTATGATTTTTTGAGCATTTTCAGTCAGTTTTGTATATTTTTGGTCAAATATTTTTATTTGTTGAATCTTGTTTACTGTGTTGTTTTGAAGAAGTGAATTTTGAAGTGTATGTACTCTTCTAACACAGTACATACTCTCCTTCCTCTTTCTCTTCTTTGTCTCTTTTTTTTTTTTTTCTTTTTTCATACACAGCCATGTATATATATGTGGGTATATATCAAAGGATTGGCAGGAACATTCCCTCCAGTTTTATTTTTGTGTAAAATGTTCATTTTGCCCTCCACTAACGCTATTCCGTTAATGATTTGGACGGCAGACACAAATTGGACTTGACAGACGCAAATTATTAAAGTTTGGGGACTAAAGAAACATAAACAATAGTTAAGGGACCAAATAGAAAAAGCGTGTATAATTTAGGAGGGTAAAAGTGTAATTTACCCTTAAATTTTATACTTTCAATCCCACATTTTTGCAGTCACTTTTTTTTTTGAAAAAAAAAAAACTAGAGGAGACAAATCTGTATAATTTAAAAATAATTAATAATTAATACTAGCATACAGGGTTTTTGAAATTTTTAGGTCCATCTTACCCAAAGTTTTGAGCTATTAAGGATCAAAATAACATATTTTTTACGAGTTAAAATATGGAGGAGGATCCCCTCTAGTTTAAATTTTAGCCTAGAGAGCACTGTTTGGGCTATGAGGCTCACTACGGCCTGTTTCAATCATCTTAGTCGTTTATTTTTTAATTACTTTGTGTATTTCATCTACAAAAAAAATTAGATTAATCCGATAACTGTAACTTATTCAACTTATGGCGTTTTTAACAAAAAAAATTGTGTTTTTAAAAATAGACCATAAATTTTTTTTGGTTAAAAACGTAATAAGTTGAGTAAGTTACAATCATTTAATCGATCTAATTTTTTTTGTGAATGAAATACACAAAGTGTTTAATAAAATGAACGATTTAAATGATCAAAACGGAACCTATGATAAACTTACAGGCCAAACAACATCCTCCCGTCCAAAATTTAGACTGAAGAGGATCTTCTTCCTTAAAATATAATGTAAGAAAAAATATTTGATCAAGTTCTTGTGTAAATATATATATATATATATATATATATTTTGGGTGATAAGTCGGTAAGAGACCAATCTCACCATTCAACTTAGTGTTGTGTTGTCTAATCTAAAGGATTATTGAAAGGGATAGGATAGGAAGTGCATGACAGGGACAGGGTCAACCTTTTGCTTAGAATACAGCTAATAATATTTTTTTATTATATATTTATTTTTATTTAAGTTTTTAAATCTCTTGTTGATTAATCAAATGTCAATAAGTATAATGTGATATTATTTAGGAAAATGATTTGTCCCTCTAAAAAAGTTCCTTCTAATCCTCCTAATGCCCAAAACGACGTCGTTTTGGGCATTTTTTTTTTTTTTTTTTTTTTTGCCTTGGTTTGAAATTTAGGGGGATTAA
Source organism: Camellia japonica (assembly GCA_030407325.1). NCBI lineage: Eukaryota > Viridiplantae > Streptophyta > Magnoliopsida > Ericales > Theaceae > Camellia > Camellia japonica. The sequence goes on from JAPPVO010000031.1 coordinate 82,096,253, forward strand.
GGGGCCAAAAATTAAGGGATGTAGCACAGCCCTATTATTTATATGATGTTCCAAATTTACTCCAAACCAATCATATAGCTGAATATTTTATAAGGCATATTAGTTCATTTTTGTTAAGTAGTTAATAATAAAAAATGATTCACTTACTATAAGTCATGATTTTTTATTAATCAAAAACATATTAATAATATTATATAGCATTCTAAAATTATCTAATAATTTTCGAGAATGCCCTATAGTTTGTTCAACTAGAGGAACTTCTCCAAACTTGTTAATGAAGGGTCAAACATGAAGATTATGCACAAATGTCTCACGGATGGCAATGATGAATAGTCACTTACTTGACTAGTTCTATCATTTCCAGATTATAATACATGACTAATTTGTGATAAAAAAAAATAAAAGAAAGTTTTTTTTTTTTTTAGGTACATAAGAAATAAAATAGCTATTTAAATTAGAATTATGTATTACATTTCTTTTCTTTCATAAAAAAAGTCATCCTACTTTGACCAACTAATACGTTTTTGGGTTTGGTTATTTTGTTAAAAAATGATTGAGACCTCAAATTTTATGGCTCAAATTTGACTCGAATTTGTTTCTTTTTTTTTTTTTTTTTTTTTTTGGCTGGGTTGATGCTTTGCTTGTTATTATTATTATTTTTTTTATTTTTTTTTTGCAATGTATTAGCCCAAAAAAAAAAAAAAATTGCATTCGAGGCACTTTCAAGCCTCATTTTTGAGGCTCAATCACAGCCGTATTTTGTTTTCCTTGATTGCTCTTTGGATTTGTGCTAGCACAGTCATTAACGTGCTGTGAGATTCAATGATAACTTGTCTCGAGTTTATTTTGGTAATTTAAATTATTTATGTTATAAGATTTGTTAAATATATTATTTACACAAAAACTCAAATTGTCGGACATATGAAACTCTATGATTAAGTCTTAATTGTTTTAAAATAAATTATCAAAATTATTCTAATCGTTTATTTTTTTGAAAACTAATGTGGTTTTGTTTTGAGTTTACAAAGATTAAATTAATCTTTTTTTTTTTTTTTTTCATAAATGATCTACTCGATGAACCATACAACATGAACGATTCAGATCAATAACATGAGCTTAGAACAAGGCCCATGGGCCCTTGTAGCACTATGGTGTGCCTTAGAGGCACATCACGCCCTTATTCCTACTTTTCTACGGTTTGGAGTGGAAATTTTTTTATTAATGTTTATCTTAATGTTTGATTTTTATACCGATTTTTAACAATGATTTTTTTGTTTTTGCTGATAAAAAAATAATATATAAAACAAGTTTTGAAAATTTATCAAGTTATGAGCCAGGTAAATGTTTTTAGACAACAATAAAATGTTACAATGTTTGATTGCACTACCATTTTCTTTTTTCTGAACCACTTGCTCTACCCTCACATGGTTACTCACTCTCTGGCTAACCCAGATTATTGACTCATTAACATAGATTTGTCTCTTTAAGTGATATTATGGTTAATACTCGCAGGGTGTGTTTGATTGGAGGGATAATGAGGGGATTATTTACTATGCGAATTGTAATCTGGGAGAAGCATCCAATCCGATATTTATTTTTTTTGTAATCCGCTAGACATGGAGTCCAGCCGGACTCCTTATCCCCCATATGGGAGATTATACTATCCTAAGGGGGGTGTGGGACAATTTTAGAGGGACTATTTACTGTTGGGATTAGGTGGTGAAATGACTATTTTGACCTTCTACTATTTAATTATGTATTATATTTAGTAAAATTCAATAAAATTTAAATGTCTCAATTTAAAAATAAAATAATTTTATTTAACTTTTTATTGATGTTTTATTTATTTATTTTTTAAAATAATTTTTTTAGATATTTTATTAATGTTTTATTTTAAAATTTTGTTTATATTTTATTTAATTTCATTATTTAAATGTTAATAGATGTTTTATTTAATTTCATTATTTAATTATTATAATTTTTAAAAACAAATTTATTTAAAATTTTAATTAAAAAAATAACATATATTTTTATTGATATTTTATTTATTTTATTTAAAAAAAATAAATTTATTTAATTGTGTAAAAAATAAAATAAAATAAAATTTTATTTAATCTAACTAAAAATAATTGAAATATTATAGGTATGTTTAACATTGTTATTACTTAGTAAACAATTGAAAAGGGGTAAAATAGTTTTTTGTTCATTTATCCTATATAGCCCAAATGTTGAATTCACTAAAAATAATCCTTTCTAAACATCTAATCCCATGAAAAAACAAACACCTGATATATATCCAATTCAACCAAATAGTCTGGGAGATTCACAGTCCCAAGGCTCAAGTCCGATGGATTCTAATTCCCCCTATCCAGTCCGTCCAATCAAACACACTCGCAGTGATTTACACACGACACCAGAAAGAATGGCAAAAAACGAGGCTCATTAACAGCCCCGGCATCAAAGGTCTTCCAACGACAAAGTAGCACCTGCCAAAGACCATGACCATGACCATGACCATAGCATCATCATTGAAGCAGTCCAGTCTCTGCAAGACATACAGAGGGAGATTCTGGTCTCCTTATAAACCCTCACTGAGGCCATTTTGGGCATGACGACCAGACCAGCGCAAGCTCCTCCGGCACAAGTCCTTCCTTCTGAAGCAGTTACTAAACCAGCGGTAAACCAATACCCTGGGAACCAAGCCCCGATCCAGGTGCCAAACCCTTTGGCAATTCCTTAGGCTAATGGTATTGCTGTTGGTTTAGCTACAAGGACATATTAGCCCTTATCAGCGCAACCACTTCGTTACCATAGCTGATGTCCAAGCTATGCTCAAGCAAAAATGTATCAAGAAGCAATTACCATTGTTACTAGACTCAGATGTTAACCCCCGTACTCGCACGAGATTTTGGTTGTGCCTTATTCGATCGGATATACGGTACCCAAATTTGTGAAGTTTTGATGCATAGCAAGGCAACGCGAGGGAGCATGTGGTATGGTTCATCGAAACCCTTGGTATCCATGGCACCAATCATTTCCTACGCGTGCTGGAGTTCTCCAAGTCGCTCACTAAAATGGCTTACAACTAGTATGTGAACCTAGCGACTAATTCGATCAAGAGTTGGGAAGAGAAGATGAACAAGTTCCATACCAAGTTCTTCCAAATCCAAGAGAAGGTTGCCATGTTTACACTTGTCCGAGATACTCAGAAATAGGGTGAAGACATCTTAGATTATGTCAAACTTCTAGGACAAGGCAATCGACTGCCATGAGCCAGTGGACGAGGCCCACTTAGTTAGCATATGTATGAAAGGAGGCTTACGCGACTATAAGATGTTCCTAGTAAACCATGGACTACCTACCTTCTTAGCTCTAATTGAGGCGGCCAAAAATCTCAGTGCCATAGGCGCACTACCCAGGCCTCATGAAGATTATTGGTACTCTTGCAGTAGTAGAGTTGCAGTGGTAACCTTCTTATGAGAGAGTCGCCTGTGAGGAAAGACGTCTACATCCTGAAAAAGTAAGAGTTATGAAAACCAGAGTTCTTACCCTTACAGTATTGAGAATGTTAAAGTTTTGGTCAAGGAATGGGTAGCTAATGGAGAACTTGTTTTGCCACCAGTTGATACCCTACCTAGCAAAAAGGAGAGGGAGAGCTCAGACTACTATGTCTACCACCGAGCCACCAAACACTCGACAAGGGACAGTTGGACTTTGAAAAATATTTTTAAAAGGAAAGTCACGACGAACGAGTTGAAATTTGAAGATGTGGGTCATCGTAACGTGAGAAAGGACCCATATCCTGATCACAAGGAAAATGGAAAGAATATAAGCATGGTTGGATACCTTGGGCCAATACACGATCAAGTACACATGGCGCCTTATTATGATGAACTGGACGAGATGGCGACGGGACAACTTCTTGGGGCAGAATCTACAGCAGCAATGGCCGCACAGGATACTCATGCCCACACCTTACAGAACCTTGTTAAATTTCGTAACTTCTTTGATCAACTAGGATTGAGCCAGGTCACCAGGTTGGAAGCAACTAAAGCTCTCATCAATATTTCTAAAGCATACCACGCCAAAAGCACTAAGGCCAAAGAGCGTGCACCTCGATGGGTTCGAGAAGACCACAGTTCTATCACATTCTCAGAGGCCAATCATGCGTATCCATACCCACATAATCGTCGTTCGTCACAGCTTATGTGAACGATGTAGAGTTTAAGCGCGCCTTCCTTGATGGAGATATATCAATCAACATTATGCAGGAATTCTAGAATCTCAAATGGTCTGTCAGCCCATCATTGTGACAGGTTTTGGTGGGGAAAATAAAGTTATTAAGGGGCACGTCGTGGTAGATTTGGCAATGGAAGAAATCTGCATCGCAAAAAGTTCCATGTAATTGAGGCGGAGACAAACCACCATATGATACTGGATAGGGCCTAGATGCATCGGTATAGGGTTGTTCAATCAAGTTACACCAATGCGTAAAAGCGAGGCTCAGTGAGAAAATTGTGGCTATAAATGCTTAAGAAAAGTTGCTCGGATTAGAGGAGACACATTACTTTGGTGCAATCTTTTCATTGAACTGTCGATTGAAGAAGTCCCCAAGACTGGTAAAGGTGTTGGGATAAAGTTACCGAGGTAGGAGGACATTCAAGATAAGAAAACGGAACGCACAAGTAGCAAACACAAGAGGAGCGGCAAGTCGTCTAGAGATTTACCTAAAATCGTTAAAGTTCACGAGGGTGGTAAGATAATCTATTATTTATGATAGTGTTAGGAGCCAAACTTCATACATTGGGAGGATGGCCCCGAGGCTAGTAAGTGTAAAGACACTGTAGACGAATGGATGGTTAAGTTTCCTGAGGAGACCGTGGAATACATGCAAGATGGGCCTAACCCACATCAAGAAGTACTTAGCGAGGTTAACCTCAGTGACTCGCCAGAACAGAGTAGACCTGTGTTCATCAGCAGTATGATGTCTCCCGCGGCTAAGGCAAGACTAATAACTAGCCTTTATTATGCTAAAGAAAACAAAAAAATTGATCTGGCTGTCGGGATCCTCTTTTCGTGTTATATGTCTTCGCTTGGACCTATGATGAGATGCCAGACCTTCACCCATCCTTTGTCACCCATCACCTTGACACATTTTCTAACTCTACGCCAGTAAAACAACATATTAGGAAGTATCACCCTGATCTTGAAACAAAAATCAAAAAAGAAGTAGAGAAATTACAAAAAGCCAAGTTCATTAAGCCCATATAGTACCAGACATGGATGGCAAACATTGTACTTGTAAAGAAAAAGAATGGCCAGATAAGAATCTGTGTCGATTTCCCTGACCTGAATAGAATCTTCCTAAAGGATGGGTTCTCTCTGCCTCATGTAGATACCCTTGTTGACTCTACGGTGGGACACCAGATGTTTTCAATTATGGATAGGTTCAGCGGTTACAATTAAATCAAGATAGCCAAGGAAGATGTTGAAAAAACAGTTTTTAGGACACCCCTTAGAAAATTTTTCTATATAGTGACGCCTTTTGATCTGAAGAATGCAGGGGCAATCTACCAGCGAAAAATGACTTCAATGTTTCATGAGATGTTGCATTGTGAAGTGGAGGTTTATGTAGATAACTTAGAGGTGAAGTCTGTTGAGGCTAACAGATACCTCGTTGACTTAGAGAAAGTCTTTCAGTGCTGCCGAAAGTTCTATTTGAAGATGAATCCTCTCAAGTGTGCATTCAAAGTTACTGCAGAAAAATTCCTCAGCTTCTAAATTCATTAGCAGAGGATAGAGGCAGACGGATATAAAATAAGGTCAGTTGTAGAAATGCCCCCATCTTTTTCCCAAAAGGCCTTGAAGAAATTTTGTAGCTTGACTTTTTTCGTGCCCCCTTTCGGAAGGTTTGAAAGAAAGCCCTACAGTTCGTACTCCTGCGGCTCTGAATCTAATCTTACAAGTACAATGTGAAATTGATAAACACCAAATAGTCCAAATCTGGCAAGTCTTTTGAAAATTGATTTTTGGATAAAAAATGCCAAAATTGGACTGCTTTACCAGATATAGAATCACCACCTAAATATTTTATTTTGGAAAAATTTAAGAAACCCATGACTTGTGCCAAAGGCCATGTGTCCGTCATCACTAAAATTGCCTCGGCTCGGGAACTTAGGTACGAGAGAGAAAGGTCATGAATTGAGCACCCCCGTTGGCTCGATCGAAGATCGGCCTTTACTAATCATGATATGATAGTTATCAACATTATGTGCTCTTGTTTTGGTTATTAAGCTAGTATTACTATGTGATGCACACAAACAAGTATAGACTAGTTTGCTTAAATTGGAACAATTCAATTTCATGTTTGTTTTGCGAAAATAGTTTGAATTTGCCGCTTCAAGTGGGCTTAAGGTTTTTGAATTTGCCACTAGATATAGTGGGCTTAAATGTACATTCGTTGAATCGTTCCAATTCAAACAATAAGCCTTCATTCACAGGCATTCAAGCAGTTCAACAAGTAAGCATTTAGCCTCATGGCAAGCATGCTAGACATGGCAACATTCACACATATGCAAGTATGCTAAAGCATTAAAAACTCACCTAATACTCCAAGCTAAGAAGATATGAGTTAGAAAAATATGCATGATTCCTAATTATGCAATTATGACTAATGCAATGCATGCAAAATGCAACTAATAGGCTTGGCTACTAATGTGACATACGGTTCAAATTGATAACATGCGGTCTAAGCACATATTCAAAGAAGTATTGAAATAACAATGTAGTTAGAATGATGCACCGAGCCTCGGTGCATGCATGACAAAAATGAATGTATGCAAGCATAAGGTATGCTAATTGAAACGTGTCTCTAATCTAACCATCGAAAGCGGATAAATAAAAGGGAGAAAGATGCGGGGTTGGAAGACATGCACATTATTACATTACGCTCTTCCGAAGGAAAGTCCGAATGAATAAGCTAACTAGCTAATTAAGCTAAACTACTTAAGGTAATTATTACAAAACTTGAATGAAATTAACTAACTATCTAAGCTAATTAATTAAGATTTAATTAAACTAAGCTAATTAAATATTACAACACAAACTAATTAGCTACGACTAATTAAGCTAATTAAAATATTACAACACAAACTAATTAGCTACAACTAATTAATTTACAAAAAATGCCTATTAAATGCTAATTAAACTCATTAACTAGCCAACTAGCCCCAAGAAGCGAGGGAGGCCCATGCATGCTTGGTTTTTACCCGAAGAGTATCTGCTGTCTGCCCTCGAAAGCCTCTGTTTGCGCAACCCTTACACTATTTCCTTCTCTAGATCAACTCTGTCATTTTTTACAAGCATACTGCTCAAAATTCATTGGTGGCCGGCAGGCCAGAAGTAGTAGTCGGTTGGCCACTATTGAGGGGTTGCCGTCCAACAGTGATGGCTTGCTAGCCAGTAATAGTGGCCGGCCGGCCACTGGTGATGCTCAATTCCATGCTACAACAGAGAGCAACCAGGGCAAAGAGAGAACATTCTCACAGGTTGTAGGTACTGTGTATCACTCCTTATCATCAAAACATCTCAAAGGAGTGATACACTTGGTTCCAAAACCATCGATCAAGCAATCTTATTGCATGATGGCTAAAGGGGTCAACCAAGGGGTGGTTTAAGGCATGAGAGAAGTTTCATGCCGTTGGTAATGAACCCGCAAAAGAGGATTAAACCATTAAACATGGACCTCAATCTCAAGCTTAAAGAATCTCAAGTTTGAAACAACCCTCAACGCAAATAAAGAGTGAAGAAATTAGGGAGATTGCAAATATTATAAGTGCTGAAATGAAGTGAGAAAAGCACTAAAACATGCAATCAACTTAAACAAGTGGTGTTTAATGGCCTAAAACACCAAGCTTGTGAGGACCTTTACATTATAACCATGCAAAACAAGACTTAACTGACCCAAACAACCCAAAACAGAGCTAAAGCAGTCTAAAACAAAGGCAAAAATATACTGGAATATAGCTACAAAAAGCTAGAAAATCATACTAACATATAGAACTAACTAGGCTAGTAAACAAGACACAAGGAGGGGAGGCTAATCCCTCCAATTTTGGACTTCAAAACATGTTTTTTGCCACTGAAAATACTCTAAAATTCAGTGGTTAGGCCCAAAAAAATTTGGTTTGAAAATGGGAAACGAAGGTGCAAAAGCCTCTTAAATAAGAAAGAAAGAAGTGTGAAGCACCCCTTAACTTAAAATGGTCTCAAACCATCACTTTTAGTCCACCAAAATAGGTTTTTTTATATTTCAAAAGCAACCCGAAAACAATGGGAAAAGATAGCAAAATGAGTATGCAAAACCAAGTGTACAAGACAAGTGCTATACCTCTTAAAGGGAAGAGTAATACTAGGCAACAAACCAAGCCAAAACCCACTTAAAAAGCTCCAAGATAGGTTCAAGCAACCTCAGCTCCAAGACAAACCACTTTAGTTAAGGGTTGATATGCAAAAGTATAGTGTATCTAAACAACTAAGCACAAAATTTCAAGAGATAGAGAGAAATGTAGAGAGAGAGAGAGAGAGAGAGAGAGAATTTTGTTCCAGAATTGCTAACCCTTAAAAATGGGGGAGGAGACCCCATATATATAGATAAACAAGCATTTGGCTGAGAAATATCCATCTATACACGTGTGTGGAGATGAAGACAATTGTGCCCACAGCTAGAACAGCTGTCAACAAAATATCTGAAAAAAGTCACGGTGGCTGGCAGACCACCTAGATGGCTGGTAGCCTCAATTGGTGGCCGGAGAGCCACCAGGGGTTGCAGGCTTGAAGGTTTAAGGTTTTGGGCTTGAAACACTAAGGTTTTGGTGCAAAACAAGGCACAGAATGGACAGGGCTTTAAGGCTCAAAGACAGGGCATTTCGCTCAAAACTTGGGGCACTAAAACGAGCACAAAAAGTCATAATCATTGAGTGTACGAGCGATGATGTCTAAGTCTTGGGGACGGTCAAAAATGGGGTATCTACAAATTTCTAGACAAAGTATCTTACTTAAGGTGATTTATCCTGGCTCTCGTCGAAATCACTTCTCTCTTCGGAGTGTTGCTAAAAGGAAATCATAAGTTTGAGTGGTTACGAGAACACAATCAAGCTTTTGAGGACGTAAAGCGAGCACTTGTTTCTCCACTCACCATGATCACGCCACAACCTGGGAAATCTCAATTGTTGTATCTTACATCCACATCTAGGTCCATCGGAGCCCTATTTGTCTAGGATGTTGATGGTACGTAAAAGCAAGCCTACCACATCAATAGAAAAGTCAACAACGCAGAATTGCACTATACTCCAATTAAAAGACATTGCTTGGCTTTTGATTTTCATAGCACAAAGGTTGCAGTACTATTTTTTTGCACACCTGATCTAGGTTGTAACTAGGAGTGACCTCATTCGATAATTGATAAGCAAGCTAGCACTGAAAGAGAAAAGGCGAGATGGATGTTGAAATTTGCAAAATATGACATTGTGTGCATCACCCCAAAAGCCATCAAATGCCAAGCACTCGCAGACTTGCTAGCGTAGTTTCCATCTAGCGAACATGAACCTACTGAAGTAGTTCTACCTAGCGAGGTTTATGCCTTGGCAACAGAAGCTGAAGCCTACTAGACCTAAAGTTTGATGGAGTACCTGGGGTTGGCAAATGTGGTGCGGGAATCACACTAAACATCCAAGATGGGAAAGAGATACACTTGTCCTACAAACTTGATTTTGAATGTTCAAATAACGAGGCTGAGTGTGAGGTGCTAATATTAGGGTTAATTGCCGAGTAGAAGCGAGGCCTATACAAATTGAAAATCTGGGAAGACTCCAAATTAGTTGTAAAACAAGCATTTGACAACTTTGCTCTGAAAAAACCGTTCTTAGCACTGTACTAAAGCATAGTCCAAAAGTCGTTGACTCAATTTGATAACGTTCAGATTTAACACACCCATCGAATACAGAACCGTTTTTCCAATGCCATGGCTACACTAAAGGAAAAGCTGGATATTCTTAAGGATAGTATAATCATTGTCATCGAGAAGAGAACAACACCTACAGTAATGGCGAAGGGACATACAGACATAATGCAGCAGTTGAGAACAAGCAAAAGGGGGCAAAAGCCTAGTAGAACTAGCAACTTTCCTGCTCTTTGTAACAAGCCCCCCAGGGACCTCGCTACAGTTCGGACTCGATTTGTGTCATGGTTCTTAATCTGAACCAAAGAGTCCAAATCCAGCAAATCGTTTTGAGAAAACAGATTTTTTTTGAAAGAAGTGCCAAACATGGACTGCTTTGCCAGATACAGAGTCGCCACCTAAATATTTTATTTTGGGAAATTTAGGAAACCCTGACTCGTTGCCTAAGGCCATGTGTCCGTCATCACCAAAGTTGCCTCGGCTCGGGAACTTGGGTACGATTGGGGAAGGTCACTTCATGAGCACCCCCGCTCGCCCGATCAAAGATCGGCCTCTACTAACCATGATATCTAGTTTTGAAAATATTGTGCGCTCTTATTCCGGTTATTAGCCTAGATTTACTATGTGATGCGCACAACATACAAGTATAGACTGGGTCGCCTGAATTGGAACAAAACATTTCATGCTTGTTTTTGAAAGGTGGTTTGCTACCCGCAAGTAGGCTTAAAATGCAGATTTTGCCACCCTCAGGTGGGCTTAGAAAACATGGTTTTGCCACTATCTAGTGGGCTTAAAACTCGCAGTTGTTGATTTGTCCCAATCCAAATAACCCAACCTTCACCCACAGGCACTCAGGCAGGTATATCACATAAGCAAATAGCCTCATGGTAAGCATGCTATCATGGCAGTCACTCACACACATGCAAGGATGCTAAAGCATAAAAACTCACTGAGTACTCCAAGCCAAAACAGAAGCTAATTAGAAATCATGCATGATCCTAACTATACAGAAATGCCTAATGCAACACATGCAAAAATGCAACTATAGCAGGCTCGGCTATTCTAAACATGGCATATGGAATGCTACAGCTAACAAGTACTCAACTTGAAATTGAAATACAAATGCAGTTAGTATGATGACGAGCCCGGTGTATGCAAAACAGATGAATGAATGCAAACATGCTATCATACTGTATGCTAATTGAAACATGCCCTAATCTAACCATCATAAGCTGGTAAATAAAAGGGAGAAAGACGTGGGGTTGGAAGACATACATCACACTCACCCACACTTATTACAACATTGCCCTCACTCGGAGGGTCCGAATAAATAATATACAGTCCCAAATGAATAGTATAGTCCGAATAAATAATACAGTCCAAATATGTACAAAACCCTAATTAATTAACAAATTTAACTAGGAAAGCATTAAATTGGCATGCAAGCCAGGGACTGTCTCGACTCTTCTCCGGATGATGAATGATGCATGCTCGGGTTGCCTTTGCGCGGAAATCCATGGCGATGCCCCAATTAGCCTCTGTTTGCAATTATTCTTGGAATGCGTGCCAAGCTTCGGAAGGCTGCTGATTCTTGATTTGCTGCAACAGAGAGCAACAGAGGGGCATGGCAAAGTATTTTGACACATGTATGCATACCTCGATCCTCGTGCCACCAATCACGCATCTCGATGCATGATGGCCGAGGAGTCGAATGGCACAACTCGATATGGAATGAATGCACACATAAACACAACAATACCTAGACTCCATCATGGGTAATCCGGAGTGTCGGCGACTGGGGAATTGAGACACGTTCCGTCACTCGGAGTACGAAACGTACCTCGTTTCCCGTGCTTGGGCTAACTCCTATCCCAAACACAATGCAATATGCATGACATGCATGAATGCAACTAAGATACAACCTAACATGCACAATGCTATGAAATGGCATACATGATGCACGAGGTAACATGGCATATACAATGCGCTAACATACAACCTAGCATACACAATGCTATGAAACGAAATGGCATACACAATGCATAATGGGCTTACACCAACACAAGTGGACCTCAGCCGCACTCACATAAGAGGCCATTAGATGGAAATGAGACACTCGAAATGCGTGCACATATGCACGCAAACCGAGGACCGAACCTAAGGCACGAATGCCACTCTACCAAAGCATGGTAAGGCATGGAACATGATATGCAAACAAGCAAATTTCAGCGCTAAAATATGATGCAAAACAGCCCGAAACATGGAAACATGGCACCCGATGCATGAAATGAGACTCGAAACTCGAAATTAGGTACATGGAATGACCTATGGTTATGCAAAGCATGCGTTATTTGAAAATGAAGTATGAAGACAGAATCAAGACAGTCCCAAAACAAGCATATTTACAGTTTTAAGCAAGGCCAAACAGTGAACACAAATAGGACTAAGCTAGCATGCAAAAATGGCCCCGTAAGAGAGATAATGAAGCAAGTAGCAGCTTCTGGCCATGAATGGCCAAGAGCCCTTCAAAAAGTTGAAGAGGGCTCAAAATGAATCACTTTACAGTTTACAACAAGCCACGAAACAACACAAAGTATGGCTAAACTATTATGCAAGAAATGGGCCTAAAGAGGGACAAAGAAGCAAGTGATGGCTGCTGGCCCCAAACAGAGGAGCCCTTCAACAATGTTGAAGAGGGGCCCAAAACATGTATTTTACAGTTAGTGACCAAACCCAAAACAGTGCACATGCAAGCTTAAAATACTATGCAAAATAAGGCCTAAAAAGAGGTTTAAACACAAAGAGCAAAAAGGGAGCTTCAAACAGAAAAAGTACCTTGATCAAACATGAAGAGGGGGTCAAAATAAGGCTATTTACAGTTCGGACCAGAGCCCAAAAATACAAGCACAAGGGGCTAACAAAACATGCAAAAATAAGGCCAAAAGAGGGATAAAGAGGCAAGTGACAAAAGGAAGCCTCAAACAGTGAAGAGCCCTTCAAAATGTTGAATAAGGGCTCAAAATAAGCCACTTTTCAGTTTACAACCAAGCTCAAAACAATTTACAAATGAGCCTAAAATACTATGCAAGAAAGAGGCATACAAGAGAGGTAAAGAAGCAAGTGTAAAAAGGAAGCCTCAAACAGGGAGGGGCCCTTAAACAAACATGAAAAGGAGCTCAAAATAATGCTATTTTCAGTTCAGGCCGGAGCCCAAAATATGCAAGCAAGTATAGCTAATATATTGAGCAAAATAAGACACAAAAGGAGGAATAGGGACTCACCCTTGTAGACCAATGAACCAACAACTCTTGGCTTGAGAAAAGGTGCTCCTTGCCTCTGGAAAACCAGCTCCAAGTGTTGGAAAGGATGGTGGGGGGGTGGTGCTATGTGGTGGTGTAGAAAGGGGGTAGGATTTGAGAGGTTTTGAGAGTTGAAGTGTAGAGAGAGAGAGATGCAATGTAGGAGCTCAAGACCAAACTTTCTAACCCTCTAAAAGGGAGCTGGAGGGCCTGGATATATAGGCAAAAGAGGGGGAGAAAAGGGGGGAAATGGAATTCAAATTTCCCCCAAAAGTTGGCCCCCCGAATACAAAATCTGGGGGAAACAGAGGGCATTTTTGTAAAGTACCTGGAGAGAGGATCATGGCCGGCTGGTTTTCTAGGGTTTAGGTGGCCGGCCGGCCTTCCCCATGGCCGGCCGGCCAAGGGTCAAAAGAGTCAATGAAGATTAATGGCCGGCCATGCCAAAAAGAGGGCCTCCCATGTGTGCACAACACAACCATGTGGTCAAAAACTGGAGAAAGTGAACCAGGAGAGAGAAAAGCCCACTTTTAGGAGGGGTTCAAAAGGGTCACACACAATTACTGGCCGGCCATGTGATATTGGTGGCCTCCCAGGTGTCTACAACACAAATATGTGGTTTAGGGCTAGAAAAAGTGGCCCAAGGGTGGTCAACATTGCTTTCAAGTGAGAAAAACGGGCGACGGAGGGCGATGGAGGAATAAAATTGGTTGTCAGAACAATTACTGGCCTCCCATTCTTCTACGACCTTCCTAACAATGAAACAGAGGTCCTTGCCAAAAATGAACTCAAACCGATGCAAAATGAAGGTTCGGGGGCCGAAACGCGCAGCCCGAGGCCCGAAAACTGACCGTTAGGCACCAGAAGTGGTATTCGACCACGAAGTCGGTCTCTCGGACCACAGTGTCCCTCAAAAGGGAGTAAATAAGATACATGCCAAAAATCGGAGCAAACGGAGGTGGTTAAGCGGTCCCGAACCGAGGCACACGGCCAACGGCTCCGAAAAACCGAAAACCGGGCTCCAAACGGGCAAAATGGCCTACGACCACAAACGTAGCCTACGGCCACTGAGAGATGATCTACGAGACCTCTCCCTCCTTCGGGAAGAGAAAACAGAGAAAACAGAGCTGGTTCGCAAACCGAGGCAAGGCATGAAAGAGTCCGGAAGTCGGAGGCAAGGCTCGCAGCCGAGACTCTGAAACCTCTGAACGAGCACGATATGCAACATCACCAAGCGCTCAATCGGTGACATCTGAGTCTTAAGGTCGGTCAAAAATGGGGTGTCTACACTCTTCAAAGGAGAACTGTATTTTCGAGGGTCAAACAACGTATTGACAAGATGTGTTGGCAAGCAAGAGGTAACTTATAAACTTAAGCAGATCCATGCTAAGGCCTATAGAGATGGAGATATTAATATGTACTGACGCATACAGAGGTAGGGTTATCACTGGCCAAAAATGGAAAACTAAAGCATTGATTTGTAGAAGCAATGAGTGAATTGTCAGGCTTATCTGAAGGAAAAAGAAACCCATTTGAGCAGCAAATAATGAAGACCACCATACATTGATTAGCTACAGAAGAGGGTACTTTCTGAAAACCCCTAGATGCCATCAAAGTCAAGAGCCGACCCTTCGCTTCTTCTTTGACCGAGGGAAGTTGTACCGAAGAGGTTTTTATGGGGCTCCCCTAGCATCTTTATCCAAATACGAAGCAAATGAAGTACTTAGGAAAGCTCACAAAGTGGAACATCAGGGAATTTTGAATGTGACATAACACAATTTTATCTTTTAACAAATTCCTTCATATATATATATATATATTCTTTCCATTTGTTTTTCAATAACAAATACACTACAAATTCAAGGTCCAAACATTGAAGTTAGGAGGCGGATTCCTTCTAGTCCATAATTTGGACTGGACAAGATTAATATATTCTAAAAACTTAACAAAATCAATTAGAATATTTGATTCCTTAAAGAATTTAGATCAAATTCATCAAATTGCTAAGTGAAAGTTTTTTTTTTCTTCACAAGGTACTTATATTTTATTCTTCTATAATTAAATTAAACAGTAAAATCTATTAGCCAATCTTCATAGTATTCGAAGAAAGAAAATTAAGAAATGAGAGAGCCTGTTTGATTACAAAAATCAAAACAGTACATATATATATAAAAAAAAATGGAAAAGAAAAACAATTTTTTTTTGTTGCAAAACAAAACCAGAGTCTGGGAAAAAACAGAAAGGAAAAAAAAAACATAGCCAACTACTTACAGTATTATTTTCTTGAACAAAATTTGATCAAGTCCAGTGTTCAACACTGTGTCCTTAAGACAGATTCGTCCTCTCCACGGTACTTTCAGATTATGGACGTTTATCTCCCAGGATAAAATGATCAACGACAATTTAGTAGCAACACTATAAACTAAATATTTAACGAACACACTTTGTGTTTATACTCTTTCTCACAGGAAGTTTACGCAGCAAAATGCAGGAAATAAAAGCAGACAAGAAAAATGAAAATTGGATGAAAAATCAAATGCAAAACTCGTCTATTTATAGGTGAATTGGGGGCTTTTCAGAATAGACTTCAACAGGTAACAAACCTGTTCGAACAAATTTGAATAGGTAAAGTACCTGTTCGGGTTACACTTGAACAAATAATGAACCTGTTCGGTTGGAGGAAAAATCTGGACAAGTGTGCTAGACCAAACTATCAGCGTTTCAACACTACAACAAAAAGCATTTTTGGTGACTTTTCTAGCCACCAAATTGAAATTAGTTGCCAATTGTATATTTTTGGCGACAATATATGTGTTGGTCGCCAAAAAATAAACCATTAGCGACCAATTTCTCAATTGGTCGCCAAAAATGTTTGGCGCCAATTTTAATTTTTGTGTGGGAGCACTAAAAATGTTTTCGCGATCAAATTAATATATAATTGGAACTTTTTGGCGATGGAATTAAAATAGTCTCGGAAAGGGGAATGATATTTATGGCAACCTAATGATTTCGTCGCCAATAAATTAGGGGTCAACATGACGTCGTCTTAAATCTTTTTTTTTTTTTTTTTTTAAAAAAAATGTTCAACAGTTGACTGACCTTTAGGTGAATAAACAAGGATTGACCTAATATTCATCTTTCTCACTCCACAACCTCAAGCGACACAGCAGAAGACACAGAGGTATGTCTTTTCTTGTTTTTCTTCGTCACTCTCCCCCTCCCCCTCCCCCTCCCCCTCCCCCTCTCTCTCTCTCACACTACCTCCTCTTCCTCTTTTTCTTATTTGTCTTCAATTTGATTCTCTTGTTTGGCATGGCAGAACACGGCACATCACTAATATTGGACTAATTTTTGGGACAGATATTCTGATTTTGGGACAGATATTCTGATTTTGGGACTGATATTCTAATTTTGGAACTGACATTCTGATTTTGAATTTTTTTGGGACTGATTTTGGAACACAACACAACACAACACTTCGTTGTTTGTTGTTGTTGTTGTTCATTATCAAAGGCTCATAGACATACATCCATATCTAGTAGGGCTTTTAAAGCTGAATAGGTCCACACAGTAGATCAATTATACTATTTGAACTTATTACTAGAATGAGATGCTCCATATATATGTTCTTATTTTTCATGACATGCAGATAATTTTGATGATTGGTATATACATTTTTTGTGATATTTTTCCAATTTTGTTTGTTTGTGATATTAATACAGTTTAATTGTAATATCATAATTTTTTTTCTTTATTTGACACTCAGTGTGTTGTGCAAGTGGGAGATATTATTTTCTTAACACTCCTAATTTTGATGTATGTGCTTTTTTATTTTTGGGCCATATTTTATTTGTTTTACTCTGGATCGGTTATGGCTTCTAGTGTTGGACTTCTAGCCATATACAAGAGCCTCTCTCTTACCAATTCTGTTAGTCTGAAAGCTAAAATATTTATTGTTGGATGAGCTTTTCTTCCCATAAATGTGTAGTGTTTTATTCTTGATGAAATGTTCTAATTGAGCAGTTTATACTTTGGTCCGTTGCTATATCTCTTAAATTATGTTTGCTTATGAGAATTATTATGCTAATCCTAATTTTATCACAATGAAGTTTAGTTCCAGATAATATTCAGAGCACTCCTAATACCAGTAAGTAGTGGATTTGGGAGTTTTCTAATTGCTAGTCTCCAATTCAGTTTTAGCCCCCGCTTATGCTTTGGAATTATAATCTTTATTTTAAGATAAAGTAGGGTTAGAGATGTACAATTTTAAATTCATAATTCACTCACAATGACGTAAATCAAAACTTGACATATGCTTATCACACAATATCATTGTGAGTGAAACAGTAAGAATTTTTTTGTTAGTCTCAAACATATTCTTTATCTCTACTTATCTTGACAGTAGAGTGGGTAGGATGGAGAAGCATTTTAGTATAAAAAAGTGAGTCTTTAATTCAAATTCAAAATGTGACGGCCTTTTTTCTTTTTTTCTTTTGCGTCCCCAAATTCTTCTTTAATCTAACTCTCCTTCAAGTCTTTAATTCAGAAACAACTTAATATAGGAAAAAGCATTTTTTTCTTTTACTTGTTAGTATGTAAATGCATGTTAAATTATGATTGTGATAGGAAAAAGCACATGAAAATAGTTGTTTTATATATTCATATCAAGACTATATTGATGGAATATTTGAGTATTCCTCTAAAGTTATAATAATACTAATTTAAATATTTAAAATAAAAACCTTAAATTTTATTAAAAGAATTTGAAATCATGAGATGAGAATAAAAATGCACGATTGCATAAAAAATAATGGAGATAAAACTTTATTTTAATGAAAAATATTCAAACATAAGATGTAATATCATATGTGAGAGCTAGGACTACAGTCATTGTAACTTCGTCTCATTCCTTATTATCCTCATGTTTTATTTATAGAAGTTGAACATTGCATAAAGAATTTAACTACAATAACAAGATGGATGTAGAGTCATAAATAACCACCCACCGCAACTATGCTTCTTAAAATAAAAGATATATATATATATATATATATATTAAAGCTTTTTAAAGTAAAACAAAAATAGTGAAATGTCATTAGTTATAATGTAAGAAAACCCTTATATTAAGCCAATTGTAAAATCTTTGTATAAGATCAAAGGAATAGAGAAAATGTCAAGTTAATATAAGAAATCTTATCTAGAACTAGTCAATGGACCTTCAGTTTTATGCACATCCAACACTGTCCACTCATAGTTTTCTTCTGTATCACAAATTGACTTAAATAAATAACTATTTATTCATGAGAAATTAACAATTTTAGGCCTTTGATTAAGAACAGAAAAAAATTCAACAAAATGAAGAACATAAAAGAATCTATCAATTAAACTGAAGATTAAATAATAGAGAATTTGATTCTAATGTTTTCTGTGCAGAACATGAATTACAGGATTACCAATTTATTAGAAATAATGGTGAATAAAGGGAAGAAAGAGAGTAAAAAAAGAAAAAGAAAAGCAATGTGTGTGTGAGAGAGAGGGGGAGAACAATTAGCATTTGGGAATGGACATGAGCAACATTAATTAATATTTGTTTTGCAGTTTCAAAATACAAAGGCTTATGGGTGAGTTGGACCAATTGCATACTTTACAAATAACTTCATAGTTTAGAACCTCTTCTTTTTCTTCTTCTTTTATTATTATTTATTTTTTATTTTTTATTTTTTTTCAACAAGAGGAAAGGTAGCAAAGTCAACAAAAAAAATGAGAATCGAAACAAAAAGAATATCAAAACACAGAGCACTGGGCCTTAAATGTGCTTTTTGTTGTAGTGCAATATGTTGGGTCATTTCAGAATAAGTTTGAATTTTAAATTAAAATTTAAATTTTGAACAGTAAGAATTAAAATTTTTTTTTAAAAATAAATATTTTTGACCTAAAAAGATAAGTATTTGACCGAACCAGCCTAACCCAATCTCATACTCACGTCCAAAACCATAATCACCATGTTTAAGGAAAATGCTTGGTTATCATTTTTCAAAAACATTTTTCAGAAAATTCTACTTTCTTATTTTTCGTGTTTTTTTTTTTTCGTCTTGAATCTGTCTTCTTTTTTTTTATTATTTATTTTTATCTTTTATCTTCAACAGTTGATTGATCTTTAGGTGAATAAACAAGGATTGACCTAATATTCATCTCTCTCACTCCACAACCTCAAGCGGCATAGCAGAAGACACAGAGGTATGTCTTCTCTTCTTCTTCTTTTACTCTCTCTCCCTCTCTCACACTGCCTCCTCTTCCTCTTTTTCTTCTTTGTCTTCAATTTGATTCTCTTGTTTGGCATGGTAGAACACAGCACATCACTGATATTGGGACTGATTTTTGGGACTGATATTCTGATTTTGGGACTATTTTTGGGACAAATATTCTGATTTTGGGACTGATATTCTAATTTTGGGACTGACATTCTGATTTTGAATTTTTTTTGGGACTGATATTCTGATTTTGGAACTGCTTTTGGAACATAGCACAACACTTCGTTGTTTGCTGCTGTTGTTGTTCATTATCAAAGGCTCATAGACATACATCCATATCCAGTAGGGCTTTTAAAGCTGAATAGGTCCACACAGTAGATCAATTATACTATTTGAACTTATTACTAGAATGAGATGCTCCATATATATGTTCTTATTTTTCATGACATGCAGATAATTTTGACGATTGGTATATACATTTTTTGAGATATTTTTCCAATTTTGTTTGTTTGTGATATTAATACAGTTTAATTGTAATATCATATTTGTTTTTCTTTATTTGACACTCAGTGTGTTGTGCAAGTGGGAGATATTATTTTCTTAACACTCCTAATTTTGATGTATGTGCTTTTTTATTTTTTGGGCCATATTTTATTTGTTTTACTCTGGATCGGTTATGGCTTCTAGTGTTGGACTTCTAGCCATATACAAGAGCCTCTCTCTTACCAATTCTGTTAGTCTGAAAGCTAAAATATTTATTGTTGGATGAGCTTTTCTTCCCATAAATGTGTAGTGTTTTATTCTTGATGAAATGTTCTAATTGAGCAGTTTGTACTTTGGTCCGTTGTTATATCTCTTAAATTATGTTTGCTTATAAGAATTATTATGCTAATCCTAATTTTATCACAATGAAGTTTAGTTCCAGATAATATTCAGAGCACTCCTAATACCAGTAAGTAGTGGATTTGGGAGTTTTCTAATTGCTAGTCTCCAATCTTCAGTTGTAGCCCCCTCTTATGCTTTGGAATTATAATCTTTATTTTAAGATAAAGTAGTGTTAGAGATGCACAATTTTAAATTCACAAGTCACTCACAATCACATGGCAAATCAAAACTTGACACATTCTTATCACACAACATCATTGTGAGTGAAACCGTAAGATTTTTTTGTAAGTGCCAAACATATTCTTTATTTTTACTTATCTTGACAGCTAAGTAGGTAGGATGGAGAAGCATTTTAGTATAAAAAATGTGAGTCTTTAATTCAAATTCAAAATGTGACTGTCTTTTTTCTATTTTTTTTCTTTTGCGTCCCAAATTCTTCTTTAATCTAACTCTCCTTCAAGTCTTTAATTCAAAAACACCTTAATATACGCATTATTAGTATGTAAATGCATGTTAAATTATGATTGTGATAGGAAAAAGCACATGAAAATAGTTGTTTTATATATTCATATCAAGAATATATTGATGGAATATTTGAGTATTCCTCTAAAGTTATAATAATACTAATTTAAATATTTAAAATAAAAATTTTAAATTTTATTAAAAGAATTTGAAATCATGAGATGAGAATAAAAATGCACGATTGCATAAAAAATAATGGAGATAAAACTTTATTTTAATGAAAAATATTCAAACATAAGATGTAATATCATATGTGAGAGCTAGGACTACAATCATTGTAACTTCCTCGCATTCGTTATTATCCTTATGTTCTATTTATAAAAGTTGAACATTGCTTAAAGAATTTAACTACAATAACAAGATGGATGTAGAGTCATAAATAACCACCCACCGCGACTATGCTTCTTAAAATATAAAGATATCAAATTTCTCATCATACATGTAAATTTAAAATATATATATATATATATTAAAGTTTTTTAAACTAAAACAAAAATAGTGAAATGTTATTAGTTATAATGTAAGAAAACCCTTATATTAAGCCAATTGTAAAATCTTTGTATAAGATCAAAGGAATAGAGAAAATGTCAAGTTAATATAGAAAATCTTATTTAGAACTAGTCAATGGACCTTCAGTTTCATGCACATCCAACATTCCACTCATAGTTTTCTTTTGTATCACAAATTGACTTAAATAAATAACCCTTTATTCATGAGGAATTAACGGGTGTGTTTGGTTTGATTTTGAGAGAGTGATTTTCGAAAAAAGTTTTGGGAAGAGGGTTTAATTTTTTTTTTGATTTGTTTGGCTGTATATTTTGAAAGTAATTTTGGAGTTTGTGAGTTTGAGATGATTTGCTATTTTGTTATAATTGAGTAGATGTATGTGAGAGAAAAAGTGATTGAGAAGGAGAGAGGAGAGATAAAAAGTGATTGATTAATGTGTAAGAAAGAAAAAGTGATTTTGAAAATTTTTTGAGAAAAATTTCAAACCAAACAATTTTTTAGAAATTTTTCCCTAAAACTCATCTCTCAAAACTAAACCAAGCATACCCAACAATTTTAGGCCTTTGATTAAGAACAGAGAAAAAAATTCAGCAAAATGAAGAACATGAAAAGAATCCATCAATTAAACTAAAGATTAAATAATAGAGAATTTGATTCTAATCCCTTTTGTGCAGAACATGGATTATAGGATTAGCAGTTTATTAGAAATAATGGTGAATGAAGGGAAGAAAGAGAGTAAAGAAAGAAAGAAAAGCAATGTGTGTGTGTGAGTGGACAAGAGCAACATTAATTAATATTTGTTTTGCAGTTTCAAAATGGGTGAGTTGGACCAATTGCATAATTACTTTACAAATAACTTCATATTTTAGACCTTCTTTTTATTTTTTTATTGTATTCAAGAGGAAAGGTAGCAAAGTCAACAAAAACAGATAATAGAAACAAAAAGAAAAGCAAAACACAGAGGAGTCCGGATCCTTTCCAACCAAACCCTCCAGCCTTTCCTTCTATCAAGGGCCAAGATTTGGCCACGTTATTAGGGCCAAAACCTGCGGCTCAGATCAAGTTTTGTTTTAAAAAAAAAAAAAAAATTGAATTTGTTTTCATTCAACACAGCAACAGAACTTCTCTCCCTTTCACTTTTTCCCCCTCTCTTCGAAGCTCTGGTGAATGACGATCGACAAACCAAATTTTTTTTTCAGCAGCAATTTCCAATTCAGCAGCAGCAATGTAGCAAATTCAACAGCAAAAAAAATCACAAACAGCAGCACAAATTCAGCAGCAACACAACATTAATTTCAGGACAAAAAATGACCAAAAAACAGCAGCAACACAGCACAAACATAAGCACAAATTCAGCAGCAACACACAATTAATTTCAACACCAAAAATTACCAAAAAACATTAGAAACACGGCACAATTTTCAGACCAAATTTCAGACAACAAAGGGAGCCAATTTAATGAAGAAAAAAACCATTTCAGACCAAATTTCATGGCTTTTGGTTTTCCTGGTGTTCCTCTCTTCTCTGCATGTTTTTTTTTTTTTTTTTGGGGGCCTATTAAACAATGAAAATGGCAGAAAAACAATTGGGAGCAACTCTTAAATGATCTTGCAGAACCACATTATAGATTAGACTATATATATATATATATATGTATATAGATATATGACATGGGAGCAACTATTTCAGAGTAAGACGGAGGGAGAGAGGGAGAGACCGTCGATGTTTGCCGTCGATCGTCGTTAACCAGAGCTTCGAACCGATCGTCGTTCACCAAAGCTTCGAAGAGGGAGGGAAAAAGTGAAAGGGAGAGCAGTTCTGCTGCTGCTGTGTTGAATGAAAAATAAGTCAATTTTTTTTTTATAATCAAACTTGATCTGAGCCGTAGGTTTTGACCCTGGTGACGTGGCCAAATCTTAACCCTTGATAGGAGAAAAGACTGGAGGGTTTGGCTGGAGAGGATCCAGAGTCAAACACAGAGCACTAGGCCTTAGATGTGCTTTTTTTTTGTTGTATTGCAATATTTTGGCGTTATTTCAAAATTAAGTTTAAATTTTAAACTGAAATTTAAATTTTAAACAGTAAGAATTTAATTTTTTTTTAAAAATTCAAATATTTTCAACCTAAAAAGATAAGCATTTGGCCAAACAAGCCTAATCCAACCTCACACTAGTGCCCAAAACCATAATCACCATGTTTAAGAAAAAATTATTTTTCCAAGACAATTCTTACAAAATCTATTATATTTATATTTATGTTTAAGTAATATTAAGATAGGACTATTCATAATAATAAATATTTAAGTGATTGAACTAGAGTTTCACATGATCATTCCTACGATACGAGTATGTAATAATTTTTTCTTTAATATGAGAAATTTTTTCATTGGAAAGTTGATTAGGTATTAGCACTTAGGGGTGCAACTTAGACAGGTTTAACTTAAACAATTCGAACTCAGCTTGAATTTTTTAAAGATTTAGATTAGATATTTTCAAATTTGGTATGGGCTTGGTCAAAAATTCAGAAACCCAAATTAAATTTGGACGGAGTTGGACAAAGACGTCAAACAATCTGAGCAACTCGAAACCCAAATTATACATATATGGATATATAAAAATATTAAATATACATATAAATTATTAGTCATTACAGGATATTAAAGTAATTTAGATTACTAAATCATATTGAATATATATTATATATACAAATAACATCAAATCTTACCTTTTTTTATTTTTTATTTTATTTTCACTCATAAATTATAAAGACTACTATAACAGTATCTCTCTTACATTATATAAATTATTTGTTTTAATGTCATTAATGATTTTGTATTAAAAAAAATGTAAATAGAATCAAATTTTAATAATTTAATAATGTAGCTGTTAAAAAAAAAAAAATTAAAATTTATTTACAATTCGGACAAATCGGGCAATTTAGATTTAACCCGGATCAGATTTAGATATGCAATCTTAAGTTACAATTCAGACTTAGACAAACTTAAATAAGTCTTAGTACAATTTAAATTAAACTTAAATAACCTCCTAATCCGATCGAACACGCTCGAATTGCGACCTATTAGCACTGACGCCAACTACAAACAAATTAGGCAACTAGCTACAAATGTATCCTTTGTGGCGGTGGTGATCATCTGTTTTGACATGTTCTCTCACATCTAGATTATAATAATATTATAAACGCTTTTACTCATGCAATTATATATCTCCATTGTGGGTCAAAACAGGACAGTTGCAAAGGGAAAAAGATTGAGGCCTCGAACACGTGAGAGCTTGAATGTCTCGAATGTTAAAATGATGTCGTTTTGATATTTTTATCGGTAAGAGAATGACTTAGACTTAGTACAGAAAAATTATTTCTTACCGGTAAGATAATAAAAAAAATCTCAAAACGACGTCGTTTTGAGCTTTCACGTCATTCGAGCCGTTAATAATTCGAGGTACGTAGCAGTGTTGATTACAAAATATGATTAATTTGAGGTTGATGGTCAATTAGGATAACGTTTTTGAAAATCAGTACTATAGGTTGCAGCTGAGAGGTGTCCTTTTTCAAAAACAACTTAATTGGGCAATTTATAGTAGAACATGTCATAACATTGAATAAGGTTCCTTAAACAATAAAATGTAATTTACTTTAACAGCAATGGTAGGTATCATGAAAAACCTTTCATGAAAATAATCATGAAAGTTTCGTGACCCTTGGATTACACTTAGAATAAAACACCACACACTAATCAAGGTAATCTAAGGATCATAAATTTTTCATGATCATTTTCATGACAAAATTTTCATGATTCCTAACTTTTCTCTTACTTTAATGAGAAGAGTAATTTTATTCATGAAAAGTTTAATGATTCAACAAAGCGAAACAAAATTTTTTAACACCACCTTATATATATATATATATATATATATTTCATACGCAATGTAATTCAAATGTCTAATTTTTTTAAGAAGATGGTTTTTATCAAGATTGTTCATGAATTGATTTAATTCAAATATAAGGTGAATTGATGAATAAATTGGCATCTACAATTCTAAAAGTTTAATAATCAAACTAAATCATAAAATTTAAGAAATTAATCAAAACCAAAATGTAAAAAATGGTTTAATTCTCATTTATTTTTTAAAAAATATGAACTATAAGTATATTTTTAAAAATAAATCACCAATTTTTTAGAGACAAACAAGACAAAATAAAAGTTTACAATTATTAATTAGATAAACTTATTCTTATAGAAGATATATATACAAATGACTCTACAAAATAAACCGTTGACCATCCAAATAGAGTAGTGGTGAGTTTTACGAACCTCTCAAATTCTCTAAAATTTAAATTTAAACTTGAGATAAATATAACTCTTTTGTATTCTTTCTTGTTCAACAGAGGCATGTCATTGAAAACATTCCATCTCTCACTAAGATTAAAAAAAAAAAAAAAAAAAAAAAAAAAAAAAAAAAAAAAAAAAACTCAGCCAAATGTATTTAGAATACTAGAAGAAATATCTATTTTTTCGAAAATTTATTATATTGATTTTTTCTATAAAATAATATAGCCGTAGTTTTATTTTATTTTATTTTATTTTTTGTGTGTGGAGAAATTACAATTCAGTGAATTCAAAATATATATATATATATATATATTTTTTCAAATACATGAAAAAATTTAAAATTTTAATTATTAGTATTATAAAGTTTACCACTTAAGTGTAATTTTTTTTTTTTTTTTTCTAAATTTACACTGAATTGTAATTTTCATTTTTCTTGGTAATGAAAATCCGTCTAGGAAGGTTTTTCCTTTTTAGTCAAAAACATAATCCCCATGTTTGTTTCCAGAAAATTAAATCCACTTTTCAGAAAATTAAGTTTTTTCTTTCCGTGTTTTTTTTTAAGTGAATTTTTCTAATATTTTGGGCAATGTTTTTTTTTAGATACACTTAATCTAAATATCCTTAAAAAATATAAGATTTTCGGAAAAAACTTAGAAAAATTCAACAAATACAAAATATATAAAATAAAAATAAAAATTCAACACATTTTCGGATTTTGTTATATTCCATGAATTTTTTTTTTAAAAAATGTACGAATTTTTTACTTTTTAAAATATATTAAGATTAAGATTAAGTGAATCTCATATGTGAGAGCTAGGACTACAGTCATTGTAACTTCCTCGCATTCGTTATTATCCTTATGTTCTATTTATAAAAGTTGAACATTGCTTAAAGAATTTAACTACAATAACAAGATGGATGTAGAGTCATAAATAACCACCCACCGCAACTATGCTTCTTAAAATATAACGATATATATATATATATATTAAAGCTTTTTAAACTAAAACAAAAATAGTGAAATGTCATTAGTTATAATGTAAGAAAACCCTTATATTAAGCCAATTGTAAAATCTTTGTATAAGATCAAAGGACTAGAGAAAATGTCAAGTTAATATAAGAAATCTAATTTTGGAACTGACATTCTGATTTTGAATTTTTTTGGGACTGATTTTGGAACACAACACAACACAACACTTCGTTGTTTGTTGTTGTTGTTGTTCATTATCAAAGGCTCATAGACATACATCCATATCTAGTAGGGCTTTTAAAGCTGAATAGGTCCACACAGTAGATCAATTATACTATTTGAACTTATTACTAGAATGAGATGCTCCATATATATGTTCTTATTTTTCATGACATGCAGATAATTTTGATGATTGGTATATACATTTTTTGTGATATTTTTCCAATTTTGTTTGTTTGTGATATTAATACAGTTTAATTGTAATATCATAATTTTTTTTCTTTATTTGACACTCAGTGTGTTGTGCAAGTGGGAGATATTATTTTCTTAACACTCCTAATTTTGATGTATGTGCTTTTTTATTTTTTGGGCCATATTTTATTTGTTTTACTCTGGATCGGTTATGGCTTCTAGTGTTGGACTTCTAGCCATATACAAGAGCCTCTCTCTTACCAATTCTGTTAGTCTGAAAGCTAAAATATTTATTGTTGGATGAGCTTTTCTTCCCATAAATGTGTAGTGTTTTATTCTTGATGAAATGTTCTAATTGAGCAGTTTATACTTTGGTCCGTTGCTATATCTCTTAAATTATGTTTGCTTATGAGAATTATTATGCTAATCCTAATTTTATCACAATGAAGTTTAGTTCCAGATAATATTCAGAGCACTCCTAATACCAGTAAGTAGTGGATTTGGGAGTTTTCTAATTGCTAGTCTCCAATTCAGTTTTAGCCCCCGCTTATGCTTTGGAATTATAATCTTTATTTTAAGATAAAGTAGGGTTAGAGATGTACAATTTTAAATTCATAATTCACTCACAATGACGTGGCAAATCAAAACTTGACATATGCTTATCACACAATATCATTGTGAGTGAAACAGTAAGAATTTTTTTGTTAGTCTCAAACATATTCTTTATCTCTACTTATCTTGACAGTAGAGTGGGTAGGATGGAGAAGCATTTTAGTATAAAAAAAGTGAGTCTTTAATTCAAATTCAAAATGTGACGGCCTTTTTTCTATTTTTTTCTTTTGCGTCCCCAAATTCTTCTTTAATCTAACTCTCCTTCAAGTCTTTAATTCAGAAACAACTTAATATAGGAAAAAGCATTTTTTTCTTTTACTTGTTAGTATGTAAATGCATGTTAAATTATGATTGTGATAGGAAAAAGCACATGAAAATAGTTGTTTTATATATTCATATCAAGACTATATTGATGGAATATTTGAGTATTCCTCTAAAGTTATAATAATACTAATTTAAATATTTAAAATAAAAACCTTAAATTTTATTAAAAGAATTTGAAATCATGAGATGAGAATAAAATGCACGATTGCATAAAAAATAATGGAGATAAAACTTTATTTTAATGAAAAATATTCAAACATAAGATGTAATATCATATGTGAGA
Organism: Camellia japonica; assembly: GCA_030407325.1. Classification (NCBI taxonomy): domain Eukaryota; kingdom Viridiplantae; phylum Streptophyta; class Magnoliopsida; order Ericales; family Theaceae; genus Camellia; species Camellia japonica. Next base: position 82,124,623 of record JAPPVO010000031.1, read on the forward strand.
GCTAGGACTACAGTCATTGTAACTTCGTCTCATTCCTTATTATCCTCATGTTTTATTTATAGAAGTTGAACATTGCATAAAGAATTTAACTACAATAACAAGATGGATGTAGAGTCATAAATAACCACCCACCGCAACTATGCTTCTTAAAATATAAAGATATATATATATATATATATTAAAGCTTTTTAAAGTAAAACAAAAATAGTGAAATGTCATTAGTTATAATGTAAGAAAACCCTTATATTAAGCCAACTGTAAAATCTTTGTATAAGATCGAAGGAATAGAGAAAATGTCAAGTTAATATAAGAAATCTTATCTAGAACTAGTCAATGGACCTTCAGTTTTATGCACATCCAACACTGTCCACTCATAGTTTTCTTCTGTATCACAAATTGACTTAAATAAATAACTATTTATTCATGAGAAATTAACAATTTTAGGCCTTTGATTAAGAACAGAGAAAAAAATTCAACAAAATGAAGAACATGAAAAGAATCTATCAATTAAACTGAAGATTAAATAATAGAGAATTTGATTCTAATGTTTTCTGTGCAGAACATGAATTACAGGATTACCAATTTATTAGAAATAATGGTGAATAAAGGGAAGAAAGAGAGTAAAAAAAGAAAGAAAAGCAATGTGTGTGTGAGAGAGAGGGGGAGAACAATTAGCATTTGGGAATGGACATGAGCAACATTAATTAATATTTGTTTTGCAGTTTCAAAATACAAAGGCTTATGGGTGAGTTGGACCAATTGCATACTTTACAAATAACTTCATAGTTTAGAACCTCTTCTTTTTCTTCTTCTTCTTTTATTATTATTTTTTTATTTTTTATTTTTTATTTTTTTTCAACAAGAGGAAAGGTAGCAAAGTCAACAAAAAAAATGAGAATCGAAACAAAAAGAATATCAAAACACAGAGCACTGGGCCTTAAATGTGCTTTTTGTTGTAGTGCAATATGTTGGGTCATTTCAGAATAAGTTTGAATTTTAAATTAAAATTTAAATTTTGAACAGTAAGAATTAAAATTTTTTTTTTAAAAATAAATATTTTTGACCTAAAAAGATAAGTATTTGACCGAACCAGCCTAACCCAATCTCATACTCACGTCCAAAACCATAATCACCATGTTTAAGGAAAATGCTTGGTTATCATTTTTCAAAAACATTTTTCAGAAAATTCTACTTTCTTATTTTTCGTGTTTTTTTTTTTTTTTTTTTTTACTGAATTTTTTTAATATTTTGAGCAATTTTTTTTAATTTTTAGACATACCTATCATAATATATCTAAAAAGTAAAAAAAAAAAAAATTGAAAAAACATTTTAAAAATTCACTAAATTCAAAAAATACAAAAAAATACAAAAAGGGGACTCTTGCGAAAACAACGCTCGAGGGGGAACTACACAAGGTGCTTATGCTTGATCGCCCCTAATCCCACGATGCCAGGCCTTTTTAGGGGCGGACGGCAGCATTGCGTACCTACCAAAGCATACGGGCACTAGCACTTAAGCGCACCCGCACCTGCCGCAGGAGAGCCTCTCTTTACCGGTACTCGGAGAGTGAGAGGATCGGCAGTCTGATAAGGCTCTGATACCATTCACGCGGAAGTAGCAAGCAGATGAAGAATCATGGATTACAAAATCAAAGATGATTCAAATAAACAGAATTGGAAAGCACTTAAACCAAATTCATTTGAACATAAAACTTAAATAAATACATAAATACAGAAAATAACTTACAATTACAATTGTAGCAACTGCAAGGAATTTAATTGGGTTACAAAATGGGAGAAGGTAACTCTCACTCAGAGCTCTCTAGTTTTCTTAGAACAATGCTATGTTTTTTCTGAAAATTCAAGAGTGCCGAGTGATTCCAATTGATTACAATATATAGGAAAATAAAACTAACTATGCAGCATGTGACTTGGTTGATTGATGAAGGCAGCTGGTAGCATTGAAGAGTGAGCAGAGCTGTCGGTTGCTTTCGGTGGAGTGATTGCACGAATATGCAGCTTTAACAAAAGTTGATTGAGTGAATAGTGACGGTGAATAGTAAAAGTGAACAGTAACTTTTACTATTCATCACTTTTGGTGGAACACGTGAATATAGGAATCAATATAGATACAAAATAGCAGTTTTTCTCAAAAGAGTATTGATTGAAGCTATTTTGTATTTATAAGGAATCCTATGTTGATCAGGTATATGGGTCCTGAGCATCTTGGAACTCGGATCTGCCATATGAGATGGGTTGAGTAGTTGATCCTTCAGAAGATTGTGACTGGTCTGAACTGTCTTCTAAATTTTCTGAACCGGTTGATTGAGCTTCTCCAGCTTGATCTGTTAATTGGCGGGCTAACTGGAGCAATTCATCTCTGGATAACTTGGGCTTGACCTTTGATTTAGCTTTGGGCTGAGCAGGAGGTGAAATGGGCTTAGCTTAGCTTTGGACTCCTTAGCTTTGGACTTTGATTTGGGCCGTGAATGTTCCTTGGGCTGGGCCGGAACTGCAGGAACTTTGGATTTAGCCTTGGATTTTGATTTGGATGATTTGGGCTTGGAACCACTAGAAGAGGGGCTTCCAAGATTGATTGGAGGAAGACTGGGCTGACTTCCTTGGCTGATTGCAGCAGTTGGATTTTGCTGGGCCTTGATCATAGAAGGAGTTGGAGCACATTGATCAATGGGGAACTCTTCTTGAACAATTTCAAAAATTCGGGGCACATTGTACTTAGCCCACCATTTGACTGAATGTTGACGGGTGATTATGTTGCCATCAATTCCATAATGCCATTTAAATATCCATGGGAGTTTATATTTGGATATAAAAATTAACAAAGATGGAAATTGTCTTTGATGAGTGGTGAATGGGTAAACGGAGGAGAAATAGTTAACTAGTTCAATGAGATCACCAGGAAGGATGTCTGAAATGGCACCATAATGAGTCCACCATCTCAGAAACCAGGTAGGTAATTCAGATTTGAATTTCTGATCAAAGGAGATGAACCAAGAGTGACTAAAAGTTTCATTTTGGTACAAGAAGATCTTGAACCAAGCATCAACATAATCATGGTAATTGTACTGAATAGAGTGACCAGGTAAATCTCGAAGCTGATAAGGAGGACCCCATTCAGCTTGGGAAACAATACTGTGAATGTAAATGGAATGATACAGAACCTTGCTAGCATAGGTTCGATCATAAATAGGTTTGATCAAGACTGATTGATGATGGATCAAAATATCTTTGTAATGTGAGTGTTTTCTCTGGATGTGAGAGGATGAAATGGCATCCAGAGCCAAAATGGGATTTAGCAATTTCATGGATTACTTGGCCTTTAGGGTGACTGGGTTCTATATAGAACAGATTAGTAGTGTGTGATTTGGTATAATCAGATCGAGATGACCTGACTGGGTTAGCAGGGAATGGAGTAACTGAGACTGATTAGCTTGAAGCAAAAGGATCAGTAGCCAAAGCAGTGGAGTAATTAGGCCTGGGGATATTACCAAGGATTTGGTAACGGTTGATCATGAATGGGTTGAGGGTATTGTCCTACTAACTCCAAAGGAGGAGGAACAAAAGGTTGACTAGAAACCAAAGCCTTAGAAGGAGGCCTTGGGCGAGACATCTGTTGAAGCAAGAAACAATGATTAGTAGCAGAGATTAACAACCAGAGAGAAGATCTAAATAATTCTGGTAATAATGTAAATGATTGTAATAATCATGTCGCAGAGTACGACGGGCTTTAATCTGATGGTAATTGATGTATTGGGCTCTTTTAGTAGTTGGTCGAGCTGATTTGAAATGGTTAATACGGTGGTTAACTTGGTGGATAGGGTTTGGTAATGGGTAATTTGGGTTTTTAAATATGGAATATGTGGAGTAGCACTCATCCCTTACCCCCTGTAAAAATTCCCGGGTGAGAAAATCAGGCAGGGAATTTTGACAACCAGGTATATAGGTAATATCAAAATCAAAAATACTTAAAATAGATTGCCAACGGGCAAAAATCTGTTTACTAGCAAGATTTTGAACATCCTTTTCCAAAACATATTTAGCAGATTTGCAATCAACACGAAGTAAAAAATTTTGGTTTAAAATATCATCTTGAAATTTTTGAATACATAAAACAGTAGACAAAATTTCTTTTTTAATAGTACTATAATTTAATTGTGCTTTATTCCAGACCTAGAATGATAACGAACAATTTGTTCAGGTGATTGAGGAGTGACTTTCTGAAGTAGAATGCCACCATAACCAATATCAGAAGCATCAGTTTGAATAATTTTGAATGAGTTCTCAGTAGGAATACCAAGACAAGGAAGAGACTTAACATATTGTTTGACTTGTTGAACTACAGCAGTATGAGTAGGAGACCAAGGAGGAGGATTATCCTTTAACCTATCAAACAGAGGTTGACAGATTTTCCGAAGATCTTTATAGAATTCAGCAATGTAATTGAGAGAACCTAAGAACCTTTGTAATTGAGTTTTATTAAGAATTTCATCAGAAACTTGGAAGCAAACTCAATAGAGCGACTAATTGGAAGAATAGTATTATGGTGAATGTCGTAACCTAAAAACCTAACTTTAGTTTGAAACAATTTAATTTTAGGAGCAGAGATGACTAAACCATGACTTTTAATTGTATAAAAGAATGCAGTTAAGTGTTTCCAATGTTCATTAATTGATTTTGAAAAAATTAATATATCATAAATGTAAACAATTGAAAAATGGCTAAATGGGTTAAATATGTCATTCATTATGTTTTGAAATTCACTAGGAGCATTTTTTAAACCAAATGGCATGACATTCCATTCATATTGACCAAAAGGTGTATTAAAAGCAGTTTTCTATCTATCTTTAGGATGAATTTGAATTTGCCAGAAACCACTTTTTAAATCAAATTTACTAAAAATAAGAGCTTGACTAAGTCGTTTAATTAAATCTTTTTTTATTGGGAATAGGATATTTAATCCATTCTAGAACAACATTTAATGGTTTGTAATTAATAACTAAGCGAGGAACACCTCGTTCTAATTCAGCATTTTTATTGACATAAAAAGCAGGACAAGACCGGTGGGATTTACTAGGACTGATAATTCTATTTTTTAATAATTCATTAATTTCTTTTTTACACGTTTCTAATAATTCATGATTCATTTGAATAGGTCGAGATTTAGTAGGTATTTGTCGTTCATTAAAATTCTTAATATATGATAAAGTAACTACATGCTTTTTCCTATGCCAAAATGCAGTAGGTAAAGATGAACAAACAGTTGATTTAAGTTTTAATTTAAAATCACTAATTTGAGAAATTAGAACTGGGTCAGTTAACTGTTGATCAATTCTTTTATAATTAATTTCTTCTTTAAGAAAATTAATGTGTCGGGTTAATCTATTAATAGTATGAGAAATAGAACAATCTTGTAATTGATTTAATTCTAACATTTCAGGTGGAAATAAGAATTTAAATGTGACAGGTTGTCCTAAAACATAAGTAGTTATTCCTTCACTAGAAGTGGTAAAAGGATATAACAAAGATATGAATGATGTGCCTAAAATAATTCTATCAGTCATATTTTTAACTAAAACAAATGTGGTTTTAAAACAAACATTATTTTGACAAACATGCACTTTAGGTAACTTATATTTAATATGCATTTTACTACCATTAGCAGAGGTTAATTTCTCTTGACATTTTTCATAATATTTAGTGGGAAGTAATCCTTCTTGAATGCAATTTAAATCAGCACCAGTATCAATTAAAGCAACTAATTCTAATTCAAAATCTTCAACTATGATTTTAATTCTTGAGTACCATTTTTGCATATAGATTTTATTGAGTAAATTTAATCGTTTATCTTCAAGGTTAGTAGATTGAGGTCGATTATCAAATATGAGTTTAGCTGGATTAGTATGATCAGAATCAGGATCAGAATTATGTTCAGATTCATGAGGTGATTTTGGATTAGGTTGGAAATTATTTAAATTTTGATTAAGTTTGAGATTAATGATTTCATTTTCTAATTTGTTATCTTTAGATTGGAGGTCTCCGATAGTTTGTTTAATTTGATTGATTTCAGATTGTAAATCTTGAAGGGTAACTTCTTTAGTTTTATTTTTAAATTTTTCTAAGGTCTTAGATAAACTAATAATGGGTTTATTAAACTTAGGTTTAGTATCCGATTGAAGTAGTAAAGCTTTTAATTTATCAATATATTGTTGTTTTAAATTAGGATCATCTAATTTACTAATTAAGTCAATTAAAGCAGATTCTTCTTGAGTATGTTTGGTAAGAACAGAAATTTGTTTAACTGGTTTACAACAAACATCATTACATCCGAAGGTAATTTGATTATCAGAATCAGAATTATCACTATTAGAAGGGGAATTAGATGTAGATGGAGGAACAGAAGAGGAATCATTATCAGATTGATTTAATTGAAAGATTGCAAATAACTGAATTTTGGATTCTTCATTAATTTGGAGTTGGTTAACTCTATCTTTTAGTTTTTGTTTTTCTTTACATTTATTAGCATAATGACCTTTTTGACCACAATTATAGCAGGTAATATCTTTATTAGATTTCGGATGTGATTTAGATTTATGATGTTTCTTCCTAGGTTTGGTATAAAATTTATCATTGGATTTGGAAGGTGAATAATGATTTTTGTATTTATTATAATATTTGGATTTATTTTTATGTTTAGAGTATTTATGTGATTTCCTACGAGAGGGTGCAACAGGAGGTAATCCATATTGTTCACAGAAATTTCCTAATTCATATTTAGCTTTATGTTTATCTTTAGTAGCTTTTTGACTAAGTTTAAGATCAATACACATCTTTAATCCTTCTTTTTGAATAGTACTAATTATATCACCATATGTTAAATTATCATATTCTATAACACCAGTAGGTTGACTAAGAACATCGCGAATTTTATGAGCAAATAGACTAGGTAATTCATTAATAAATTTTTCTTTCCAAAATGATTTAGTACAGTCTTCTCTTAACATTACTCGAGAGGTAAATACATCTTTATACCAGCGAAAATCACTTAAGGTTGGACAAGTAAGGTTATTAAGTTGATCGTGTATGGGAGAATAAATATTAGTGGGTGTACCTATGAAATGTCTAACAATAGTATAGATTAAGGCATTAATACCATCAGGGTGGCAACATCCAATATTTTCATCAAAAATAGGTAAACCATTATCATCGGTTTGATTAGCATATATTATAGATTCGCGTTGAGTTTCAGTTAAATATTTTTCCCACCAAGATTTGAGCATACCAGTGAACCCAGAAGTAATTAGAGTAACAATTTCAGATTGAGAATATTGGGGATAATTGGAGAGATAACTATTAGAAACCATAGATAGATGATTTAATTTTTGGAGAATTTGATCTTCACTAAGACCATCTATATTCCATTCGTATAATCGTTTAGCAGAGACAGAAAATTGATTATTGAGATTAGTTTCTTCGAATTGAAGATCAGGAGGTGTAGGTTTTGTATACCAATTTTTAGTAGTTTGGGGATTAACTTTGGGATAATGAATTTTTGTAAGATGAGTAGATTGGAATTGTTGAGCTAATTCATTTATGTCATTATCAGTGTCAGATTGAGTAGAAGTTGGATCCATATTAAATTCAGTTTATTTTTTGTATTTTTATGTATCTATTATTATTAATTTTTAAAAATATTTTTTCACAATTTTTTTAATTTTTAGATACATCTAATTAAGGTGCATCTAAAAAAGTAAAAACAATGTTTAAAATTTCAAAAATATTCACTAAAAACAAAAAAATACGAAAACCAAAAAACTCAATTTTCAAAAAACTTAATTCAAAAAACTCAAACCAAACACACTTATTTTTCCAAAACCATGCTTACAAAATCTATTATGCTTATATTTATGTTGAAGTAATATTAAGATGAAAAATTGTTGAGAGCACTAAAAGTGGTCTAATAGCATCACTAATGATGTGGCAGTGGGTTGTACCTTTTTTGTTTTTTTTTGTTTTTTTGACATTCTTAATACATTAGTGCTATTAGTGATCTTTTTTTAGTGGTATGAATCATTGTTGTGGTACCTAATCAACTTTCCAATGGAAAAATTACTTATATTAGGGAAAAATTATTACATACTCGTATAGTAGGAATGATCATGTGAAACTCTAGTTCAATCGCTTAAATATTTCTTATTATGAATAGTCCTATCTTAATATAATAATGATTCATACTATTAAAAAAAAGATCATTAATAACACTATTGCATTAAGAATGCTAAAAAAAAAAAAAACAAATGAACAAACAAGGCACAAGCAGTGGACAAGCCCACTACCATATCAATAATGACATTATTAAAACATCACTTTTAATATTTTTAATAATATTACTTTTAATGCTCCCAATCATATTTCTTAGTTAATAGCCCCAACACCAACTACAAACAAATTAGGCAACTAGCCACCAATGTATCCCTTGTGGCGGTGATGATCACCTGTTTTGACATGTTCTCTCACTTCTAGATTATAATAATATTATACACGCTTTTACTCATGCAATTATATATCTCCATTGTGGGTCAAACAGGACAATTACCCGATTTTTGACCCACCTATAAAGTACAAAATCTGATTAATTTGAGGTTGATGGTCAATTAGGATAATGTTTTTGAAAATCAGTACTATAGGTTGCAGCTGAGAGAGGTGCTTTTTCAAAAACAGCTTAATTGGGCAATTTATAGAGTAGAACATGTCATAACATTGAATATGGTTCCTTAAACAATAAAATATAATTTACATTAATGAGAATAGTAAAAAGCGAGAGCGAGTCAATTTAATTTTATTTATGAAAAGCTTAATGATTCAACAAAGCCAAGCAAATTTTTTTAACTCCACCTTATATATATATATATATATTACATACACAATGTAATTCAAAGGTCCAATTTTATTTGAGAAGATGGTTTTTATCAGGATTGTTCATCGATCGATTTAATTCAAATATGAGGTGAATTGATAAATAAATTGGCATCTACAATTCTAAAAGTTTAATAATCAAACTAAATCATAAAAATTTAAGAAATTAATCAAAACCAAAATGTGAAAAATGGTTTAATTCCCATTTATTTTTTTTAAAAAAAATATGGACTATAAGTATATTTTAAAAATAAATCATCAATTTTTTAGAGACTAACAAGACAAAATAAAAGGTTACGATTATTAATTAGATGAACTTATTTTTATAGAAGAATATATATACAGATGACTTTACAAAATAAACCGTTGACCATCCAAATAGAGTGGTGGTGAGTTTTACGAACCTCTCAAATTCTCTAAAATTTAAATTTAAACTTGAGATAAATATACCTCTTTTTTGTAGTCTTTCTTGTCCAACATAGGCATGTCATTGAAAAAATTTCATCTCTCACTAGAAAAAAAAAAAAAAACTAAGATGAATGTATTTAGAATACTAGAAGAAAAAATCTATTTTTTCGAAAATTTATTATACTGATTTTTTCTATAAAATCATATAGCCGTAGTTTTATTTTATTTTATTTTGTGTGTGGAGAAATTACAATTCAGTGAATTTTAAAAAAACATATATATTTACAAATACATGAAAAAGTTTAAAATTTTAATTATTAATATTATAAAGTTTACCACTTAAGTTTAATTTTTTTTTTTTTTTCCTAAATCTACACTGAATTGTGTTTTTCCTTTTTTTTTTTTTTTGGTAATGAAAATCCATCTAGGAAGGTTTTTCATTTTTAGTCAAAAACATAATCGCAATGTTTGTTTCCAAAAAATTAAATCCACCTTTTAGAAAATTAATTTTTTTCCTTTCCATGTTTTTTTTTAATTGAATTTTTATAATATTTTGCGCAATGTTTTTTTTAGATACACCTATCTAAATATCTTTAAAAAATATAATATTTTCGGAAAAAACTTAGAAAAATTCAACAAATGCAAAATATATAAAATAAAAATAAAAATTCAACACATTTTCGTATTTTGCTGTATTCCATGATTTTTTTTTTTTTAAAAAAAAATTGTACAAAATTTTTACATTTTAAATATATTAAGATTAAGTGAATCTATATTTTTTTAAAATTAATTAATTTTTTTAAAAAATCATTAAAAATACAAAAACTTGAATTGAAAACTCAAAAAACTATTTTTAAAAAACTCAAAACTAAATAGTCTAATTATTTTTAGAATAAGGTGACAATTGTGCTTTAATACTATAAACCGTTATGGTTTTGATTTTGAATAAAACGATGGCAAACAGTCACATCATTATTGTAAAAACATGCATAGAAAAAAATCTATATATATATATATATATGGGAAATAGCATTTATATCATTCTTGATTGACTAATGCTACTGTTTAGATTTATCATCCATGAAAATTGTCCAAAAATGAGCATATGGTGTAGATGAAGGGTTGTGCCGTGAGCCACACCAAGAATGAATCTCATCCAAATAATTTAAATCTAGATAAATTCTGAATTTTTCTGGATTTGTAATGTTGCTTTTCTTGATTTATAGCAATGAAATATCATTTATACAAAATATAGCAATTGATCATACCTCAACCACATCAATGTATAGTTTTAAAACATCGTTCATTCATACTCAAATCATCATAGAGATGCATTTTATTCAACAATACATAAGAAAGCCAAAACAGGCATCAAATACCAATAAGTTGGCATAATATATATCCATTCTTCCTCGAGTGTTCTTATAACACTTATTCATTTGTAATATCACAAACTATGATATGCTCTAAGCATTCACAAATGGATAAATCTCATATCTGAAGTTACAACTCCCTCCAACTACTCTCCCACCTTCTTTCCCACCACAACAACTTGGAAGCTCACTTATGATTCCATCAAGACACTTCTTACAATCAACACTAGAAAGATCTCTAGTGCATTGAACCAACCCATAGAGTTTCTCTGAATATCCGAGCTCCGACTCTCCGGTAGCGTACATTTTTGGTGCAACATAAGCTTGTTGAGATAGCTGACTCAACAAATCTTTGGTTTTTTGGTTGAATGACAAAGGGTTGCTCACATTTCTCAAGTTCCACATGTAGAACCTGTTTCCATTATCAATTTTGCCGAAGAAATCGGTGTTTGAGTATTTTACGAGACAGTTATCGTACCATATGACCGATCCTTTGTTGTATGGGCAGCGTTTGCGAATCTCGCTACTGGCTTCAGCAACGCAGGCAGCGCAGTCTGTGGAGTTGACATCACCACGACAGAGAGAGAGGCCGTTGGCTATGTCATGGTATTGTCCCACTGAGCCAACACCGAACCCTGTTGGAGGGGTTTTGAGGTAGAGATAGCTCAGAAGCTTGTTCAAGTTTGATTCATAAGGGCTATTAGCAGTGAAATTTTCAGGACTTGAACAAAAATGGAAGAGAGGGTTGACTCCAATGACAATTTGGATAAGTAGAGTGAAGGAAAGAAGGTAGAGAGAGGACGTGAATGTTGAGGAAGACATGTTGGAGGGATATGTCTGTGTGTGTGTGAGAGAAAGATGGAGAGAGAGAGATGGGTAAATCCTTGGCACATTGTAGGACTTATATAGAGTGAAAATGCAAAGGCAAATGGGGGTCGGTAGCAGAGTTCAAAGGTTGACATTTCCATTTACAGGTACATTATGATTGAATGCATTGGAAGATGGAAGTTGTCAACTTTAGGCTGTGCTGTTCCGAAATTTTTTTATTGGGGAAGTTAGAGGCGCACTTTATTAGCTAGTGGATAAATAAATAAATAAACAAAAGAAAAAGAAAAATAAGAAAACTTGAAGATGATAGATTTTATATTATAGAACAAGTTTTCATTTTCAAAATACTAGCATTTTCGTATAGAATTTAAAAAAAAAAAAAAAAAAAAATTGAAACTACATCCTATGACACTTTTGATCCATGTTGAGTACTCATATCGAAAATCGAAAATCCAATAATGTTGTATCTTCACTATTTTTTTGGGTGATCTAGTCTTATAGTTATGCTATTAGTGATGAAAGTAGAGAGAGAGAAAGATATTTTCTTATTATCAGTATATTCAATTCACCTTACACGAGTTCAGTTATATATACAGGTATAAGAGTTGCTCTAACTAAGTTTGTTACAAGAATCAGTTACAAGAATCAGTTACAGCATCAGTTGAGAAGTAGTTGTAAAAGTTGTTACATACAATGATCTTATGTGCACAGCCCATAAGCTTGGACTGGTCTCTCAGTATACATACCAATAGCAGACCTACAACTGCCATATAAACCAGATGTAACATTGGTAGTAGATGTATTAGGTGTAGGTGATATAGATTGAGATGAAGCTGATGAATGATCTTGAGCTGAAGCAGAGTCGGAAGCAGAATCAGACTTAGCTAAATCTGACTTAGCTGAAGCAGGCTTAGCAGGCTTATCAGCCCCCCTCAAGCTGAAAGGTGGAAGGCCAACTAAAAGCTTGGATTGAAGAAAAAGAAAACGAGACACAGGGAGCGACTTGGTAAAAATATCGGCCACTTGATCAGAAGAAGCCACATGACGAATAAGAAGTTGCTTAGCCGAAACTTTTTCACGCACAAAATGATAATCGATCTCGATATGCTTTGTCCGAGCATGAAACACTGGATTAGCAGCAAGGGAAAGAGCAGACAAGTTATCACACCAAAGCACAGGAACTGAGGAAGGACAGACATGCATATCTTTAAGAAGCATTTGAAGCCAAGCAACTTCGGCACTTGCAAGAGCCATAGCCCTGTATTCGGCTTCAGTAGAAGAGCGAGCAACAGTAGGTTGCTTCTTAGCAGCCCAAGACACTAAGTTAGGACCAAGGAAGATGCAAAAACCAGAGGTAGAACGTCTATCACAAGGGCTACCAGCCCAGTCAGCATCAGAGAAAACATGAAGATCGAAGCCACCAGAAGAAAAAGTCAAACCAGACTGTAATGAACCTTTAACAAAACGTAACAGCCGCTTAACCAGAGCAAAATGAGCTTGAGAAGGGTTATGCATATGCTGACAAGCCTGGTTAACAGCAAAAGCCAAATCTGGCCGAGTAATAGTCAAGTACTGAAGACCGCCAACCAGACTGCGATAAAGTGCAGGATTAGAAAAGGGCACATCAGAAGAAGAGGCAGCTGGTTTAGCAGAAAGAGGAGAAGAAGCTGGTTTACAATCTGTCATGCCAGCACGCTTGAGCAGAGTAGAGGCATACTGAGATTGAGATAGAAAATAACCTGAAGAAGCAGTAGTGACAGAGATGCCAAGAAAGTAAGAGAGAGTGCCTAATTCTTTAAGAGAAAAGGCTGAATGTAACTGAGTAATAAGATGCTTGAGATGAGAAGGGGAATTTCCAGTTAGGAGAATGTCATCAACATAAACCAAGAGATAGGTTAAAGAGGAAGAAGTGGTTTGAACAAATAGAGAATTGTCACAATGACTATTAACAAAACCAAGAGTAAGTAAGAAATTTGAGAAAGTAGAAAACCAAGCTCGGGGAGCTTGTTTCAAGCCGTAGAGAGATTTGTTAAGCTTGCAAACATAGGTAGGGAATTTGGAATGAACAAAACCAGGAGGCTGAGACATGAAAACATCTTCTTCTAGATGACCATGAAGGAAAGCATTGGACACATCCAATTGATGAATAGACCAGTTATAGTGTAGAGCAATGCAAAGAAAAACTCTGATGGTAGGAAGCTTTGCAACTGGACTGAAAGTATCTAAGAAATCAATGCCTTCTTCCTGTAGATAGCCCTTAGCAACCAGCCGAGATTTGTATCTAGCAATTGAACCATCTGATCCTTTTTTAATTCGAAACACCCATTTGCACCCAACAATATTTTGTGTAGGAGAAGGTGGCACCAAAGTCCAAGTTTGCTGATCTTGTAAGGCAGTAAACTCCTCAAGCATAGAATTAAACCAATGAGGACATGTAAGAGCTTGTTTATAAGAGAGTGGTTCAGAGGTAATAAGGGAAGCAGAATCTGAAGTAGGAGCAGTGAGACCAAATTGCGAAGTAGCAGATTTAGCAGATTTTGCTCTAGTAATCATAGAATGAGAATTGGTAGAAATGGGTGCAGGTAAAATGGGAATGGTAAGATGAATACCAGGTGGAGAAGAAGAAAGAGGAGATGAAATAAAACCAGAAGCTGGAGAAACTGATATGGGAGAAGACTCAGAATTAGGCAGAACAGAAGCAGCAGCTGCAGAAGCAGAATCTGTAGGAACAGATCTGGAAGCAGGACCTGCAGAAACAGGATGAGCATTCTGCTTCAGATTTTGGTTTACTGCAGAAACAGAAGGAGCAGTGACAGATCTGGAAACAGGAAGAGGGGGCACGGCAGAAACATATCTGGAAACAGGAAAATTGTTCACTGCAGAAACAGAATTGTTCACTGCAGAAACAGAATTAATAGTGGCAGATTGGGAGGCAGACAGTGGAGAAGCTGACTGATCAAGGGAAGAAGATGAGAAACGGGAAGCAGAGGACTTAGTAGGTAAAGAGGGAGTAGAACCCCAGAAAAAGGAAGTAACAGCATCTTTAGAAGAAAGAAGAGGAGGAAGAGTTGCAGGTGAGGAAGAAAAAGGAAAAGAGTGTTCATCAAAGATGACATGTCTGGAGATATAAACAGTACCAGAGAGAGGATCCAAACACCTGTAACCTTTGTAGCTAGGATGATAGCCAATAAACACGCAAGCCTTGGATCGAGGCTCTAACTTGTGAGAGGTATAGGGACGTAACCAGGGATAACATTTACATCCAAACACCTTGAGAAATGCATAGTCTGGAGCTGTTTTGTATAACACTTCAAAAGGACTAAGAGAGCCCAGCTTTGGACTAGCCATTCGATTTATCAAATAGGTGGCTGTAGCAAGAGCTTCAAACCAAAATTTCAAAGGAACAGAAGCTTGATCAAGCAAGGTAATAGCAGTTTCAATAAGATGACGATGTTTTCTTTCAGCCACACCATTCTGTGATGGGGTATGAGGACAACTCAATTGATGAACAATACCAGTAGACCGAAGAAGAGACTGAAATTGTCTTGAAGTATATTCACCTCCACCATCAGTCCTTAAGATCTTAAGAGATGCAGAGAATTGCTTCTCAGCATAATTTTTGAATTCCAAAAATTTAGCATATACTTCACTTTTGTAAGAGAGAGGATAAATCCATGTAAAATTACTAAAATCATCTATAAAAACAACATAATATTTGAAAGAATCAGATTGAACAAATGGCCCCCAAACATCGGAATGAATTAAAGCAAGAGGAGATGTAGTTTTATTAGCAGACAACACAAAAGGAAGTCTGTGACTTTTGGATACACAGCAACTATTACAAGGAGAAGAACAATCCTTATGAGAAAAATGAAAACCACATTTATTTGACATAGTATGAAAAATATCAGAAGATGGATGCCCTAATCTTTTGTGCCAAGTAGTAACAAGAGAATTAGGAGCAGAAAAAGCTTTAGGAGCAGCAGAAAATGAAGAAGGAAAATGGTAAAGTCCATTGGAGTATGAGCCTTTACAGAGCACCTTGTTGCTGAGATTGTCCTGAACAACAAATGACTTATCATTAAAAGTGATAGAACAATTATTATCAGCAGTCAGTTGGTGAACTGATAACAAGTTAGAAGATATTTGAGGAACATGAAGCAAATTATTAAGTTTGAAGTGAAAAGAAGGAGTAGACAAAATACCAGTTCCTGAATTGTGAATAGGTATAGTATTACCATCACCAATCATGACCTGGTCAGAACCTTGATAAGGTTGATAAAGTTGGAGATTACTCAAGTCATTGGTAAGATGAGATGTGGCTGCAGAATCCACATACCATGGAGGAGAGGATGAAATTGAAGTCAAAGGTATTGGAGCAGCATAGGCCTTGAAATTAGAAGGACCAGCAGAAGGATTCACAGTATAGGAAGGAAACACAGGTTGAAAAGATGGATTCATACGATTTCGACACTCAAGGGCTGAGTGGTTTCCTTTACCACAGATTTGACAAATCAAACCGTAGCTTTGAGGCCTTCCAGTTCTGCGACCTCGATTATTGTTGTATCGGCCTCCACGATATTGATATTGTGAAGAACGACCACCTCTGTTTTGAAATGAGAAGTTCTTAGTAAAGGCAGAACCAGAGGAACCTTGTGGAGAACCAGAAACAGAGGAACCTTGAGGTAACATGTTAGATCCATGTGTAGCAGCAAAAGCAACAGTAAGATCAGAAGAGCTGCCAGATTTATGATAGTGTTCAACATGTATAGCCTCAGAACAAAGTAGAGCACACAATTCATCCATTGTAAGTATTTCAGATTTCGCACGAATAGCAGTTTTAAAGGCATTATACTCCTCAGGTAGTCCATTGAGAACTAGAAGAATCAGATCTTCATCACAGATAGGAGAACAAGCCAATGCTAATTGATCAACAAGATCTCTGATTTCTTGAAGATAAACTTCCATAGACTTTGTCTTCTTTGAGACTGTGCTTAATTTGTTCTTAAGCTGGTGTATATGTGATCTGGACAGAGAAGTAAAACGCTTCTCAAGAGCAAACCAAAACTCTGTGCTACGTTTCAGATGAAGAACGGATGAATAAATTGAAGGTGTAAGTGTGGCTATGAGACAACTAAGCAGACAAGAATCAATGAGTTTCCATTTCAAAAACTCAGGATTAGTAACAGCTTGATTATTAGAGTCAAGAACTGTAGGCGGAGGACAAATCATAGATCCATCAAGAAAACCAAAAAGTTCAGTAGCTTCAAAGAAATTCTGAATTTGACTCCTCCAGATGGAATAATTTGTTGATTCAAGTTTAACTGTTATCAGAGAATTCAGATTGGAGACAAGCAGAAGCACATTAGAAGGTAATGATGTCTTCTCAGATGAAACAGCAGTACTTGATGGATCTGCCATGGAAGACTTGGAAGTTTGGATCACCATTGTTGCTCGTGAGAGCTTAGAGAAGCTCTGATACCATGATGAAAGTAGAGAGAGAGAAAGATATTTTCTTATTATCAGTATATTCAATTCACCTTACACGAGTTCAGTTATATATACAGGTATAAGAGTTGCTCTAACTAAGTTTGTTACAAGAATCAGTTACAAGAATCAGTTACAGCATCAGTTGAGAAGTAGTTGTAAAAGTTGTTACATACAATGATCTTATGTGCACAGCCCATAAGCTTGGACTGGTCTCTCAGTATACATACCAATAGCAGACCTACAACTGCCATATAAACCAGATGTAACATTGGTAGTAGATGTATTAGGTGTAGGTGATATAGATTGAGATGAAGCTGATGAATGATCTTGAGCTGAAGCAGAGTCGGAAGCAGAATCAGACTTAGCTAAATCTGACTTAGCTGAAGCAGGCTTAGCAGGCTTATCAATTAGAACTTGAACTGCTATTAGCAGAGTTTATTTCTGCCTTGATGCACAAGTTGGCCTACCATTACCAAAACTAGTTCTAAGAATCGAATGCCTGTTATGTCTTAGATGACCCAACTACAAGGACGAATGCAGATTTAAACATAGGGGAAGCAAACATATATTCTAACAATATTTTCAAAAATGAAGTGTAAAATAGAATATCAATTTCTATGAATATAAAAAGTGAAAAATAAAATCCAAAATGTATATAAGTAAACGTTTTTTTTTTTTATACTTGTTTTGAGTTATAAAAGATCAATTGTAAGATAATTTGTGGACACTAATTGTGACAAATTAATTTTTTTTATTATATTTTATTGAAATTATTAAATTTTATACTTTGAATCTCACGTTTCATAAATAGAAAGGTATACGTCATGCAGCCACTTCTTTTTTTTTAACCTAGAGGAGGCAAATATGTATAATTTCAAATTAATTAATAGTTAATACTAATATAAAGGGTTTTTTGAAATCATAGGAGTGATCGCTTCTTTTTGGCCCCTTAGGTCCATCCTTACCCAACTCAGTTTTGAGCGGTTAAGGACTAAAAAGAACTATTTTTTAATAAATTTAAAGTATGGAGGAGGTTCCCCTCCTTGGAGGACACTATTTGGACCCATGGGACTCATCACGGGTCCGGTTTCAATAATTCGAGACGTTTATTTTGTCGTACTTTATATATTTTAATCACACAAAAAATTAAATCAATCTAATATAACTATAACTTATTTAATTTATCGCGTTTTTAACTAAAAAAACTTATATTTTAAAAAATAAACCATATATTTTTTTGGTTAAAAACGCAATAAGTTGAATAAGTTATAATTATCGAATCAATTTAATTTTTTGTGTGAATAAAATATACAAAATATCCAACAAAATAGACAGGTCAAATCATTAAAAAAGGCCCATGGTGAGCCTCACATGACCAAACAACACCCTATAATCCAAAATCTAAACTGGAAGAGATCCTCTTCCTTAAAATATAATGTAAGAAAAATATTTGATCAACTTGTGTTGTGTAAAATTTTTATTTTTATTTTATTTATTTATTTATTTATTTTCTATCAAACCATTCACTGGTGTTGTGTGGTCTAATCTGAGGATTATGGAAAGGCATAGGAAGTGCATGGCAGGGACAAGGGTTAACCTTTCGCTTAGAATACAACTGCTAATATTTCTTTATTGTTATATATTTATTTTTATCCAGCTTTTTGAATCTCTTGTTGATTAATCAATAGTCAATAAATATTATGTGATATTATTTATATGGTGTTTTAAATTTATTCCAAATCAATCACATAATTAGATATTTTACATGACATATTAGCTCACTTTGTTAAGTAGTTAATAGATAAAAAATGACTCGCTTAGCTTACTATAAAATTTAAAAAAATTGTCATTAATCAAAAAATATTAATAATATCATATAATATTCAAATATTATCTAATCACTACTAAAAAAAGTATTTTTTGCAACCGCCATAAGTCGTCACAAATAATGAAAATACAGTTGCAAAAGACCTTTTGCGATGGTCCATGCGACCGCAAATTGGGGACGCTAATGTGGGGGTGGCACATACTTTTTGCGACCGCAAAATAACAGTAGGAATCTATTTGCGACTGTCTAACCTACTTTTTGCAACAGCTATTTTGTCGTCACAAAAATAAATAAATAAAAGCACTTTTAGCGACTATTTTTTTACTGTCGCAAATCATTATTTTTATAATAAAATCATATATACGTTTGCTACAACCAAAAAATCAATTGCAAGCACCTAATAATTTTTTTAAATAAAAAATAACAAAATTAACAAATTAATTTAAACTCATAATAGAAATATTAACCTATTCACATATAAGTGTGCAAACCAAATATAAACTTTCATACATGCAAAACAAATATCCATCAACTATCCTTAAAATATATTGTACTAAAAGATTCAAGTCCTCAAAAAAAAAAAAAAAAAAAAAACAACAACAACAACAACAACAACAAAAGAAATAGCAACATAATCTCAGTTTGGCTCCCAAACGTCATCCGCTCGATTATATCAACTACTCCCTCAACAAAACCTGCAAAAACATGTACACGTGACTTGAAAATTTAATACAGTTTAATTTGAAACAATAAAAATAAAACTATTTCAAAAGAAATTGTCACGAGAAAATGGCGATACTATACTGTAACTGAGTAAAATGAGGTAAATTCATATAAAATAAAGTCATGATCATCAACTTCTTGTTATAACAAATAGATATAAAATTCCAGGGAGTAGTCAATTGAGTGTTTCTAGTAGTTAACTTTGAGTATTTCAGTTGCAAATATTTAAATGCTTACCTGTAACTGTTCCTTGTTTCCAGCAGTAATGTTTGAGATTGTCCAACGGGCTTCTTTCTTGATGCTCTTCTTATGATTATGGGTTAACAGATTCAGCAAGCATAGAAGTGCACCATGCTCAATTATAGACTTGAGAAAAGAGGTTTCCATTAATAGATGCAAAATCATGGTACATTGAACACAAAGACAAATTCCACATCATGCTTCGAGTTCTCTAATCTCCAACACTTTCAGCATTCAAAAATCAAATACAATCCCTGCTAATATAATTAAATTTAACCACAAAAAACGAAAATTCATTAAATCGTAGATACATGTTTGGGAGATAATTCATCAAATCCTTGGTTAAGCACAAGCATATAAAAATTACATACTGCAACCTAGATCCAACATGATAAACAATAGCTCTGTTAGGTTTTTATTCTTGGTAATCCCGTTTGACAAAACTCCTTTCAGTTGTATTTGTTTTCGCACTTTTATTTCAGTGAGGTTATGAGTTTATTAGATGCGAATCCAACCCGAATCGAGCCTTACAGAGAAGTTTGTGATGTTAATGCTTTCAAGATTGCCACTTCGCTGATTATGACGGGGTCGAGCTGCCCGGTCAGCTCGCGCCCTAAGCAAAATGCAAAATTGCATTCAAAGTTGGCTGTCCGCCCTTGTTCGCTCGAGCAAAGAAGTCCTCGCTCGAGCGAAGGACTGCGTCTGGCAAAAACCTGAGAGAGTTGAATGTGCGCTCGAGCGAAGAGTTGGTGGCTCGAGCGAAGGACTGCGTCTACATAAAAATCTGAAAGAGCTCATTGTTCGCTCGAACGAAGGGTTCGTGGCTCGAACGAAGGCACTAGTGGAAATCACGCGAGTTAAGGTTCTCGCTCGAGCGAGAGAAGCTTCGCTCGAGCGAGTTTCAAAATCCGGATTTCTATAAGGAATTGGTTTTCTTTCAAAACTAGGATTACTTTGGATTTCTATAAGGAATTGGTTTTCTTCCAAAATTAGGATTACTTTGGATTTCTATAAGTAGTTGGTTTTCTCCCAAAACTTTACTAACTCCTCCAGATCTTCTTCTTGGATATTAAGGTTTATATCTGGAGATATTTTGCTAGTTTTCTTTGATGTTTTGATTGAGTATTCAACTCATGGTTTAAAGAGTATACATCAAAAGATTATTTGTTTGTTCTACACAAAAGAGAGAGTTGTTCTTCGGTGGATTTCGAAGAATTCGAGCCTGAAGCTTTGGTGGATTCTGGAGTGGCTCATCGTTAAGACAATTCTGAGGTGAAGACGGGGTTGGAAGAGGCACATAGGGGTTAGTTCAATTCGGGCGTGGATTCGCTAGGTAATTGAGAGTATACCTGTGTAATTCTTTTATATCTTCTTAGTGGATTGTTTTGTGGCTGTTGCCCGTGGTTTTTTATCACAATTGGAGGTGTCCAATTGTGGTTTTTCCACGTAAAATCGTTGTGTCGATTTGTCTTGATTGTTTGATTGGGATTATTGTTTACTGCTTAAAATTGATACATAATCACAAATCAACATCTAGGAGATTACTAGATTTTTCCGGCTCTTCTCCCTCCTCCAACACTGAGTGATTTTGGCCACCATCTTCTAGAGACAGAACTATAGTCTACAGACTATAGGTTACAAATTGAGTTCTCAAATCTCCTGGCATTACTCATTTATGCAATTATTTTCCTGAAAACATGGGAAATTTTGA
>JAPPVO010000031.1:82146256-82212065 GCA_030407325.1 Camellia japonica
TACTGGACTAATTATTTAGCCTTGGAACAAGAATGGTACAATCAGCGCCTACAATGGGAACAACAAATGGCTAATCAGCTCAATACACTGGGTACTCGGTTTGATGAATTTGGTACTCGATTCGATGAAATTGCTACTGCTCAGAACTCACTAATTCTTCAATTTGGTGAGTTCCGTGTAGACTCCGAGAGACGTGCTGAACTGACAAGGAACCGCATTGATCTGATTGACCATCGAGTCACTCAGCTGTACCATCAGCATTTCCCTCCACCACCAACACCACCTGACAAGGATGCTTAACTTGTTTAAAAATCATACGGTGGTTATATTTTTTCCCTTTTTTTTTGTTTTGCTTATTTATTTGGTGAGTTTTGCTGTGATTGTTTTACTTTTGTTATTTTGTTATAAACTTTTCTATTCACGTAATGAATAAGAATGAGGGGTTTTTTTTGAAAACATTTAATTACACAGTTATAATGTTAATAAATAGTACGTCATTGATGTCGAAAACCTTCATTTCAATAAAAAAAATAAAAATTACACAATTATTAAATAATTTGTGTGCATCAATTAATAGAAAAAATGAAATTAATGTTCTGAAATTAAATACAACAAGTTACAATTTAATAATAAACATGTGTACCCAAAAAAAAAATATTTAATAATAAACATTCTTTTTTTTAATGAAAAGGAAAAAAAAAATTCATATAAACTTCTGTACAGAAAATTAAAGTGAATACCCCAGCGTTTACACAAATTATACACTCTTACTTAAAGATGTACCCTGCGAATTTTTACACATTCTTCATATAAAAAAATATTTTGCTATAAAATCGGGTGATATAAAAAAGTAAAATATAATAATTATTTTATGTTATTTTATTTATTATTATTATTATTATTATTATTATTTGTTATTTGTTACACTTTCAAATGGTGAACTTATCACCACCACCACCTACCACCACCAACCACCCCTGTCACCACCTACACCACCCACCCCCATCTGCCACCACCACCCACCACCCATCACCACCACCCCTGCTAGCACCACCCATCACCACCCACCACCCACCTGCCACCACCACCCACTCCACCACCCCCCTGCCACCACCCACTCATCACCACCCACCACCCACCCATCCCCCCACCACCACCCACTACCCCACCCCCCCCCACCACATTTAATTTAATGACAACATATTTATTTCTGAAAGTTACTAAGAAACACATTGCATATTAATAACAACATATTTAATTGTCTTTGGTAGACTATACATAAATTTGCATATTACACATTGCATGAACAACATATTTAAGTACACATCTACTAAGAAAACCATTATCTTCAGTGCCCATGGTGAACATGATTTTGCCACATAGCAGTAGCAATTGCATCCCTAACGTTCGATTGGGACGTTAACCCATGTTGTGACATGTCAACGTAGTCAGCTTGGTCTCCAACAAGCCCATCTGCTTCTGCTTCTGCGGCCATTTCATTATCAGCTTCCATAAAGAATGGATCCATAGCTGTGTGCAAACGGATCCAATTGTGCACTACACAACATGCAATCACGAGAGGCCCTTGTCGTGTAGACTTGTAATTTGGCATGGACCGCAATATTGGGAAGCGCTTCTTCAAAACACCAAATGTTCTTTCTATGACATTGCGTAATGACGAATGTCGATGGTTAAACAATTCCTTAGGTCCTGCATAACGATGGCCACGAAACTCTTGCAAGTGATACCGTTGAGACCAAATGGGGCAAGAAATCCAGGCATGTTCGTGAAACCAGCATCAACTAAATAGTACTTGCCTACATGTAAATAATGAATACACAGTTCTGTCAATTGATATGTATAAAAACAGACAAGGAAAAAAGTGTACCGTATGTTATTCAGGGACAGTCACCATTGGGTGGGTGTGGGAACTGTAGATCAGCTCGTGTAATAGAGTCAACCAGAATAGCGTTGTCATGAGCGCTACCTTCCCATCCAGAATTAATAAATGTGAACAACATATCGAAGTCGCAAGCTGCGAGTACATTTTGCGATACCGTTGCTTTCCGACCGCGGAATGTATTTTGTCTTAAAGGGACCCATGCATCCACCAATGTGCCATCGATAGCACCGACACAATCCTAATTGACAGATATCAGCCTTTGATATTAAAAGCGAAACAAACTTCGATATTACTTTCATAATTAAAAAATAATATTTATTAACCCTTATTGATTTGAACAAACTTACAGGACAGTCACACTGTCGTACCTTGAACCAGGGAAAAAACCGCCTGTCATTTAAAATTTTTCCCGGTATGTCCTCTAGGTTACGTGTTTGATAACCGATGATGAAAGCTTGCACAATGCCCGCATAACAATTTTTATGTGCCGACAAATTGTTTCCGTGGAGTGTTGAAATCTATCTGCCATTATTCGATGGCGATCATTTTGTGCAAAAGTGTATAAAAAAATTCCAAGCGATTCCTCCACACTTATATGCATATGTTCAGTATCGATAAAGCCATTATGGAGTAAAGTGTCTTTCAATAAAATGAATGTTTGTGCATCCATTCGCATAACGTTCATCATTGTTTCTGGATGGCCATTTAATAGGCCGAAGATGTAATCATCACCTCTGAATGGACACGTTCGCTGCGGTCGGCGACTACTTGACGCGTTGATATGGTCATGCATTAAAGCAATCATCAAAAAATCCATAAAATCATCAACAACCTCATCCTCCTCTGATGAGAGCTCCATTGTATTGTTTTCTCTGTCGGATGACATATGCCTTTGTCTACATCACAGTAAAAGCATAATTATAAAATATGTATTCATGCAGTAACAGTTAGCGTTATTGGTGAAACAGTAAAATTCAGAGGATAACAAAATTTATTTAACACATGGTCATATTATAATAACTTCCATAGTTTTAATATAACAGAAAACACTTAAAAGTTCAAAAAAAAAAAAAAACATACGAACATAGAAAAGGAAAGAGGATATGATGGAATGAAAAAAATAATAATAAAAACCAAATCAGGAATAATGAAATCATCAAACAGTTCAGCCAAGAAGATTTGCTAACACAAGCAAAACAGAACTTCTCAGTTCACTGCAAAGCGAGGATCATGGCTAGGCACAATGGTAGGAGTGCGCATGAAAAACCTTCGCCATTCCTTATCCTTGAACAGTGTCAGTGCCCTAACGTACTGCAACGGTGGTATGTCCCCAAGCTCAAGCAATGCATCTTGACATGCATCAAGGAAATAATCATCACCACCTGCACTTACAGCCTCAGTCTCATTTTCTCGTGCACGTGAATGTCCTGTTTTGGCTTGTACATAGGATGTGAAAGTTGCGCACACATCATCAAACCCACTTGACCGTGACTTTTTGGAACGACCACTGTCAATCTGGCTGGTTGCAAGGCCCCTCTTGTGACTTTTGCCCTTTGCTGGATCTATATACTCATCCCCGAATAAGTCAACAGGAATGGCCTCAGCAGCATTACTTCCACCAGCGTTACTCCCACCAGCATCAGCGTTCCAAAATTTATTTAACATGTCGTCTTCTTCTTCTGAGTCAAGGGGTCCTTGTGTGGATGCACGAGACAGGGCCCCTGTAGCACAACAATTTTCAACAATTTCTGCCATTTCTTGAAAATATTCAAACCCTTTTGTCCTAAACTTCTTCACATTTCTGCTAGCCTACAACAAGTACAAAACAAGAATTAAGCACTGTATATATCATGAAATGTTTAAAATAAAATTAGAAAATAGTACAGATTAATGGAAAACCTTATCCCAAAATTCATCGGGTGCAACAACAGTGCCTATAATAGGATCCCATCCCAGACCAGTCTGTGCCTGGAGTCGCTTAAATGTCTGGTAATCAGCTTTCAATCGCTGATATTTTTGGCGCACCTTAACACCTGTATAGCGAAATCCATATATGTTATGCAACTGATTTGCATAATGATTCCAATGCCTAATTGTCCACGAAGTAGTACGGCCCGTTGTTTGATTGTTCTAACCTCATCTCTCAACATATTTATTAATTTCGTTTCAATTCTGGGCGTCCACATTTTGGTGTTCTCATTGTCATCGGAATTATTTCCATCCATCTATAAATATACAAATTATATTTAAACTAGTTTGGGATGAATATACAAGCATAACAGAGTATTTTAAAGTAGACTCGATGGATATACAACAATAACAGTGAAAATGATTTGAAGGAGAACACAGATAAAGGAAAAAGAACAGATATTTTATTTCAAGGAAAAAAGTACGTAGCAGATTAATTGAATTTAAATAGCAAAATATAATCACCAAAAAAAAAACATTCAGATAGCAGAAATATAACCACAAATAAAAAAAAAATTCAGTTAACATTGTGTTTAAATAGTAGGAAATCAGTAATTTTTTTTTGAATTAACAATGTGTTTAACATTGAAAATTAGTATTGGTTGTTAACAATGTAAAAAAAAAAATACTGAATTAAAAAAAACACAATGTTAACATTCAGTTAACAATGTTTTACAAAAAAAATTCAGTTAACATTCAATGTTTAACAATGTGTTTAACATTGTGTTATATTGATTTGAATTCAAAACAAATCAGTATTGGTTGTTAATTGAAATTAAGGAAAAAATAGTAAAAAAAGCCCGGTGGGTTCAAACAGTTCAGGGGAGGACCGGTGGTTCAAACCATTGAGAATGGAAAGGCGGAAGACAAAACCGGAAGAGGAAGTGGGAAGACCGGGTGGTTGACCGGCCGGTCGACCGGCCGGGTGTCCCAGGCACTGCCGCTTCTGGTTCTGATCGAAGAAAGGTTCAAACAGTTCATAATTTAAAATAACAACCGATCTGAAATGGAAAATACGCCTCTACAAATTCTCATAAACCATTTACGAACTGATTTCAACTTCTCCGAAATCATTTATACATAACAGATGAATGATTTACTGACTATTCTCGAAGAGCAAAAAGTTGAAACAGTTTAGGAGGAAGGATCGACTCGTCTGAAATCATTTTCAGATAATAGATGAAGGATGAAGGATTTATTTACCAGATTAGTGGGAGTTGAATAGTTATCGCCGGTGATGGAATGTGTATACTGATTGAATGTGCCACTGTTTGCTCGTCGGATTCGACAATAAATTTGATAAATTTGACCTTAAAAAAAAATTTATGATGAATTTCTCAAATAATTTCCCTATAACAAAATATGTAAATAATTTTGTGAGTAATTTCACCTCGCAGTCGTCGTTGTTTGGTTGCCCGTAATAAGAATCGTCCGCAACGCACAAATCGTAACTCAGTCGATTTGTGAAATATGATACCAGTACAGAGCGGGTTGGGTGGATTCATTATTTATAAAATGAGTCTGACTTTGAAACTCACCTGATGAATCTGAAGTACGGATCTTTGATACAGAGAAGCCACCCGTGATGAATCTGAAGGACTGGTGTAGATGAGGTTCACGTGAAAGTTGGGAGACGATGAAGAAGGCAGAAACGTTAAAAGGGAGATACTTGCTACCAAACAGATTTTCAAAATGTAATTTGAATTAACACGCGGAATCAATTTTTGAACATCGTATCCAAATGTCATGCGCGAGCTCACGTGTTGAAAATTGATTTCAGTTCACAACCAAACAGAGCCTTAATTTTTTTGTAATGAATTGCCTTGATGGTGCCATAAGTGAGCATTCAAGCTTTTCTGATGGGACAAGAGGAGGGAGAGTGATTGGTGGCAGTTGCAACTTCATACGAGAGATTTTATCAGATGAGATTTTTTTTTGTAAATATGAAAAGATAAAATAAATAGGGCAAATTACCTTGATAGTTCGTGTATTTTGGTCATTATATCATTTTAGTTCCTGTAAATTCAATTGATTCGATTTTAATTTTGAATTTATGACTTTGTCTCAATTTAGTCAAATTGAGTATAATTATTAGTATTTTTTAATAGAAAATAAGCATATAAGTGGTATATATCATTTTTAGGAACAAAATTATGAACTTACACAATTTAATGAGTTAATCTTTACCAATTTAGTGATAATTTTTTGCCAAAAATACTAACGATATTATTAATTGGATTAAATTAATATAAAATCTAAAATTAAAAATAAAAATTAAAAAATATAGGAATTAAAATAATATAAAAAACAAAATATAGAGACTATCGACATAAATAATTAAGGAAAATAGTTTTTGGGAATCCAAGTACTCTGGACGAGTCCGGATCCTCTCCAACCAAAACTCCCTCCTGTCCTCCGGTCAAGGGCCACGATTTGGCCACGTGGCCCTTTGAAGATCTACGGCTCAGATAAAAAAAATAAATAAAAAAAAATAAAAATTTGAATTTCTTCATTTCGACCCAGCACAAAGCTTCCTCTCCATTCAGGAGCCCATTTTCCCTCCTCTTCGAAGCTCTTTTTCCCTCCTTCTTCCAAGCTCTGGCGATTGGCGAAGTCGACGGCAAACATCGAGGACGATCGGCGGCAAACATCGACGGTGAACCAAGCTCCTGCGACCCTGCGAACCAGAGCTCCACTTCGTCATCAACTGAAGGTAATGTTTGTCATGGCTGGGGAACATTGTTATTGTCAGCAACTACATTGATTTTTCTAACTAGTGAGCAATACATAGATGTTTTATTTGTTTTATTCCATGACCAATTTAAGCTGTAGAAAGTGTTGGACCAAAACTATGTATAGATATAGCTTTGTTTTCCTTAATTTTTCCCCATATAAGTTTTCCTTACCAGGAACAAAAGATTCAGTGCACAGGTTTGTCATGGCTGGGGAACATTGTTATTGTCTGCAACTACATTGATTTTTCTAACTAGTGAGCAATACATAGATGTTTTATTTGTTGTATTCCATGACCAATTTAAACTGTAAAAAGTGTTGGACCAAAACTATGTATAGATATAGCTTTGTTTTCCTTAATTTTTCCCCATATAAGTTTTCCTTACCAGGAACAAAAGATTCAGTGCACAGGTTTGTCATGGTTGGGGAACACTGTTATTGTCTACAACTACATTGATTTTTCTAACTAGTGAGCAATACATAGATGTTTTATTTGTTGTATTCCATGACCAATTTAAACTGTAAAAAGTGTTGGTGGTTGAAACTATATATAGATATAGCAATACATTTACGACATATACTTAATGCTTATAATTTGCTTTTTAGCTATAACTGAGTGTCTCAAAAATTATTATAGAATGGAAATAGTAAAGGTATTTTGAGATTCTAAGCTTTTATTAGCTTCTATATTTGTCAGAATTTTCCAGTTCAGGTTCTATATTAGCTTCTATAAATATAGAGCTCAAATATTTTATCCTCCCATGTTCAAACCTGTACTAATTTTTTCAACTTGAAACAATTTACAAGTACACATAATCTTTCTTAAAGCATGTACATGATATTTAGAAAACAAGAGGAAACAGAACATTTTTACCCAAAAAAAAAAAAAAAATTAATCACTTTATTATTGTGTATTGATACTTCTCCCATTTGATTGCCTCTACTTTTCAGTTGCGTTTTTATATGGATATGGAACCTGACAATGATTGTGGTTGGAAGCCAAAAGTAGGAATGACCTTTGATTCGGAAGAAAGTGCGTACGATTTTTATAATGCATATGGAAGAAGAATGGGATTTAGCATAAGAAGGGAATATTGTAAGAAGAACAAGTTAACAAAACAAATTATTTCTAGAAATTTGGTTTGCAATAAAGAGGGATTTCGGAAGGTTGACAAGCGAGACCCATTGACAAAAACCCTTAGAGCTGAAACTAGGACTAGTTGTGAGGCCCGACTTTTTGTTAAATTGGATGTCAATAGTGGGAAATTTGTTGTGATTGATTTCAAAGAAAAGCACAACCATGAACTTGTATCTCTTGATTATGCCCATATGTTGCCATCGCAAAGAAAGATATCAGATACCCAAGCAATTGAGTTAGACTTAGCCTCAGAGTCTGGTCTTCGTTTAGGGCAGTCTTTTGAACTGATGGGTAGGGAAGCTGGAGAGAGGCAGTCTCTTGGTTTTATGAAATTAGATCAAAAAATTACTTGAGAACCAAAAGACAAAAAAGTTTAGCGTATGGGGAAGTAGGTAATGTGTTGCAATACTTTCAACAAAAATCTTTGGAGAATCCATCTTTTTTTATGCTTTCCAATTAGACAATGAAGAGCAAATAACGAATATGTTTTGGGCCGATGCACAAATGGTCATGGATTATGCCCAATTTGGCGATGTAGTTACATTTGATACTACCTACAAGTTAAATAAAGAGCATAGGCCATTTGCATCTTTTGTGGATTTAATCATCATAGAGAAACAGTTGTTTTTGGTGCTGCATTGTTATAGGATGAGACTGCCGAAACATTTGTACGGTTATTTCAAACTTTTTTAGAGGCTATGTCAAAAAAGGCACCAAAAACTTTGTTTACCGATCAAGATGCTGCAATGGCTAAGGCCATACCCATTGTCATGCCTGACACGAGTCACCGTTTGTGCACTTGGCACTTGATGCAAAATGCATTAAGGCATGGTAATTGTCTCTTTGAAGATAAGGGGGTGAAAGGTGTATTAAATAGATTCATGTTTGATATTGAGGATGAAAATGAATGGGAAATGAAGTGGGGGGAAATGCTTGATACATATGATGCTCATGACAATCATTGGTTGAAGTTGATTTTTGGGGTTAAGGAAAAATGGGGCTGGCCATATGTTAGATCAACATGGGCTGCGGGAATGAGTACAACACAACTTAGTGAATCTTTTAATGCGTTTTTGAAGGATTACATTCGTTCTGATTTTAATTTAAATGAATTCTTTATGCATTTTGAAAGGGTACTTTGTGAGAAGCGGTACAAGGAGTTAGAAGCTGGATATGCTTTATGCCAAAGGTTGCCAAGGGTGAGAGCGACATTCATAATGTTAAGTCAAATGGTTAATGTGTACACTAAAAATATTTTTGAGGAGTTTCAAGATGAGTATTTTCTTTCTGTTGAATCAGGCATACAAGCAATTGAATACATTGATGGTTGTAGCCTATACACAGTTGTTGATGCTATTGGGAAAAATGCAAGGAAAGTGAAAATGGAGATGGATGGCTCTTTGGCTTGTAGTTGTTCAAAGTTTGAAAGGAAAGGGATTTTGTGCAGTCACTGTTTGAAGGTTATGAGAGAAATATTGAAGTTGAAAGAGATTCCTTCACAATACATTGTGAAGAGGTGGACCAAACAAGCAAGAGGAGAAGCTGTGACGGACAAGTTAGGGAATGAGATTCAAGTAGATGTCAAATTCAAACAAGCCTCACGGTATAAGACATTGATGACGGCATTTAGATCAATAGCATGTAGAGCTGCTGAAACTGAGAAAAGTTATGATTTTTGTTGTTCACAAGTAGCTGCATTAGGTGCACATGTTGAAAGCAAGATAAGTGCACATTTTTGTCCCGAAAAAGAAGTAAGTATTAATGATCAACCTCAAACCTTGGAAGTGCCTTCTGAAGACAACAATCATGTTGTGCAAATTCCAATAGGATTGAAGAAAAAGCATCGAACTAGTAAGGGCAAAAGAAGGATAAAAGGTCCATGTGAGCTGGCATTGCAAGCAAGCTTTAAAGAGAAGTCCCGTGCACAATTTTTGAGTTCTTCAACACCTGTTGCTGCTCCAACAGTGAGACCTTCTCCATTATCTATTGGAGGAGATGTAAGTATTCATGAAAATGTTACTCCTCTTCATCCTCCTCTTGCTCCCCCTCCTCCTCCTCATTCCATTGCCATGGGTGGTACAATTCCTCCTCCATTAATATATCCCACATATAATGTGAGTCAGATTTGTAGCCAAGTAATTTGTGTTTTGTCAATTAATTTTTCATTTGCATCTTGTTATGAATCGTAATATAATATGAATGAATTGTAGGCAAACAATTTGGCATATTGTGGACAACCAACATTTATGACACTACTTCAAGGTGGGTATGACATTGGGTTTCAAGATTCTCAAGGCTCACAGACAGGTTCTCGGCCAACAAATAATTTGCTGCTGTATACTGATTTGGTACTTTGCTGCTGATTTTGTGCTACTAAAATGCTGTTTTTGGTGCTGATTTTGTGCTGCTGTAATGCTGGTTTTGGTGCTGATTTTGTGCTGTTGAAATGTTCTTTTTCGTGCTGAATTTGTGTTGTTGAGCTGCTGTATTTTGGACATTTTTTTGGTGCATAAATACTGTCATGTTGTCCTGCTGAAGTATAATTTTGGTGCTGTTTTTTTTTTCAGGGTTTGGGTGGCCATGAAGAGGTGGAAGGCACTTCAAATTTCATGCATAGGAGATGCCTCTGAGCTGCTGTATTTAACATTGATGTTGATGTTGAAGTTGAAGTATTTAATGGTGAAACTTGTTGATGTTGATGTTGATGGTGAAACTTGTTGAATGGTGAAACTTGTTGAAACTTGTTAACTATTTAATGTTGATGTTGATGTTCAAGCTGCTGTATTTTGATTGTGAAACTTGTTGAAACTTGTTAAGTATTTAATGTTGATGTTGATGTTGAATGGTGAAACTTGTTGAAGTATGTGGGATATATTAATGGAGTTTATTTTGTTTTGGATAATTTATTTTATGTTTTTTTGGATTATTTACTTTTTGGTTGTTTTCATAATTTGGTTTATTTAAGTCAATGTACCATCTCTCTTAATGGTGTGTAGTAGGATATGAAAACACATTGTTTCATAATTTTGTTCCTTGCATTGTTCAATTTATGTTCACTTGCACTGAGCTCTAGCTTTATTCATGGTACCATGGTTGAGAACAAAGGGACATTGTTCCTTACTTTGAAGTTTTGGAAACTATCTTGAAAATCTGTGTGTCCAAAAATCTGTCTTGAAAAACTGTGATGAAAAAATCTATGTCCAAAACTGTCTTAAAAAACAGTGTTGAAAAAATCTTTGTTCAAAATCTGTTCACAAATCTATCTTTGAAAATCTTTGTTCAAAATCTGTGCTGAAAATCTGTCTTCAGAAACTATCTTAAAAAACCTGTGTCAAAAAATCTGTCTTAAAAAACCTGTGTTCAAAATATCTGTTCACAAATCTGTCTTTCAAAATCTGTGTTCAAAAACTGTGCTGAAAATCTGTCTTTGGAAACTATCTTCAAAAACTTGTGTCAAGAAATCTGTCTTCAAAAACCTGTGTTCAAAATATTTGTTTACAAATCTGTCTTTCAAAATCTGTGTTGAAAAACTGTCATGAAAATCTATCTTCAGAAACTGTCTTCAAAAACCTACGTCAAAAAATATGTCTTCAAAACCTGTGTTCAAAATATCTGTTCACAAATACTTCAACAAGTTTCACCATTCAACTTGTTGATGCCACTTCATCAAACAAAAAAAGCCATTACATTCATTACCACTTGAACAAAATGATAGTGGTCCACCATACATTACATACACATTCAACGTACATTACAAGTCATACTCATACTACCTTACATTACATACACATTCAACCTACAATACAAGTCATACTGACACTACCTTACATTACATACACTATTTCAAATACACTAGAATCACAACTACCACCAACAACAAAACAAAAAAAACAAAGGCGTAATTCAATTTTTCACCAACTCTTACAACCACCATTGCCAAGTCTCTATATTGTTTCCTACTCTTCATAGTCATGTCTTTGAGCTCCCCATTCACGATAATTACTTCTTAAGAGTAGACAAGACTTCCACGCGTTCTTCAAGAATATCATTCTCGACCACCTTCAAATTATGCTGCATATGTGGAGGGATCCACCACTGAAAGAAGTTACAACCATTCGGATAATTGGGGCATACAAAATAAAGGCAATTTGGATTATCCGTTGACTGAGAAATCTTCACCATAGCTTTTTTGCCACACCGACAATTGCGGTTTTCGAATCTAACTTCATGCATGTTGTCCATACTTGCATTTGTGCTTGACATTGACATTGACCTACAAAAAATTATCAAATAGCACAAAAATTATCAAATAGCCTAATTGCCTTTATTCCAACAAGAAAAACCACAACATAGCAGTGTGAAAGGCCAAATCCATTCTCACATTTTGGACTCTCACAAACTATCATTGTGTAAATTATTAGAGCTTATTAATGGTGAATGATTACTGGGAACAATCTCAATAAAAAGTGAAGCCCCCATTTTTGCAGGCAATGCAGCATACAGGGACTTCCTCTTCAATACTTTTCAAGTTTCATCAGTTGACATGGAGAGTGTAGCTGTGGTGATGGTAAATGCTTCTTAATTTCCTGCTTATTGTTTAATCACTCTCTAAATCTTCTTAATTTTTACTGCTTCCTATTGTATATGTAGTTCAGAATATGTCAGTTTAAGCAAGGCATCATTAAGTTGGCATTTCAGGAATCCACTGGTACTAATTTGTCTAAGACATTGTTAGCCACTTCAGTGTGTGATAATCTAACATATTCTGAACAACATAATTCAAAAAATTACATCACTTAAAAAAAAAGGACGAAGAAGTTGATTTGTGGGCAAATATAACAATTGGGTTACATTGGTGGTTTAACAGACAAACAAGTCAAATGGGTATCCAGTGATTGTCATCAAGGACTATCTGATGACTACCAAGGCAGAACTCAATTGATATATTTGGGCCTCTTGCTGCTGTCAATGCTGCCAAAGCTGTCATTCAATTTGTCAAAAATTACCATGAAATGCCTACCCAATTCTAAGAAAAACATATATGGATTTGCTAAATATTTGGAATTGTTGTGTTGCAAGTTTATTTATAAGAATAACAAAGTCAAAAGCAGGTGAACCAATGCTGCCAAAACTGTCATTCAATTTGTCAAAACATGACCATGAAGCCTTCCCAATTCTAAGAAAAACATATATGGATTTTCTATATATTGGAATTTTCCTTTTAGAACCAAATAAACTAGCAACATATTGGTATCTTAAGTTGCTGAGAAGTACAGATCTTTTGCTGAATACTTTCTTTCTTACAGAAGAAGAAATCAACTAAAACCAAGTTACATCTAACCTTTTGAAATTGTTCCTCTACATACTCAAAACACGATCACACAACTCTGCAACATCCCATGCAACCAGAACAGTTGAAGTGACATCTAACCTTTACCATGTGACATAAGCTAAAACCCTATTTCAGTCCTAATGTGGATTGTGCATCACAGATCAGCTAGGGAGTTCTTCCAAGTGACTAGTTACATCATTGCTCAGGTGTGGTGAGAAATAAGCAAGGTTTCCCACACTTTAAAAAGAGAATTAATATTATTTGTTTACAAGAAACTAAATGGGTAAGAACAAATTTAACGAATTTGAAAGAACATGATATAAAATTTGGTAACAAAGCATTGTCCACTAAAAAGCACATTTGGGGCAAAATTTAGTCAATAGGAACAAAGTAAGAGAACTAGATAGATAACAGAAAACTGTTAGTTTATAAGCACTGGCCAATCCACAATCAAATGTGCATTGCCATCTCCTTCACTAATTTGAAGATCAAATAAATCAACAATTATAAGGCAGTCCAAACTACTAAGAACTGGCCAATCCACAATCAAAGCAAACATTTAACCTAAAAAGACATTTAACTGGCCAATCCGAAGGACGGGAGATTTTTTATGGTGCTTCAGATTTTTTCAATCTAAACAAACATTTAACTAAAGTGGTGCTTCAGATTTTTTCAATGGTGCTTCAGATTTTTTATGGCCAATCTGAAGGACGACAAATTTTTTTTTTTACCTTTAACTATGGTTCGCGGCTCAAATCGCAGTCCAAATGTTCGGAGTAAGACAGAGGGAGAGAGGGAGAGCCCACCGATGTTCGCCGCCGACTTCGATTCGCCGTCGTCGGTCACGACATGCCGTCGCCGTTCACCGATCTGGAGAAGAAATTCAAATTTTTTTTGTGGTGTGTGGCTGTGTTGAGGGAAGCTTTGTGCTAGGTCGAAATGAAGAAATTCAAATTTTTATTTTTATTATTTTTTTTTTTATTTGAGCCGTAGATCTTCAAAGGGCCACGTGGCCAAATCGTGGCCCTTGACCAGAGGACAGGAGGGAGTCTTTGGCTGGAGAGGATCCGGACTCTAATTGGACACATGCATTGTTTGATTTGATTGCATGTATGGTTGATAAGATTATGTGTGAATTGAGGCTTTGCTAGAAGTACTAATGGTGCAACCAAGTTTTGAAGGTCAAACGTCGGAATGGAAAAAGTAAATTTGGCAGCAACCTCACTAAATGGGCTTTACACTTTGTTTGGGCAGTGTGGATTGTGCCAACCGACTTTGGGTCTTGCAAAGATTGTTCGGTGATTATTTTGGTACATGGGTTGTTGGTTTTGGAAAGACCAAAAGGTGTATCGTTTGTGTATCTTTTCAATCAGATTGTGATGTTTTCCATTACAAAGACTAAATTTAAAATGAAATCTCTCCATTGAGAGAGAGATGGAGTCTCTCTCCAGTTGTGATGAAAATGAAAGTGAGAGCTATCAAATAGAGATATATAGGGTGAAAATGAAAGTGAGAAAAAATACCGTAGGGTATTGGAGTGGGCAAGAACTTAACTACCTTGACATGAGATTTGATTAGTGGTGTGGCTTTTGTGTATTTTTCTAGCCATCTCACATGTATTCTCTATTTTGCTTATATAGATAAAATATTTATCTCTCCCATAAATGTAGACGTTGCCGAATCACATTAAATATTATGTGTTTATTTTGTTTGTACATATATTTATTTGGGTATGCTTCTAATAACATATGAGTTCATATTTTCTCGGAGTATTAAAATTTTAAGATGGGGTTTATCCCCAACAAGATTTGGTGGTACTACGCCCACCAATTAATATACTGTATACTAATATAATTATAACATTATCATTTTAAAATTATGACCACACCCATTACAAAATTCGAAACTTTTAAAATTATATCATATCATCCGTTAGTATACTAATTTGTGCACATAATATTATTCAACAAGATTACCGCCTTTGTTAATGCCTAGGATGGTTTGAAAGCCAAGTCTAAAACTAAGATTAAATTGTGTTTGGGAATGTGAAATCAACACCTAGTCAATGGGATTCAACAAATAAATTCGAGGCAGAGCAAAGTGTTAAGAATTGGTGGTGCAATAGGTCTAGAAACATAGAATCGAATATATACATTAGATTAATAAGATCATTTTAAAAGTAAATCTCAACTACAAATCTTATTCATTCATATGCATTTTATTTTCTTTTTTTGTGCTTTGTGTTTGATTTTTGTGTAAAATGTTACAAACATAATTTCCCATCCATGAAATGGTTTTAAAGTGTATTGTGTCAGATGCAATCCCTTTGATAACTAATACTTCCAGCCTTTTTTTTTTTTTTTTTTTTTTCATCCCTTCAATTGAAGAAACTTTGTATTCTTTTGTTTACACAGACACTTCCCTCCTAAGCACTTCGGTCCACTTTACCATTGCTGTTTATTTTATCAAATAAAATAATAAAAATAAATAAATAAGAAAGAGTAGTGTGATTATTTTTATTCGGCCCAATTTTGAGATAACTAATCCAATCTTAAGCCACACCCCATTGCAATTAAAGCTATGGGCCGTTCAGAGGTTAGATTTATTCGCCTACCTTGGATTGGTTCCACTATTTGCTTGGTCCACTTTGGAAAACTAGGAAAGAAAAAAATATAAAGGGTTGGGTAGAAATGAAAACTATGGATAGTGGTATTCTTCTTTTATTGTTGGATAATTTATGGGAGAAAATAAGATAGCCGATTGTGTTGTGTCCCCTCTTTTTTGGAAAGTGGGAGGAGAGTGAAGAAAACAAAAGAAAAGAAGTTTTAATCAGTGTTCTGGCTTTAATTTTTTGAATTTAGTTTTTAAGAAATTAAATTTTTTGTTTTTAGCAAATATTATTAAAATTTTAAGTAAATTTTTTTTCCTTTTTAGATGCACATTACTTAAATGTCTAAATAATAAAATATTTATGAAAAAATATTTTAAAAGATTAATAAGTACAAAAAAATATAAAAAATGTACTGAATTTTTATTTTTTTTAATTTTTGATATTTAGTGAATTTTTTAAAGATTTATTTTTCACAAATATTATACTTTTTAAGTGTATTCATGTTAGATGTGTCTAAAAATTTTAAAAATTGCTCAAAATATTAAAAAAAATCCACTGAAAAAAAATACGAAAAATAAAGAAGTAGAATTTTCTGAAAACCAAAACCAAACAAGCTGAATAATACTAGTAAGGTGATGTTTGATAAAGTAGAAAACTGAAAATTGAAAATTAAAAATTAAGTATTGAAAACTAAATACTGAATTTTTTAAGTTGAAAAGTTTTTTGATAAAAATTTAAGTGTTTAACTAAAAATAAGTTGTTTGATATGTATAAGATCAAATTTAAAATTTATTATTTTCAAATTGTATATTTCAATTTTGATATTGTGATGGCAGCGGTAGTGGCGGCGGTAGCGACAACGTTGATGGTGGTGGTGGTGGTAACAATAGCGACAGTAGTAGTAGTAAAATGATGGTGGTGCTTATGGCAGCAATAACAATGGCAATGAAGGTAGCGGCGGCAGCGGCAGCGGCAACGGCAACAAGGTGGCGGCAGCGGTGGTGGCACGGTGGTAGTGGTGGTCGTAGTAGCGATGATGGTGGTAGCGATAGCGATGGTGATAGTGGTACCAGTGGCATGATGGTGGTGGTTGTGGTAGTGGTGGTGGTAGCAATAGCAATAGCGATGATGGTAGTGGTGGTGTTGGCATGATGATAGTGGTGAGTTTGTAATAGTATATATTGATACTTATATTTAGTATTTATAAATTCAATCAAAATTAAGTAAGTTTCATATGACTTAAAAAAAATTTAAATTTTAGCCTACAGTTTAAGAGGAACTTAAATCTTTAAGTGATATTAATTGTGGCTATCAAGCGAGTTTAATTGATTATCATTTAATACATTCAATTTTAAATGTTGAATCTAATTATCAAACACGCCCTAAGAGGGATTAAAAGAAATCAATTCTTGCAAAAATTGGGGATAAAATTGGTAACTAAAGGAGCCAAGTTATTGTTTAAATTTGATTAAAAAACTTAACTAGTTTTATAATTTGTTTAAGTTTGAATTGTTTATTTTTTGAATCTATCATAAATAAGTTTTAATTCAATTAAGCTGAAGTAGTATGATTTTTTGTAATGTAATATGATCTTATCAAACCGAGTTTCAGTTGAGCTCATAAATTAAGAAATTCTAAAATTTATTTAAATTTGAATCTATAACGAGTCAATTTCAAATAAAATTTTAATAAATCAACTTCAAATAATTTAATTAATTTTAATGTTTTAATAATAAATAACTTTTCCCTTCTCTCCAAATATTTCTATTTTTAAAAAGAATTCAAATAGTGAATTATATGGGACTTGTCATTCTCTTCATTATTCGTTATTAGTCTACATTTCACTTCGCTTAAACTGTAAAATAAGCATGAGAAATCCATTTGCTTTTCTTTTCTTTTCATTTTAAATCATTAAATTCAACTGAACGGAAACTATTTGAAATTTAAGGGAACATTTTAGGGACAATCGGCAAATTCCCATTCTGCACAACAAATTTGGAAAAGTTTTTTTTGTAAAAATGGATAAATTACATTGACACCCCTTGAGGTTTGGTCAAATTACTATCTACCCCCTGACATTTTGGAAATTACATTCCCACCCCCGTGGTTAATAGCTTCATTTCACAAACTCCCCCTGTTTATATAAAAGGTAACAACTTCTAATAAAAAAACAGAAAAAATTACATTAAAAAAAAAAAAAAAGTAAAGGAAAAGGGAAAAAAAGAGAAAGTAAAGCAAAACCAAAAAAGAGAGAGTGCATAAGTTCAATGTCTTCATTCCGTCTAAATAATTACAATGACAGGGGGGTTAGTGTAATTTTTCAAACGTCAGCGGGTGATATGTATTAAACCCAAACCTCAGAGGGTGTAAGTGTAATTTACCCAAAAAAATTTAAATTTGAAAGGAAATTTAATGTAAATGCAAATATGACCACTCTTACGAAATCATCGACCACTACCAGAGAAGGAGGAGGAGGAAATGCATGTTGAGAGCCTAGTAAAAGCTTTGCAAAAGGAATCATGGGCTTTGCTCGTTACGAAAGTGGTGTCCAAAAGCCCTAATTTGATGGCTAGCGTTTACAAGCTAGTTGAAGTAGATCCCGCCTAACGCTAGATCTACGTGTTCTACGAAGGCAAGAAATGCTCCAACCCCATAACTGCTCAGGATCTGATCTCATTCTTTGGAAAATATGGTGAGATTGCGGACTCTACCATCTGTATCAACCAAGTTAGGGACGAAATTGTTTGTCATGCTTACAGTCTTCAAGGAACGGAAGAAGGTTTGGCAGGCCATGAAGGAGCAACACCAAAAAATTGGAAGGAACCTTGTCTCGTGTATGCTGATCTCACGCTGACGCCATCTAAAAAATTTAAAAAACCTAAGATATTGATTTGTGATTATTTTTCAATTTTAAATAACAAATGACAATCCCAATCAAACAATCAAAGACAAATTGACACAACGATTTAACGTAAAAAAATCACAATTGGAGTGCCTCCAATTGTGATAAAAAAAGTTCACGGGTCAAAGGCACAACACAATCTACTAAGAAGACAAAAAAGAATTACACAAGTATACTCTCAATTACCTAGCGAATCTACGCCCAAATGGAACCGACCCCAATGTGTCTCTTCTAACACCGTCTTCACCTCGAAATTGTCTTGTCCAACGTTGAATCCACAATGCTGATGTCGAA
The DNA here is from genome assembly GCA_030407325.1 of Camellia japonica. Taxonomy (NCBI): domain Eukaryota; kingdom Viridiplantae; phylum Streptophyta; class Magnoliopsida; order Ericales; family Theaceae; genus Camellia; species Camellia japonica. The sequence continues at coordinate 82,165,138 of JAPPVO010000031.1, forward strand.
TCCACGACGATGAAAGCTTCAGGCTCAAGTTCGTCGAAATCCATCGAAAAACAACTCTCTCTTTTGTGAATAAAGGAAAACAAGCAAACCCTTGATGATGTTGATATAAAATTTATGGATCCATTGATCACTCTTAAATTATCAAGGAAACACTCATAAAGCACCCTCCAATATAAAACATCTCATTCCTCTCTGAAAATTTGGATGGCACGAACCCTAGAAACAGCGAACAACGCACTTTATAGAAAACATGATCGCGCAGACTACTCGAGCGCACATTTCACCGCTCGAGCAATGTGCGCTCGAGCGATGTGATTAAAGGCGGTGCAAAACATATAGGCTGACTACTCGAGTGCAACTTTCACCGCTTGAGCGGTAAAACTTTCTTCCTAGTAGTTCAGTTGCTCTGCAAAAATACTAGATGATCTGTTTCTTCGCTTGACCGCACAAATGACTGCTTGAGCGGTCAAACAATTTTGAGCTGACTAGGCAGCTCGATTCCTGTACTTAGTCAGCGAAGTGGCAAACATGAAAGGATTAAGATCGCAAACTCCTCTGCATAGGCATAATTCGGGTTGAATTTACATCTAAATACTCATAGCTTCACTGAAATAAAAGATCGAATAAAATTACAACTAAAAGGAGTTTTGTCAAACAGGATTGCCAATTACAAAAAACCTAACAATCTCTCTATTTGGCAATTTCGTGACAAAACACACCTAACAAATAAAATCCTAATCACCCCAACCCATTACTGCCAATAAAAACAAACTTACTTCTCAAGGTCATGATCTACAAAACAACTATTAGTGCTACAAGAGTATATGAAAAAGCAATAGACATATGACAAGATTATCTTGAAGTATAAGATGGAAATATGAATAAATGAAAATGCAAAAATACTCAAAATTTCTCCCTTAAAATTCCCCCCCTTTTTGTCATGGATTGTCAAAAAAAGCTCTATCAACTAAAACAAGAGCATAAACCACACTAGCAGGGACAAGATGATGAAAAAATTAATAGCCTGTGAGAAGTAAGCAATGGATAGCAACATGCAAACCAACTAATGCCAATCTCCCTTACCAAACCAATCAATTTAAGTTCATGCTAAAAAACCCTTACAATGATAAACCAAGCTCTCCCTTACTAAAGGCAACCGCAAACACCGAAAACAATGAACAAAAAGAAAAAGATAAAAATAATATGGTGGAGCAAGTAAGGAATTTCATATTTGTACCTTAAAACGCACAAGAATATCCAAGAAACACAATTACCTGAAAACACAATGTGCACAACCTCTAGAAGATTCCTCATGAAAAAATATGATGCAACATATGAAAAGCATAAATCTCATAATTAAAGTGTGCATGGGGCTCTTGGAGTTTTATGATAAAAGTGTGTGTGGCTCTTAGGAAAGTCAAATCACTAGGAATGAAGGGGTATTTGTTGAGTAAATGCGGAGGCTCCCCCTCAATCAATGAATCAGATATATATATTTAATTTTCTTTCTTTCTTTTGCGAACTCATTGGCAGCTTTCATGCTCAAGAGTATGGAAACCGAACCAAAGAAGCATGGATACAATAAGGATAGCCTGGTTGGTGACTCTAAGGTAGCATTTTCCTCATGTCTTGACTGCAAAGAACTAAGGAGAAAGCCGTGGAGATAAAAAAAAAAAAAGGTGAAATGTGGTTAAGACACTCAACATCACCCATGATATGTTAGTATAGGTCAATTCCTCTAGAAAAGCAAAAGATACAATGTAGAAGCCCATAGAGAAATTTGATCACTTATGTGGAACAGTCCGATATTTGCTAATCCAAGAATGTGTACAGAATGAGACACACTAATCAAAGTACACACACTCTGAAATGAGTAATGATTACAGAAAGTACACACATACTAACATGTAATGGATATTCTCATAAATTGTAATATGCACTAAGAATTTCTCAAAAATTTCAAGCTTACAAAACCATACTAAGAAAATCTTTTTGGATTTTTTTTTTATTATTATATAAACAAAGCAAGACAAAAAAACAAACAAGTACACACAAAATGACCCAAAAAGAGGGGAGGGGGAAAAAAAGACAGAAACCCGTAAATAGAGAGAAAAAAAAATTAAAAAAAACTAAATAAACATGTTAGATCAAGTCAAGTTTTTTCACCCAAACCGTTTTAGTATGAATAAAGTTGTGAGAATTACAGTTCTTGGGTAGTGTTTTGACGTTGTGGTTCCCTTCCCCTTCAATGGAAACATGTCTCGACTTGGTTTTCAACTTCCTATTCCTAGGTCTAGGCAAATACAACCTCTGTTCATATTTGGTCTCAAGCAAATCAAAATAGCTAGATCTAATATGACCCTTAACCTCGTTACGACCAAACTCTTTTGGTGTGACGACGCAAAAGAGAGAATTGATAGTATTACTATTCCAGCTACTATTTTGGTAATCAGTTATGTCCCACTTATCGATTGGTTTAGGGAGAGTTACTCCATCAATGGTAATCGTCGCTTCTGTCCACCCACACATGACGGATTGCCAAACTTTTTCATCAGTAAATTTTAAAAACGCTCTCATCCGAGGTTTCCAAAAAGAATAATCAGATTCGTCAAGTAGGAGTGCTCGAACTGTAGAATTTCCCACACGAATTGAATCCATTATCACAAATCAAACAAGATCTCGCTCTAATAGTTTTGAAAAAAATAAAAATAGAGCGACCTGCTCTGATACCAATTGAAAAATTTTAAAAACCCAAAATATTGATTTGTGATTATGTTTCAATTTTAAATAACAAATGACAATCCCAATCAAACAATCAAAAACAAATCAACACAACGATTTAATGTGAAAAAACCACAATTTGAGTGCCTCCAATTATGATATAAAAAAAAAAAAAATCACGGGCCAAAGCCACAAAACAATCCACTAAGAAGATAAAAAAAAATTACACAAGCGTACTTTTAATTATCTAGCTAATCCAGGCCCGAATTGAACCAACCACAATCTGCCTCTTCTAACACCTTCTTCACCTCAGAATTGTCTTGTCCAACGTTAAATCCATAACGCTAATGTCGAATTCACAACGATGAGTCACTCCAGAATCCACCAAAGCTTCAGGCTCAAGTTTCCCAGAATCCACCGAAGAACAACTCTCTCTTTTGTGAATAAAGGAAAACAAACAAACAAACACTTGATGATGTTGATATGAAATTCACGGATCCATTGATCACTTTTAAATCATCAAAGAAACACTCATAAAGCACCCTCTAATATAAAACACTTTGTATCTTATTCCTTACTAAAAATCTGGACTGTACAAACCCTAGAAACAGCGAACAACGTACTTAGAAAACAGAATCGCGCAAACCGCTCGAGCGGTAAAACTTTTTTCCAACAAGTTTAGCCATTCTGCAAAAATACTAGACGATATGTTTCTTTGCTCGAGCGCACAAATAACCGCTCGAGTGGTCGAATAATTTTGACTGTATTTTTGCTTTTGGCTTTGGAAGCGCTACCCCTCGACCTTGCTGTGGCGCTACCTCGAACCCGCCATTGGGCGTTGCCCCTTGGACCCCCACGAGCTGACCGAGTAGCTCGATCCCCATACTTAGTCCGCGAAGTGGCAAACATGAAAGGATTAAAATCACAAACTCTTTTGCATAGGCACAATTTGGGTTGGATTCGCGTCTAAATACTCATAGTCTCACTGAAATAAAAGATCGAATAAAATTACAACTAAAACGAGTTTTGTCAAACGTGATTGCCAATTACAAAAACCTAACACCATCCCTACCCTTCGCATTGGGTGCCCAGGGAATTGAATTCTGCTATCAATATATGAACTAACTCATAGTCACTCTGTTGTTGCCTCCACTAAGGAGGAGGAGGAGCCTCTTCAAAAGCTTGTTGAAGCATTTGGGGAGGACACCTTGGTTGGCCTGGCTAAAGAAGCTATCTTGAACAATGGCATGGCCAAAAAATTTCTTTCGATGTCATTTAAATTATATGTTGTATAAATACACTACTACAAAATCATAAATAGATGATGGATTTTAAGTGTGATGTATGTTATTTAATTACGGGTTTTTTTATTTTGTCAAAGTGCAATCTTTGAGAGTGTGATTGTTAAGGGTCATTTTCAATCACATTTTTTGACTGTCATTAAAAGATAATTCCATCACGTGTTTTGACTGTGATAATAAACATTTAAATCACAGATTTTAAGTGTGATTAATAACCAATAAAGCCTAAGATTGAACTTAAATAATCCATGATTAATAATGAGATAAGATTACAGTTATATGCATTCTCATCACACTTAGTGCATAAAAAAATTCTCAGACCACAAAACGTGATTATCAATCACAGCATATAAACCATGATTGAATCTAATATACAACTAATGTCTAAAATTTAATCAATAATATTTGTACACATTTGAATAATACATAATACATCTATTATTAACTATCTTTTGAATCACAACATTGACCATATACATATAGCTAATAACCTCATATATTTCATAAATGAAAGTCGAATATTGGAAAAAATATATACAAAGAAAGTTAAGAAATAATTTTTTTTTACTGTGATTGCACAATAAAAATCTCATTACAAAAAATGAGAAAACTTAAGGAAAATTCAAAGTGTTCTGCTATGTTCTGTCTTTTTTGATCACATTGTGAATCTGAACAAGCAATTCTGACCTAAATAATATAAACACAAACTAGTTCAGAGGTTGCTAGAAGAATAGGAATTAACTTACTCATTTGTTCAAAATTAAAAAAAGCAAAAATTGGAAAGGAAAAAAAATCTAAAATTTTAATTTTCAATAACTGTTGTCTGAAATAGCAGCTACTAACATTAGGCCCTCAAATCAAGGATGGATCTAGGGGGGAGGGGGCGGAGGGGGGCGGCCGCACCCCCAAAAATTTGAAAAATATCATATATTATATTAGAAATTTTAAAATAATTTAAAATTATAGGAGTTCACACCCCCAAATTTTTTTTAGATAATTTCAAAATTATATAGAGTAGCCCCCCCAATTTGTAGTTTGATAACCATGTTCAGTGCTACTTGTGCAGTCCTAAGAAACATAATTAATGATAGAAGCAAATCGAATCAACGAGTTGAGGCAGATGGAGTTTATGATTCCATTATATCTTTTGAGTTCACTACAACAAAACTAACTATTTACGGCATTATGTTTACGACATGCATTAAATGCATGTCGTAGTTAGTACATTCTACGGCATTTTTTTTTTTGCAAGCTGTTAATATTTTGTCAATAACAACATACATACCATGTAAGTCGTTGATTCATATATTTATAGCATGCAAAAGTATGCCGTAAAAAATGTATGTTTTTACGACTTACAAAAATATGTCATAAAATAGTTACACTTAAGACGACATACATTTCATGTTGTAAAATATTATAACTTTACACGGCATACATTAATATGTCGTGAAAACTTCTGTAAAAAAAAAAAAAAAAAAAAATTCAATCCGAATTTTTTTTATGGCATGCAAAAGCATGCCGTAAAAAATGTATATTTTCACGGTATACAAAATATGTCATAAAATATTTGTACTTAAGACGATATACATTTCATGTCATAAGATATTAGAACTTTACACGACATGCATTAGCACGTTGTGAAAACTTTTATTAAAAAAATTTCAATCCGATTTTTTTTTTTTTGGATTTAAAAAAGTTAACAATTTTCAACCAAGCTTGTCACCTTAAATTTTCTTAATTGAGGACAACATAAAAAATAATTTATATATTATTTTATAATTTAGTGTCTCTTTTAAGGGATAATTGCACCCAGTGTGATTTTGAGAGAAAAAAAAAAATTACATATTTATGAAAAAGTTTATAATTTTAATGATTAATATTTATATGGCTTCTCACTAATTTGTAATTATTATTTTTTTAAATTATCTTAATTTGATATTTTCATTCTTTTAATAATTTATTTATTGTTTACTTTTTAGATGTGCCTAATCTAAACACAACTAAAAAAATATTTATAAAAAATCTAATAAAATATAATAATATGAAATGTATTAAATTTTATATTTTTTTTGAATTTAGTGATTTTTTTAAAAAAAATTTAAAATATTTTTCTTTTAAGTATATGTAAATTATTTGAATTAAAAAAAATATTTAAAATATGTAAAAACTTGCAATAACTAAAACAAAAAACTGAGGCCCTGTTACTCTCTAACTCACTCTCTGCGTCTCGATCTCTCTATCTCTCAACACTCTCTAAACCCTAATCTCTCTCAACCGATCGAATCAACTTTCTTTAGCCCCGTTTGATCTATTCTCAGAGCGATTGGTTATTCATCTCAGATTCAATCTTAGAGCGATTGGTGGTTCATCTCAGATCCAATCTCAGAGCGATTGGCAATTTCAATTTTGAGATTTCGAAGCTCCATCTCCTCCACCATCTACACCAGTGATGGGAGCGAGCACCATCGTCTACTAAGGTGAGCACCACCGTCTCTCTCTCTCTCTCTCTCTCTCTCTCTCTCAGTTTCGTATTCTTTTTCTCTCTTTCTCTCTCAAGCTTCTTCCCGTCGATTGGTCAGATAATGAAACCAGTGCATTTGATTTCAGAATTTCGTTGTTTGAGCAATTTGCTGTATAATAATTTGTTGATGGAGTCTCAGTTAAATTCCACTCCAGTTTTCCTGTTTCATGTTCATACTTCATGTTCTTGCTTCTTCGTCCAAGTCACAGCAACCTCTTGATTTGCCTTTCAGTCTGAAGTTTATTGTGGACTCATTCTTATGATTTCAACATTTCATTTTATCAAATTTGTCACAATTTCATCCAAAATTATAATCAATTTTCTTAAAACAAATATGATCATATAATTGTTAATGTTTGAGTAAAGATTCAGGAGATCTCTAAAACCAGTTTGACATTCTGTGTGATATGAGAGGGCCCTATGTACACGGGCAACAAGTTTTGTACCACATTGCTGAGGCCTCCGTATGTGTTCCACAGGTTTAAGAATTGATCATATAATTGTTAATTCATAAGGTATGTATGAATTGGGAATATAATTGTTTGGTTATCATGTTGTGTGCCACAGGTTTTGTACTCGTTCATTACTTCGTGAATCTCTCAATTGCTCACTTATAGATAGGATTCCTGGCCGTCAAAATGACCGGAAAACACTTCTAGGGGAACTAAACTGGATTTTTACAACAGTGACTGACACAATTGCCTGGAATGTTCTCCAACATGGTAACAAAATAGCCATTTTGGTTTTGTAATTCACGGTGTAGTTGTTGTGATTGAGCTTTTTGGTTATTTATCTTTAAGCTGGTACTTTAGTAACTGATTAATTTTGCATCCTGCAGATTTTTTTCAGAGATTGTTTAGACAAGATCTGTTGGTTGCTAGTCTGTTTCAGAATTTTTACTTGCTGAGAGAATAATGCGATCTGCAAATTGCTCCCCAATTTCATATCCTATGTTGCCGCCCCCATCAGCATCATATGTGGTAGATAGTGTTTATACACTTGATGTTTTCTGTTTGTGTTCATTTATTATGTTCTCATTCTGTTACACAAGCACGTGCAGGGATGCCTGGACATGGCTGCTGAAATCTGCCTTTCTCAACTTCTAGCTTTGGTTGAGGATCCTGATGCTGATTTTCAGGTGTCTTTCCTTAAAATTTTCTTTTTTTATTGCCCCTAGGTTTTCCATATGAAGTCTTGAGGTTGACACAATCACCTAGTGCATCTAGAGATATATAGCTTTGTTCTTTCTATTCTTTTGATGAGTCACCGTTGTAAAGTAATACTATGTTTGTTTTGTTGCAGCCAAGCCCTTTTTTCACAGAACAGTTAACAGCTTTTGAGGTGTGCTTGATCATGGATCCGAACATAAGAAACCTCCTGAGCAGTTGTCTATTATTCTTCAGGTTTGGCTCTTTTTTCTTGGTCCTTATAAGATAGGCCACAATTTGGTCATTCTTTGTATATTTTGGTGACTTTTAAGTAAATTTTCTGGCATGTAGGTTTCATGATTTCAGCATCTCCTGTCAAGTTCTGTTTCTTTTGTTTTTAATTGGTAAGGTGGGGTGAAGATTTTCCCTCTTAATTTCTACACATTGGCCAAATTGCAGATCATTTGGTCAATGCATAAGTATTCTATTCAAGTGTTCTGATGGGAATTTATTGACTTGTTTTGGTGTAATATTTTTTGTGGGAAGAAGGTTAGTGTGAAGAATGTTGAGGTTTTAATTATTTATTGTGATAGAAATATAAATAAATTACAGTACATGCTCGTGTTTCTGATGACATTTTTTGGAAGACAGTAATTTGGGAAAATTGCTGCCTTCTGTCACGGCCATCAACTCATTATTGATGATAATTTTACCTTTATTGCTGCCTTCATCGTTCATTTGGGATAAATATCTCAACCACTAATTTCATAAGGTTTAGCAGGTTTAACAATTGATCATATAATTGTTAATTCATAAGGTTTAACAGTTTAACAATTATACCTTATGAATTAACAATTATATGATAACCAAACAATTAGTTTTGTACCACATTGCTGAGGCCTCCGTATTAGTTTTCCGGTCATTTTGACGGCCAGGAATCCTATCTATAAGTGAACAATTGAGAGATTCACGAAGTAATGAACGAGTACAAAACCTGTGGCACACAACATGATAACCAAACAATTACAGAGGTGGTTGTGAGCCCTCCGTATGTGTTCCTACCATTGGTAAAAGATTTGTTGAGGCCTGATTTTCACATTGCTGCTCAAAATTGTTGGGTCAAAAAGGGAGGTGCTTTCACTGGTGAGGTTACGTATGGTTCATCATGCTCTTAATAATCTGTATTGCATTGGAAAGTGTTGAATTAATTAAAGGCATTCAGTTGCTCCTTTAGAATTGTCATTTGGAAAATTGTAGGAGGTTTCCTTGTGTTATGGCTCAAGGATAAGTAATCAACACGTATTATTTAAGTATCATGTCCCAATTTGAAAGATGAGGTATTTCCTCATGCACCACTAGTCCCACCATGATCCTTCTATCGAGAAATGGTTTCATATATTTCTGATTTTAATTTTATGAACTTACTTCAGCATCCCATTTCCTAGTTTAGTCTTCTTTAGAGTTATTATAACTTTTTCTACAGCTATCCATTTTCACAATGTGCTTCAAATTTCTGAGCATCTATCACGTACTTCAAATTTCTTCAATGCAAACAATTTAAATTGGTTCTTTTGAATGTGCAGTGCAGAGATGCTCGTCAATATGGGCATTCCTTGGGTCATTCTTGGTCATTCTGAGAGGAGGGCTCTGTTAAATGAATCAAATGAGGTAACCCTTGTTTCATTCATGGTGCAACGATTATTCGTTTATGATGATGCCAACTATGTTGTTGATTATTATTTCACATGTTCATAATTTGGGACATTTTCATTTCAGTTTGTTGGAGATAAGGTTACATATGCTCTTTCTCAAGGTTTGAAGTAATTGTTTGTATTGGAGAGACTCTTGAGCAGCGAGAATTAGGATCTACCATGGATGTTGTTACTGCACAAACTAAGGCAATTTCAGGTACTTATTTCAATGTTGTTTATAAAAACTTGTGCAGCATACTTTAAAACACTTTTGTATATTGTCTACCTAGAATCTGAGTCAGTGGGTTTCTGGTTTTCTAAATGGAGCTGACCTGAATGTTAAGTTATTTTACTTCTCTCTAATGTGGAGTAGAACTATAGAGGATTCACTCTAAAATTTCTAGAACAACTTGTTCACCTTATGGTTGAATCATCTGAGAAAAATGGAACGAACTAGGGTTTAGGGTTTATATTCAGCTGAGAATTGGCCTTCTGCTAATGCACGATAAACATCTCTGCAGTAGACTGGCCTTCCATCAGCAGCTGCTGCTAGATCATCATCAGACTTCACCTCCACCGCAATCTCAGCAGCTCATCTTTTCTATATATTTACATAGACATAGCAATGCAAAATAAAAGTAACATCAGTATATCTAAGCTGTAGATTTGAAACTAAATCTATTTAAATACCTTATATGTTTTTTTTTTTTTTTTTTTTTTTGTTGATCTTTGAAGCTGAAACATTGAATGAAATCCTCTACTGGGATAGCAAGATAAATAACACTACTGAAACTAGCTCATTGCCGAGAAGATGCCAAGTATGTCAATTGTTTTCCTGTCTTCATTAGCTCATTGCCGAGAAGATGCCAGAGTTGCTGGATTTTGATAAGGATCTCGTTCATTTGGAAGCAGCCTCTAAGGTTTGCATTTTTCTTAATGTAATATGTGAATGAGGTGTCTCTAGTTGATTTGTAATATGTCAATTGCTTCTTCTTCTTCTTCTTTTTTTTCTTTTTTTTTTTCCAGATTTATGTTGGATCTTCATAGATGTGCATAGTTCTAGTTTCATAACTGGTGTATGTTTGTTGACAGTGATGCTGAGATATAAAATAAAGGGGATTTTCCAATATTGAAATTTTAATCTTAGTGGAAAATTCAGTAGTAAATTTGGTTTGATTTTTCTTTTGTTAAAATTTGCAAGTTCTTGCTTAGTTAAGTATACTGACACATTTATCTTGCAGGGGAAGTGCAGTATTTTAGAGATGTATTTGTATGTAGTTTAGATTAGATGATGGAAGTGAAAATGCTAACATATTTTTCATTGCATGAGTCTAGCTAACTTGGTTAAGAGCCATATTTAATTGAAATATTTCTAACAGTGTTACCAAAAAATGCTAATGCCTTAGAGATTTAGGGCTTTAAGTTTATAAGCTACTACTTGGTTTGTTCACAAGTTGCCGCACTTTGTAAGCTGCTGCCTTTGTTTGGATGTGCATACGGCTAGGCAAGGTTATGTTCTTGTGCGTTTGTATATATATATTAAAAATAACTTTTTACGGCATGCAAAATTATGCCGTGAAAAATGTAATAATTTATGGCATGTAAGAAAATGTCGTAATAGATTATATACGGCATACAAAGTATGCCATAAATATATTTAAAATGACCTTCTACGGCATATAAAATTATGTCGTGAAAAGTGTGATAATTTATGACATGTAAGAAAATGCCGTAAAATATTATATACGGCATACAAAGTATGCCATAAATATATTTAAAATAACCTTCTACGACATGCAAAATTATGTCACGGAAAAAGTTATATACGACATACAAAGTATGTCATTAATGTTTAATTTATTACTTTTTACAACTTTACCTGCATGCCGTAAATGATGCTCAACTTTCCACGGCATGTTATATAACGGCATTTGTGTGCATGCCGTGAAAGAGTTTTTACGGCATGCATCGCAAGCCGTAAAAATTCAATTTTGTTGTCTTCATCTTACATCTTATGAGGGATATCATGAAGATTACTGATGATCTTTGCCAAGCTTTGCAAAGTAAATCTCAAGATATATTAAATGCAATGCATTTGGTGTCTACAACGAAGATACTTATTCAAAAATTTAGGGAAGATGGATGGGTTCCATTGTTGGAGAAAATTAAATTATTTTCTAATAATCATGGTATACAGATTCCTGATATGAGTTGTCCTTATAAAGGAGGCCGAGGTCGGTCTCATTCTGAAATAGATCAACTCACCATGAAACATCATTTTCGAGTTGATATTTTTATGGTTACAGTTGATTCTCAGTTACAAGAATTAAACAATAGGTTTAAGGAAGATGTAATGGAATTGCTTGTTCTTATCTCAGCTTTGGATCATAGGGATGGTTATAGATCATTCAAAATTGAGGATATTTGTAAACTTGCAAATAAATTTTATCCCATGGATTTCTCCGAGCAAGAAAAATTGCATTTGAAATATCAATTGGAAAACTATAAGCTTGATATTTCCATACTTCCCGAGTTTCAGAAGCTGTCAACCATTTCTGAGTTGTGTCAAATGTTGGCAAAAACAAAAAAGTCGACAAGTTATCCTCTTATTGATAGATTGATCCGCCTTGTGTTGACTTTACATGTTTCAACTGCTACATCAGAACGTGCATTTTCAGCTATGAAACTCATTAAGTCTAAATTGCGCAATAGGATAGAAGATGGTTTTCTGGCTAGTTACTTGATTACGTACATTGAAAAAGACATTGCTCGAGGGTTTGATGTAGATTCTATCATCCATGCTTTTGATATTATGAAAGAGCGTCGAGTTCAATTGAAGATGCCTAATTTTAGTAAATAAATGCATGTAGAAATAGTTACTACTTTTTGTAAGTGAATATGGGCAAAAAAATATTCTCAATTGTATAATCATCTTTTGGTACTCAACTATGTTGACAAGGAATATATAGTTCAATATTTTATCGTAACTGTGGGGACATAAATTTTGAATGACAACACGTGGCCGAGGTGTCACCGAAGTGCCAGCCGAGGTGCCACGTGTCCTGGTCATGACGCCGAGATCATCTCGGCTAGGCCGAGGTTATCTGCGAAGATACCGGAATCCGGAATAAGCGGACAAGGGACAAGAGTCCTAGAATGAGAGAGGACTTCAGTTTGGGTAAAGATAAGACTCTCAGAGAGTTTATCCCAATCCTACTGGGAGTCTAAGATTAGCAGTAATCCCAAGTCCATTGGAGCTAGGCTTCTATTGGGACTAGGATTGTATTGGCTATAAAAGTGACCACACTGCCAAATAAGTACTTAGCTAGAGAGCACCGACAGAATAGATTAAGCCCGAACGACCTGCAACAAAAAGAAGAGATTCCGGCGGTGGTTCGTCCACCTGGGGGCACTCCGACGATCAAGTCAATTATCTCTCAAAGATAATCAAAGTGCTTAACTCACTATTCAGAATATAAATTGCATACCTTAGATCCATAGAGGTGCCTCACTTTTATAGCCAACACAATCCTAGTCCCAATAGAAGCCTAGCTCCAATGGACTTAGGATTACTGCTAATCTTGGACTCCCAGTAGGATTGGGATAAACTCTCTAAGAGTCTCATCTTTACCCAAATTGAAGTCCTCTATCATTTTAGGACTCTTGTCCCTTATCCGCTTATTCCGGATTCCGATATCTTCGCAAATAACCTCAGCCTAGCCGAGATGATCTCGGCGTCATGACCAGGACACGTGACACCTCGGCTGGCACTTCGGTGACACCTCGGCCACGTGTTGTCATTCAAAATTTATGTCCCCATAGTAACATTATTGATTTTTTTCATGTTAGTAGAAATTGGTATTGAACTTCAAATTTTATTTGTTAGAGATTAAAACGTACTTTGGCCCCCCCAAAGTCATAATCCTGGATCCGTCCCTGCCTCAAATTGTATATCTACTAATGGATACATGGACTAGAAGCATAGGAATGTGTTATACAATGTTGGGTCTCAGTTTTGATCGATATTGGTCGAAGCTTTAAAACCAAGTGATACTTTTCACGGCAAGTATCAAAATATAAAGTTCCCTTGATGAACATTAAAAACTTGGAGAGATTAAAAGAATAAATAAAAATAAAAGCAGACGTTGCATCCTCAACATAGACACCTAAAACAGAGATAAAAAAAACAAGAGGATGTATAAGTCAAGTGCCACAAGCAATTATACGAAAAATAATGTCATTCTACTAACTCCTCCTATGTCATGATGTAGTAGAGTTTTATTTTTTCACAACCGGTCCTATTAACTGGTAGGGCTAAAGAAAACCCATTAGTAGGGAAGTAAGCCCAATACTGAAAGCAGATAGGACTTTTGAAATTTTATCTTCCAAAGATAAGCACTTGTGAACATGATACGTTCTCTTAAAAAATATTTCTGAAACTTATGGATATCCATTAAGTTATTCGGAAGAAAATTTTGGACCAATCCATTTGAACAAAAAAAAAATTCAACAATTTGAAAATTTCTGACTTGGATAGAGGTGCTCATGGTGATTAGGATTTCTAGTATTTTTCAGTTGAGGTCACACTCTACTCATAGCACCCTTTAGTTTTACATGTTTAGTATTTTAACCATCTATGCCAACCCACTTTGGAAAAATAAAAAGAATTGAAAATGACAAAAGAGAAGCAAATGAACTTGCCACAAACAATCACATATACATGATAGTCAATATAATTTTACCTATTAGATTGTTGAGAATTGTAATGGACATATCAAAAGAGACATCTGTACGAAGATAAGAAGGATAGACAAACCTGTGCATTCATATTAGCCCCATCCATGTAAACTGGACCTCCGTTCTATTATCTTGCATATCTCATCAATGCCTTTTTCGTAAACACCGTGTGTTGAAGGATATGTAACCTGAAGTTTAAAATTATAACAAATAATCAATAGATAAAAGTGATAAAATAAAATTATTGTTCCCCAATGTGAACTGCCATACCATAAGGGCAGACAGGTTTTCCATATTTGCTTCGGCGGCCTTCCTTAACTCTTTAATATTGATGTTTCCCTTGGCATCAATCCTTACAACAAGAATTTTCATTCCACACATAGCAGCACTGGCAGGATTTGTCCCATGTGCAGAGACAGGTATAATGCAAACATTGCGGTGATGGTCTCCTCTTGCCCACAATGTGAATTAACTGGTGATTAGTAGAGTCATTTCAACAAACTTATTACATCTTCAATATAATTTCTAATTGATATAGCATACAAATTTGGAAGATGTTGAAATTTCCTTAATGCCTTGAAAAGTAATATATTTCATATATAAATATATTTAATATATATAATCAGGGTAGGGAAAGCAAAATCCATCCCCGCGCCACTTCCTCGTCAGAGCTGGAAAAACCCGTGCGGGATGAGGCCAGAATGTAGGGGTGGAGCAGAGCAGGGGAAATGACAATCCCTAGTTTGGCCAAATGAGACCTCCCTTTATATAGGCAATCTTTTCATCCTTAGGAATAATCTAAAATGTATAATAATGTGGTGTGTAAAATTCTCTTAGAGCCATCCATAACCTTTCTAACATTTATAGAACCTGCATAGAATCTTAGAACTTTCCACAACCTTTCTAACATTTCTAAATCTACTCTATGATATTCTATACAAATTCTAGAATTGTGTATCCTAGAGCAAGATTCAAAAAGGAAGAATAGAGAGAGAGAGAGAGAGAGAGAGGATGCGGCGGTGGTAGTGGCGGTGGCGCTAGCGCTGGCATGCGACGTTGGTTTGCGATGAGGTGAGATGGGGTGAGGTTTGGTGGTCACAGACTTTGTGTATGAGAGAGAGAACAAAATGAGGTGTAAACTTAAACAGGGTGCCAATATTAAACAGGGGCGCCAATAGTAAACTCGAATTTGAAATGTCAAATATTTTAGTTCTTTGGCGACTGAAACTTTTTTTAGTCGCTGAAAATAAATATTTGGTGACCAAAGTTTTGGTCACCAAAGATAAAAAGTAAAATTTTATTTTTCATTCGGCAACTAAATAATTTTAGTAGCCAAAATAACTATACAGCGACTAAAATATTTTTTTGTCGCTGAAAATAAATTTTTCACTACCAAACTTTTGGTTGCCAAAGATAAAACGTAAATTTTTGTTTTTCATTCGGCGACTAAATAATTTTAGTAGCCAAAATTTCGCTAAAAATAAATTTTTGGCGACCAAACTTTTGGTCGTAAAAGATAAAAAGTAAATTTTTGTTTTTCATTTGACAACTAAATAATTTTAGTAGCCAAAACTAACTATACAGCGATTAAAAAAAATTTTATCACTAAAAATAAATTTTTGTGACCAAACTTTTGGTCGCCAAAGATAAAAAGTAAATTTTTATTTTTCATTCGGCGACTAAATAATTTTAGTAGCCAAAACTAACTATACAACGACTAAAATAATTTCAGTCACCAATTGGGGCATTTTTAGTGACTAAATTTTTTTTAGTCGCTAATAATCAATATACCCTGACTAAAAAAAAAATTGGTTGCTAAATATTGTACTTTTGCCGATTAATATAATTTTTGGTCACTAATTCTACAACTTTTGGTGAACAATTTTTTTTTAGTTGCCAAAAGTGCAATTTGTTATAGTGTGCCCTCTTGATATAATATTTCTCACACTACTATGTGCTTATAACTATTATCCTCTTTCAGGTGATGAAATGTAAGGAAAAGTGGTAATCTCGTGTAATGGGACTAGCACAAGACTTAATGCGGACAATTTGTAATTTTTTGTAATAATTGTCCGATCATCAATAAAATAAGTAAAAATCCCTAGGAATGTTTTTTTAATAAAATTATTGAGTAGTTCGATTATTTATATACCTATTTAATTTCTTTACTACTTTATTTCGTCTCCACCTACGCCACTTAATTTGTTAAAATTAGAATTAATTAGCTAGTTGTGAATCCAATCCTAAGCACCGGGGGTTGGGTCGTGACAAAAGATATTATATCTTCGTTCAGAATACCTTCAAATTAATTGAAAGCCATAAAATCAGGGTCTGATATTTTATTTCTGTAGTTAAATAGAATATCAGAAAACTTTCTGTTTTCTGATATTCTATTTTTGCACTCAAATAGAATATTAGAAAACAAAAAGTGCACCATCAAACGCCACACAGGCCATGCCACGCTCGCGCACGCAATGTGTGAGCATACACTCTAGCACATTTCCCACATTTACTTATTCAAAAGAATATTCCATGTGAGTATTTATTAAGCCATCTCTTTTCTCTCATTTTTTTTGATGGGGACAAGCCACAAAACTAAAAGAGCTTTCTAAGAGCATCCGCATCAAACTCTCTACAATAGCTCTGAAACTATTGTAGAGAGCATCAACATCAAATTTGTTTTCCATCAGTCTCAATAATTTTTTTCTAAATTAACTTTTTGTTAAATTTGCTATAGTACTTCAACAACTTTGTTGAGCCACTGTTCATCAGCTACATGATTTTTTATTATATTTTCTGAAGCAAAACTGGGCCAAAATTTTTAAACCGGTCGTCCATCCGGATGTCCTCTCGGATATCCCACCGGATGTCCCGTGAGTGCCTGTAGCAAAAGAAGAAAAATGCCCAAAATTAGCCTAACTGGTCGACTGACCAGTCAACCGGTAAACGGCAATTTTTTTTTTTATTTTTTTTATTTTTTGCATTTTTTAAGAATTGTTGGGTGGCATCTCATCAATTTAACAAAAAAAATAAATAATAACAAATACAATAAGAAATTAATATTTTAATAAGATTGAGTTAGAATAGAAAGTTTGATATAGTGAGTACTAAAAAGGTGACTAGCTAAAGTAACAAAAATAGATTTTGAGTTATAATTTAACTCAAAATTTGTTGAGGCCGATGCGGATGCTCTAAGGAATAAGGAAGGTTTTGAAAAACAATAAAAAGCAAACCCATTTTATTTTGGAAAATCCCTAACAACGACTTCACATAAGACGCATCAATTTAAATCCAACATAGCACACTATCTAAATGGGTGGTTAAATTGTGTAAGAGGAGCTAATTTGAGCCCACTAAATTAATTGGGCCCAATAGTCCAAGATTGATGGGCTCGGATTTATCGCCATCAAACGGGCCGAATCGCTCTAAGCCTCGAAAGGGTTCGGATCCACGAACTTAGAGACTTACTCGGGTTCGGACTCGAAAAGGTATTGAGCAAGCCTAGAGATCCGAGGCACTCGGACTCGAAAGGGTTCGGATTCATGAACCTAGAGATCCGAAGCACTTGGCTTCGAACGGATTCAAACGCAATCTAGAAGTCGCTCCGTTAATGAGTCCCAAAACACTTGCGGGCTCGGAGCTTTCCGGGATCTACGCACCAGAACCATGGACGTAATGGAGTTCGAACAAAGGACCCGATCCCGAGGACGGTGAGTGGAGATAAATTCACTCTTCGGTTAAACTAGCCTATACCCGGGTCGAGTTGGCACGACCCCGGGGGGTCCCTGAGACTCGGCAATATTTGCGGCAGGGCGTTCTCTTGAACTACCCCTGACCCTGATGCGGCAGGACGTCCTCTAAGACTACCTCTGACCCTTTGGGATGATTGGGGATCATTGGTTAGGTGTGGCTAAGAAGAAGGGTTCGCCGAGGGGTTGATCTCATCTTCGGGGTTTTTCTCATCCTCGGAGAAGTCACCTCCTCGGAGAAATCTCCTCCTCGGAGAGGTCACCTCCTCGGACAAGGTGGTTAGAGAGAATATTCCCCATGTGCCTTGCATATGGGCTCCATCCTACATCATGAGGTGCCTATAAATAGCACCCACCCATAGCTTTACAAGGGAGCGATTTTGGAGATTTTTCAACTCTTGGGAAAGAACTAATTTCCCCTCTCCATTACCAACCTTGAGAGTGAAAGTGGGAGATCCATGGGAGAGCCTTGCCATTATTCTCTCTCTACCCATTTTGCCTTCTTCTTCACCCAATCTCTTATCTCCATCATCTCCTTTACTCTTGTGTTCTTGAGTTGAGACTATTGAAGAATCTAAGCCTCTCATCATCTTCTAGAGAATTCGAAGTTGTTCTTCGAAGATCTTCGAATTTTCCAACTCCTTTCTTGGACCCTTTCTTACATTTGGCGACTCTGCTGGGGAGGCGGATTGGTTAATGGTCTCAACGAGATCTGGAATCCACACAACTCCAACAAGGATGGCGGGAGAAGATGAAGTTCACCAACAAGGATCCTCTAATGGTGGTGATGACAGGACCATGGCTCCAGATCAACCACTTTTGCTTAAAGCCATTCAAGGACTTCAAAATACTCAGTAAGAGATTCTTACCACTCTTCAGAATCTTACTCACACCATGTTGGTGATGAGTTCCAATTTTGCACCGGCACCAAACAGAAATCAAGCTGGTGGTGGAGTCATTCCCGCCGGAGTGCAAAATCAAATCCAAGGAGAAGTAGGCACCAATCAGCCCATGGCTCATGGCAACACGGCCACAGTAACACATGCTCAAACCGCAGTAGGCGGCAGCAGTTTGCCTACGCCTGGTCTCCATGGCATGCCAAGCCAAGATCCAATGGTGACTAGAGGAGGTTCTGCTGTAATGAATGGGGCTCCGGCGACTGTTGGTGTCCAGGCAAATACAAGGGGCATGATGGCGCAAAAGGGAGCTCTGCCTGTACCTAATCTTGTTACGCCACCAGTAAATGTTACTCAAGCACCAAGCGGGCCTCCTTTGGTACCAATAACAAATTTGCAAGCACAACCTGGTATAGCGGCGCCGTGCGGTGGACTTTACGGGCCTCAATCTAATGTCTCATCACCAACCGGCTTGTCTATAGGCGCTGATGGCCAGTATCGTCAAATATCCTCACCAATGATGAATTCTCAACACCCGAATGGCCAAGTGTAGACACCCCATTTTTGACCGACCTTAAGACTCAGACGTCACCGATTGAGCGCTCGGTGATGTTGCATATTGTGCTCGTTCAGAAGTCTCAGAGTCGCGGCCGTGCGCCCTGCCTCCGGACTTCCGAACCCTCTTCTGTGCCTTGTCTCGGTTTGCGAACCAGACTCGGTTTTCTCTGTTTTCTTTCCTGAGGGGAGGGAGAGGTCCCGTAGACCGTCTCTCAGTGGCCGTGGGCTACATTTCGTGGCCGTAGGCCATTTCGCCCATTTCGGAGCCCGGTTCCCGGTTTTCGGAGCCGTCAGGCCGTGTGCCTCGGTTCGGGACCACCCAACCATCTCCGATTCCTCCGGTTCTTGGCATGCATCTCATTTACTCCCTAACGAGGGACACTGGGGTCTTAGATACCCACTTCGTGGCCAAACACCACTTTCGGTGCTTAACGGCCGGTTTTCGGGACCTCAAACTGCGTGTTTTGGCCCCCGAGCATTCGTTTTGCATCGGTTTTTGTTTATTTTTGGCAGGTACCTCTGTTTTATATCATAACGAGGGACACTGGGGTCTTAGATACCCACTTCGTGGCCGAATGCCACTTCCGGTGCTTAACAGCCTATTTTCGGGACCCCGAACTGCGTGTTTTGGTCCCCGAGCATTCGTTTTGCATCGGTTTTTGTTCATTTTTGGCAGGTACCTCTGTTTTATCCCCAGGAAGATCACTGGAGGGTGGGAGGCTAGCAATTGTCTCAGCAACCTGTTATGCTCTTCCGGCGCCCCTCCGGCGCCCATTTTTCTCACTTCCGGGCTAATGTTGAACACCCTAGGGCCATTTTCTTCGAGCCAAAACCACATATTTGTGTTGTACACACATGGGAGGACCCTAATGTACCATGGCCGGCCATTAATTCTTCTTTTCATTTTTGAACCTCTTTGAAAGTGGATCCGGGAAGGAGAAAAGTCTGCGCGGCTTCACCGAAACGGGCGTAACTCTTTGCACAAGAGGAATTAAAGTATGAGGCCACCATCGTTGGAAATATTACTCCCGGGGCTTCATTTTTCACTCAAGAATCTCCTAAATTCAATTCCGGACGGAGGAGATATGGTTGATCGAAGTAGGGCATCACTCCGGTTGAACCGAAATCTGCGCGGCTTCACGGAAATGGGCATAACTTTTTCCACAGGAGGAATTTTGATGCAAGGTTTGCGCCATTGGAAAGCTAACTTCCGGGGATTCAATTTGGACACTTGAATGGCCACATTTGGACTTCCCTAGCACCCACCGGCCGGCCTTCTTCCCGGAAGTTTTTTTTAACTAGCTGGCCGGCCAGAAAACCTAGCTGGCCGACCACATGCAACTAAAGCACTTTTTGCCCACCTTTTCTCCGGTTTTCTTGCCTATATAGATGGCTTCCTAGCTCTTGAAGAAAGGTTGGAAAATATCTCTCAAGGAGATACATTGATATCTCTCCAAAAACCTCCAAAAATCCTTAAGTTTTGGCCTCATTTGTTCATCATCTCCTAGCACCACCAACACCACTTCATTTCCAGCAGCAAGGAGGAGTTCTTGGGGGGTTTAGAAGCAACTTTCATCAAGCAAAGAGGTAGCAAAAGTCTTGTCTTCAAGGGTAAATCTCAAATCCCTCTTTTGTACCATTTTCTTGCTTCCTTTCTTAACCCTATTTCCATATTATGTTGAGCTCCGACCCCTACTGAAAGTGGTCCCCTTTTGAGCTCATTTTGATCTTTGATTTAGGGCTCAACCCTGTTTGAGCCCTCTATGGCACACTTGCTTCAATAGCATCTTCTATGTCAATATTTTGCATGATTTATTTGGCCTATGAGTGATCTGAATTGGAGCGTCTCATGAACTGATATTGTGCTTATTTTGAGCCCCTCTTCAACATTGAAGAAGGGCTCAACCCTGTTTTCATGCTCCATGTGCAAGTTGCTTTGAATCTATGTTTTACCCTTGTTTTTGGCATGAAATATTTAGCTTATGAGTGATCTGATTTCGAGCATGACATAAACTGTGAGTGGGCCTATTTTGAGTCCCTCTTCAACATTGAAGAAGGGCTCAACCCTGTTTGGCCTCTCTATCATGCACTTGCTTCATAATTCCTTCAAATTACCGTAAACTTGCATGATTTATTTGACCTACATGAAGTCTGTTTTGGAACATGCCATGAACTGTGAATGAGCTTATTTTGTGTCCCTGTACAATATTTTAGAAGGGATCAACTTTGTTTGGGGTCTCCATGTTGTACTTGCCTTTATATCTCTCTTTGACCCCATTTTGCATGCCTTTTTGAGCTTATCTAGCTTCTGTTTTCGCTCATTATCAGAACTAGAAATATTCATATTTTGATCTTATTGACATATTCCATTGAGGGTCTTTGCTGATTTGATGGATTTTTGGAGTACTTCATGTTATAGCCTCATATATCCTCATTTTTGCATAGCATTTTTACCATGTTTTCATACTGATTTAAGGGATGTCATCTACTGAAAATGTGCATATTTTTGGTCCCTCTTTAATGTTGTAGAACTTAATTTTTCAGTTTGAGCATTGTACATATCACTTGTTTCATTGTTCCCCTATTTTCCCCCATTTTGCATGCTGTTTTTGCCATACTTGTGACTGTTGTTTGGCCATTCTTTGTGCTGGAAAAATGCTAGTTTAGGGGCTGCCTAGCATCTGTATTTACATGTCATGTCCATACTGCGCATGTTTGGCATAGCTGTAGGCCATTTCGGGCACTTAGCATAGCATTTCGGGCATTCGGTATTATTTCCCCACCTTTCGGGGCTGTTTTGCATCATTTGTAAGTGCTGAAATTCCATTTGCATATTTGCATCTCCTTTTCCATGTCATTTCATGCTTAAACGCATTGCCTCGGTTTGCGTGCCCGTGTGCACGCATTTCGAGGCACTTCATTTTCATCCGACGGCCTCCCGTGTGAGTGTAGCTGAGGCTCTCTCATGTTGGTATAAGCCCATTTTGCATTCTGTATATCATTTTTAGTCTCATTGCATTGCGTATGCCATCGCCTCGGTTTGCGCGCCCATGTGCACGCATTTCGAGGCACTTCATTTTCATCCGACGACCTCCCGTGTGAGAGTGGCTGAGGTCCTCTCATGTTGGTATAAGTCCATTCTGCATTCTGTATGCCATTTTCGCATCATTGCATTCCGTATGCCATTTTCTCGGGGCACGCACTTCGAGACATCTCATTTTAGCCTCATTACATATCATTTCCATGTCATTTTGCATTCCGTATGTCATTTTCTCAGTTTGCGTGCCCGTGGGCACGCACTTCGAGACATCTCCTTTTAGTCTCATTATATGTCATATTTTATGTCATTTCATGCCTTAGGGCCATCGCCTCGGTTTGCGTGCCCGTGTGCACGCATTTCGAGGCACCTCATTTTCATCCATCAGCCTCTTATGTGAGTGTGGCTGAGGCTCTCTCATGTTAGTGTAAGCCCATCATTGCATTGCGTATGCCATTTTAAGCCTTAGGATCATCGCCTCGGTTTGCGTGCCCGCGTGCACGCATTTCGAGGCATTTCATTTTCATAGCATTGTGCATGTTAGGATTGCATATTAGCTACATTTCATGCATGTCATGCATATTGCATTCGTGTTCGGGATAGGAGTTAGCCCGGGCACGGGAAACGAGGCGCGTTTCGTACTCCGAGTGACGGAACGGGTCTCAATTCCCCAGTCACCGACACTCCGGATTACCCATGATGGAGTTAGGTTTTGTTGTAGCATTCACCTGCATTGCACCCTATATTGAGTTGTGCAATCCGACTCCTCGGCCATCATGCATCGAGATGCGTGATTGGTGGCACGAGGATCGAGGCATGCATATATTTGTGAAAATACATTGCTATGCCCTTTTCCTGCTCTCTGTTGCAGCAAAATCAAGAATCAGCAACTTTTCGGAGTCTGGCACGATTTTCGAGAAACATTGCAAACAGAGGCTAAATTGGGCATCCCAGTGGATTTCCGCGCAACGCAGTCCAGCATACATCATGCATCAGAAGCGAGGCAGTCCCTGGCTTGCATGCCTGTTTAAAGCTTTCTTAGTTAAATCGTTAGTTAATTAGAAATCTGTATTATTCTTTTATTCGGACTGTATTATTATTTATTCAGACCCTCTGTGCGAGGGCATAATTGTAATAAGTGTGCATGAGTGTGATGTATGTCTTCCAACCCCACGTCTTTCTCCCTTTTATTTACCCACTTATGATGGTTAGATATAGGGCATATTTCAATTAGCATACAGTATGACAGCATGTTTGCATCATTCATCTGTTTTGCACGCACCGGGCTCGGCGCATCATACAAACTGCATTTGTATTTCAATTCCAAATTGAATACATGTTAGCTGTAGCATTCCATATGCCATGTTTAGAATAGCCGAGCCTGCTAAAGTTGCATTATTGCATGTGTTGCATTAGGCATTTCTGTATAATTAGGATCATGCATGATTTCTAATCAATTTCTGTTTTTGGCTTGGAGTACTCGGTAAGTTTCATGCTTTAGCATCCTTGCATGCGTGTGAGTGTTGCCATGAATAGCATGCTTGCCATGAGGCTAATTGCTTATGTGATATTACTGCCTTGAATGCCTGTGGGTGGAGGTTGAGTTACTTGGATTGGATAATTCATCAAATGTTTGTTTTAAGCCCACTAGATAGTGGCAAAATCATGTTTTCTAAGCCCACCTGAGGGTGGCAAATCCGCGTCTTAGCCTACCTGCGGGTAGCACCATCAAACCATTTTCAAACAAACAAACATGAAATTTTTGTTCCAATTCGGGCGACTCAGTCTATACTTGTTTGCTGCGAGCATCACATAGTAACCTAGGCTAATAACCGGAATAAAACTCACAATGTTTTCAAAATAAGATATCATGGTTAGTAGAGGCCGATCTTTGATCGGGCGAGCGGGGGTGCTCACGAAGTGACCTTCCCCAATCGTACCCAAGTTCCCGAGCCGAGGCAAATTTGGTGATGACGGACACGTGGCCTTTGGCACCGAGTCAGGGTTTCCTAAATTTCCCATTTTAAAAATATTTAGGTGGCGACTCTGTATCTGGCGAAGCAGTCCATGTTTGGCACTTCTTTCAAAATCTGTTTTCAAAACGATTTGCTGGATTTGGACTCTTTGGTTCAAGATTAAGAACCGTGACATTTGAGTCCTTGAACTGTAGTAACCCCAATATGAACGGAACGGGACTTAACCCTCCCGGGGCGTTCGGGGACGTCTACAGTTTCTGGCGACTCTGCTGGGGATTTAGAGAACTTGACTTGAACTCATGATATCTAGTTTTGACTACACTTGTGTGTTTCTTTGCATTGCATTTGCATTGGTGCGCCTAGGACACCGTGTTTGCCATATGCCATTCCCGAACGATTTGCCGGAGGCTTTTCTTGTCAAGGCATGTCCATAAGGCTGATCGGCTCTGGGCTCTGACAGTATGGGAACACAAACCCCGGTTATTCTAAACATGGCATATGGAATGCTACAGCTAACATGTATTCAATTTGGAATTGAAATACAAATGCAGTTTGTATGATGCGCCGAGCCTGCTAAAGTTGCATTATTGCATGTGTTGCATTAGGCATTTCAGCATAATTAGGATCATGCATTGATTTCTAATAAGTTTCTGTTTTTGGCTTGGAGTACTCGGTAAGTTTCATGCTTTAGCACCCTTGCATGCGTGTGAGTGTTGCCATGAATAGCATGCTTGCCATGAGGCTAATTGCTTATGTGATATAACTGCCTTGAATGCCTGTGGGTGGAGGTTGAGTTACTTGGATTGGATAATTCATCAAATGTTTGTTTTAAGCCCACTAGATAGTGGCAAAATCATGTTTTCTAAGCCCACCTGAGGGTGGCAAATCCGCGTCTTAGCCTACCTGCGGGTAGCACCATCAAACCATTTTCAAACAAACAAACATGAAATGTTTTGTTCCAATTCGGGCGACTCAGTCTATACTTGTTTGCTGCGAGCATCACATAGTAACCTAGGCTAATAACCGGAATAAGAACTCACAATGTTTTCAAAATAAGATATCATGGTTAGTAGAGGCCGATCTTTGATCGGGCGAGCGGGGGTGCTCACGAAGTGACCTTCCCCAATCGTACCCAAGTTCCCGAGCCGAGGCAACTTTGGTGATGACGGACACGTGGCCTTTGGCACCGAGTCAGGGTTTCCTAAATTTCCCATTTTAAAAATATTTAGGTGGCGACTCTGTATCTGGCGAAGCAGTCCATGTTTGGCACTTCTTTCAAAAATCTGTTTTCAAAACGATTTGCCGGATTTGGACTCTTTGGTTCAAGATTAAGAACCGTGACATTTGAGTCCTTGAACTGTAGTAACCCCAATATGAACGGAACGGGACTTAACCCTCCCGGGGCGTTCGGGGACGTCTACACCAAGTCGCTCCAGGCTCAGTCTTCGGGTCTACAAGTCAAGTTCTGGGAATACCACCATCAAACTCTCTCCCTCAACAGTTTCTCACTCTCGCCGATGTACAAGCCATGTTCGATCTCGAACGAGGCAAGAGGACTTTACCCTCTTTGCCTGATCCAGATGTCAAGCCGCCTTACCCTATTGAGGTGCTGAGTTATCCATATCCCGAGGGGTATACCGTGGCAAAGTTCATTAAATTCGATGGCAAACAAGGAAATGCCCGAGAACATGTTGTGCGATTCATCGAGACTCTGGGTATTCATGGTCCAAACCATGTCCTCCGGCTGAGAGAATTCTCTAAGTCCCTCACTGACCGAGCATATAGTTGGTACGTCAATTTGGCCCCAAACTCTGTCCGAAGTTGGGAGGAAATGGTTAACAAATTCCACTCTAAGTTCTTTCAAGTGGCGGAAAAGGTGACCACACTTACATTGTGTAAAGAAAAGCAGCAAGAAAGTGAAGACATCCTTGACTACGTCAAAAGGTTTCAAGACAAGGCTGTGGACTGCCATGAAGCAGTAGAAGAGAGTTATCTGGTTCAAATCTGTCTAGAGGGGGCATTGAGCAGGTACAAAATGTTTCTAGTTAATCACAAGCTACCCACATTCTCGGCACTAATAGAAGCAGCTCAGAACATTAGCATTCCTCAGGCTCAGGAGTCCGGATTTAAGGCCAGTTACAAGACTAGCTTCAAATCGTCTCGTGGACCTATTGTTGCTGCTGCCTCTGCCCCAGATACCCGAAAGTCACAAGGAGGAGGTCATAGAGGCCAGAAGAGAAAGCAATATAATGGTGAAAAGGGAAATGTCTCTTATCCATGTGGAATCGAGGAAGTAAAAGCTCTAGTTAAGGAATGGGTGGCCGACGGAGAACTAAAATTGCCTTATGTTGAAGAAATGCCATCAAAAAAGGACCGTGAGAGCCCTGAATTTTGTGTCTTCCATCGTACATTGAAACATCCGACAGAGAAGTGTTGGACTCTCAGGAAAATCTTCAGAGATAAAGTCGAGGCAGACGAATTGAGGTTCAAAAAGCAGGGGACTCAAGACATCCGAGAACAACCATATCCTCAGCACCGAGACAAGGGCAAGAATGTTGCTATGATAGCTTATGAAGGCCCGATGATTGAGGCTATTGCCAATCTCGATGACGATGATTGTTATCTGGACTACATCCTCGAGCCGGAGGGTGAGCAAGTTTACTATGGAAGTGCTCTCGATCCAGAGGGCAGAACGCTTATGACTCATGGCGAAGATCCCTTTGATCCAGAAGGAGGAGAAGAGTACTATGGAAGAGGAAGACACCATGTTTATGTGGCATCTTATTTTGAAGAGACCGAGGAGATGGTTAACTACGAGCCTCCAAGAGTGGAAAAGATCCGGATCACTATGCCAAAACCTGCAAGATTGTGTAAAGTTCAAGCAATTCTTCGACCAGCTTGGACTTTCCAGGGAGGCAAGAACGGAAATCACCAAGTCTATCATCAATATAGCTGAGGCACACCATGAGGAATGCATGTCGACCGAGGGATCTATTCCGATAAAGGCAAAAGAGCAATCTAGTGCCATTACTTTCTCCGAGGCTGATCGGAAGTATCCTTTTTCTCACAATCGCCCGCTTTATGTGACTACTTTTATTAATGGGGTTGAGTTCAAAAGAGCCTTTCTAGATAGTGGAGCCTCTATCAACATTATGACTCGCGCTACTTTAGACAAGGCCGGAATCTCTGAAGAACGCATTATGAAGCAGCCGATAGTCATCACTGGCTTCGGTGGAGAAATGAGAGTTACTATCGGATACGTAACAGTTGATTTAGCCGTCGGAGAGATTCGTTCGGCCACCAAGTTCCATATTATCGATTCTGAGGCAAATTATCACATCATTCTAGGGAGGACCTGGATGCATAGATACGGGGCTGTACCATCGAGTTATCATCAGTGTGTTAAAGCTAAATGGGGAAAGAAGACGGTGACAATTCAGGCTACAGAAAGGCCTTTCGAGACCCATGAAGCTCATTATTCTGATGACCCCGGGACAATGGGTTTCTTCCGAGAAGACATAGGGCTGAAATAACAGGTATAAGTAGCAAGGAGTTGACCGTATTAAAATTCAGAATATTGGAATT
Organism: Camellia japonica; assembly: GCA_030407325.1. Taxonomy (NCBI): domain Eukaryota; kingdom Viridiplantae; phylum Streptophyta; class Magnoliopsida; order Ericales; family Theaceae; genus Camellia; species Camellia japonica. The sequence continues at coordinate 82,193,061 of JAPPVO010000031.1, forward strand.
GAAGCAACACATTCAGATGGAATTTCGGCATCAACTATTAGTTTCTCAGAGAATCCATGAATTCAATAAGTTCTACGAGGAATGTTTGCACCAAAAATTCAGGCACGGTGTCTACTATTCTAAGGGTCATAACAATCAGTTATTTGATAATGAAATTACATGCAACATGACGGGTTTTGCAACAAATTCAACCTCGGACGTCATCAATAATTCATTTTCTCGGATTTCAAGTCTCTATCATCAATAAGAGGTGCAATGTCATAGGCCGTTTTGTGATGAAGTTCAAGCGAGTCATTTTCTAAAAAAATCTATGTCTCATATTAAAGGTCCAATTTATACGGGGATTAAAATTTGGACAGAGTGAAATTCAATAGCAAATTTCAGACCCGAGATCCGAAGTATATTACATTGCTCATCAGTAGCAAGGTTTAATGGATTGTCGTGCAAGCTACAAGAACGTTCCTCCCAAGTCAATATTAATTACTTAATTCAAGTGGCAAATATTATATTACAAGGGCAAAAATTCAGCAGCAATGGTTCAATTTATGCAATACCCCAGAATTGCTTTGGCAAATTTAAAAAAAAAAAAAAAAAAAAACCATTTAAATAAATCCCATAGCCTATTTCACATAGTACAAAGCCCAAACAAAATACAAAGCCCAAACAAAATCCAAACAAATTCAGTCTCACATTGGAATTTCAAATCACCAATATTACTTTCATGTTATCTATCAGAGCATGGGTTTATTTTTTATTTAATATGGCAGTGCATGTATTTATATATTCATTTCTTAAGCACGAAAGTCCATAGTGGGTTTACACAGAAACAAACTGAAGCAAAATTATATATATACTTACCCATAGTGGGTTTGCACCAAGTTGTAAATATATTTTTATATATATACTTACCCACAGATTTGAGGAAGCAGAATTAAGGCAGCGTTGATCAACAAAGAAATGAATGATAGTGCAAACCGAAGCTGAACCGTGCTAGGCCGAACCATACGCGACGCGTTGAGAGTGCGGCGTGTGTGAGTGGCGTTGGACAATTCGAAGCAACAGCAGAGTGAGCAGCCACGCACGTTACGTTGAATGGGCAACGGCGTGGTCAGCACTATGGTCGAAGACGAAGACAACGGGGATGTCACAGAGGAGTCGGCAACCACACACGTTGCGTTGAGAGGGCGAACGTGTGTGGTCTGCGTTGGAGTAGTTGAAGCCAGTGGTGGAGCAGAGAGAGGTTGACAGCAGCACTCGGAAGGAGCGAAACCAAGGTCCGGCGTGCCTGAATGTCTGAGCTCACTAGGCTGAAGTGAAGCACCGATGGCGAGCAACAGCCTGGAGCACACGTCCGCGGCAGTTTTGACGCTGAAACAGGACAGTGTCACGGCGTTGGGGCAAATTGGTGGCGTTGCTTGAAGCCACGAGGGAGTTCAGTGCAAACGGCAGCAGCCTTGCTTTGTTCACGAAGAAGAGAATCTGTGCTGGTCTCATTCAAGAGGAGTCAAAGCCAAAGGCAAATATATAATAATAATAGTAATAAAATATTGAAGTTTGTCAAAGTTTACCCACGGATTTGAAATGCCAATAGATAGGTGTGAAGCTGAGAGAAGCAAGAAGCACCAAACGGCGTAGGCCGTAGGTCAAGACAGGGCAGAGACGGCGCAAGCCGCGTGCACGAGCAGTGGACGAGCGAGGCAGGAACCAGCGGCGATGTCGCAGCGGGGTCGGTGACCACACACGACGCGTTGAAAGGGCGACGTGTGTGGTTGGCACTGGAGCAAGCAGCGGTGTCGGTGCGGGTCAGTTGAAGAAGGCAATGGCAGTGGGGCCACGGAAAAGTCTGGTGTTGGCTTGACGATGTTGTCACGACACCGATGGTAGCTGAGGCCGTAGCTGACAACAGTGTGCAAAATGACGCTGGATAGACGAAGCAGGAGCTTGGTCGAAGCTGCAACAAGTTGATGGCTGGGTCTTCGGCGGCGTTGCTGGAAGCTGCGATGGAGGGCCGTGCAAATGGTAGCAGTGCTGGGTTGGTCTCTGTGTAGAAAGAGAGAGCCGAATTGGCTGGGCAATAAAAGAGAAACATAGGGTTTTTGTCTTTATCCCCGAAAGAAAAAAATATATATAAAGAAAGAGGAAGGTTGGTGCTTTCGGTGGCTGAATCAAAGAAGAAAAGAAGGGGCTATTGATTAGGGTGGTTCACTTTTTCTTTAAATAAAAAAAAATGGCGTGATGCTAGAATATTCTCAGAGTGTACTATTTATATATACATATCCATATATAGATGGATTCGTTGGGTTGCCTAACAAGAAAAGGAAAGGTGTGGTTTGGGGTAGCCTCTCAAAAAAAAATTCTCTCTCTCTATAACGGTTTTCTAAGATTTGTTTGGCTGCCATAAAGTGAGTTTACGTTGCTAGAGAGAGAGAACAAGTTTCTGGGTGTCTGTGAAAAAATAGCACCTGGAATGAATTTACAAAAAGTTGAAGGGTTATCAAATTTTCCAGAAAGAAAAAGGAAAGAAGCTCGCTTGGTTTATGGCCTCTCAGGCTAATATACTCTCTCTCTCTCTGTCTCTATATATATATATATATATTTATATATATAAGGGTCTTCGAATATGTTTCCTGGATGAATTTATGTACATTGAATGAAGGCAAAGCAAAATTGACTAAAAAGAAAGTATGGGCTTTTATTTATTTATTTATTTTTTAAGAATAAAAAATGATTGATGATAAGTGCTTTATTTTGTCTTGAAGTGGAGAAGTATTCTGCGCCTTAATTTTTGACTTGGAGGCCTTGGATTCGGACATCTGCAGAATTATAAAAAAAAAAAAGGTGATCAGCCTTTTGATTTTATATGTTTCAAGAAAGGAAAAGAATTATTATTATTATTTTCTTTGAGTAGCCAAGTTGGTTTTGTATTAATTAGATGTCCAGGTTGGTTTGGTGGGGAATTAAATAATTCAAGTTTTGATTTTCTTTTCAAAAAAAAAAAGAAAAAAAAAAGCTTAATAAAAAAAAATCAAAAAAAAAAAATAAAAAAAAATCAAGGCAATGAATTAGGGGCATAGTCGAGTCAGTGATTTTATCTTCTCCCCCGCTCGAGTCAACTCGTCAACTAGTCACACTATTGAGATACAAAACTGAAACTTTTTATACAGTCAGGGGAGGACATCCCCGGTTACAGAGACTCCAAATACAAAAAAAAAAAAAAAAAAAAAAAAACAACAACAACAACAACAACAACAAAAAAAATACAAAAACAAAAAAAAACAAAAACAAAAACAAGCAAAAAAAAAAGAGGGATCTTTTTCTTCTTTCATCTCCGGTGACAGCGACTCGCCGACTTCACTTACTCGGCTCTTCCGTCGCCGAGCTCTTCCGCTTTTTGTCATTCTTTTTGTCGTCAACCTTCGAAGGTCCTGCTCCAATGTTTCCACCAAGAACTACCACAGTGTTTCCGCTGACAGAGTCGGCTCCCCGCCGACCATCAAAGGCGAGGTACGAAGATGCCCCAAATCGGGCCATAGAGGTGGAGTGCCTTTTCAGCTCCTTGTTTTCAGCCTTCAGCTCCTTGTTTTCAGTCTTCAAGACACAAATTTCTGCCCGTGCATCTCTGTACATGCACTGGAGTAGAGACAGTTGGGCGTTGGCCTGGTACACCTCACATGCCTTGTTTTGCAAACGGTGAGACAGGTTAGTGACCGCCGCCACTGTCTCCATGCAGGACCTCAACGTGTAGTGGTTGGCCTCGATATCATTTTGAGTAGCCATCACTTGCTCAACTGTTAGTGTAGGAAGACTGGGATGAGTAAGAGCGGGGGCACTTGGCCCAGAGGAGCTCGATGAATCATTAAGATCTGGAAACAGAGAGAGAGGGCGAGACGAAGCCATGTATAAGAGAAGAGAAGAAAGAAATGGCAGAAGAGAAAGCAGTCACAGAAGAATGGCCGAAAACAGAGGAGAAAAAAAAGAAGGAGGAAGACGATGGAAGAGCGATAATGGAGAAGGAGAAGAAGAAGAGAATGGTTAAGAAGAAGAAGGCCGATACTGAAGAGAAGAAGAAGACGAGAGAGAAAGACAAAGGAGGGAGAGAGCCGAGGAGAGCCTGCAAATCGAGGCCTGCTTTTGTCGGCCAGCTGACGCAAAAGCTGGGCCTCGTGTCAAACGCGTGTATCAAAAGAAGAGAGAGACGCGGGAGAGTTGTGTACGCATATATGTATATATATTGTATAGCTATGTAATATAGATATTTGTTTGAACATTTGAGTCACAGGTGTGGCTTGGGTTCAATGGTTTGGCCCAGTGGTTGAAGAGTGAGAGGCTGAGCCAAAGGTCAGGGGTTCGAACCCCACATCGAGTGTTTCTTTGTTTTGTTTTTTTTGAGTTTTTTGTATATGTGTAGACACCCTATTTTTGACCGTCCTCAAGACTTGGACGTCACCGTTTGAACACCCGGTGATTATCCGTGTCTGTGTTTGTTTTGAGTTCCCGGAGGCCCGGCTGCGCGCCGTGCCTCAGGATTCTCAACCGGCTTGTTTTGTGCTTGGTTGTGCACCGAGTACTTGTGTGTTTTTGCATTTGAGGGTAGGGGAAGGCTTTTTAGCCATCCCTAAAGCCCACCGGCTGCCCCACACCTCCACCGGCACTCCCTAGTAGCCATCGGCACTCTTTTATCCAAATCCTTGGCCGATCGGCACTATATGTTGCCGACCGGCAGTGTTTTGTGCCGGTGACTGTTTTGGCCGGCCGGTGTGACCCCTTTGCACCCCCAGGGATGGTGCATGTCAGCTGTGACAGCTGGAATGCACTATCACCACCCCCCATGTCCGGGTTTGCACCCTTTGCACCCTTGAACCCCATAAACCTTCTAGAAGGTTGAACCCTTGGCCAAGCTTCTTGGAGAAGCTTGGCCAGCTGTCTTAGCTTCCCTTGGAAGCCAAGACCCTCTTGCACCTCTTGAACCCCCCTTTCTTTGCTTAGCCACTAAGTCTTAGAGCTTTATTTTGCCTATATAAGCTCATCTCTTCCCCTTGAGTTGGGGTTAGCCATTTTAGACCTAAAAACCAGAGCTCACACACATATCTCTGATATACATCCATATATATCTATATCTCCCTCTCTCTCCCCTTGTGTGTGTGTTTTTGGACCAAAAAGTGTGATTTCACCTCATTTTTGCACCTTTACACACACTACTACACCTTAATCCGAGATTGGGAGGCTTGGAGGTTTGTTTTGAGTGATCTTGGACTGGTTTTGATCACTAGAGGAGGGCTGCTCCACCTGTTCTTCATTGGATCTTCAAGGGTAAGCTTTTTGCTTTAGTTTCCCCATTCTTGCAACTACTTTCTACCCCTTTTGCTTTGTGATTTTGGATTTGTGTTTAACATAAAAAAAACCTTGTTTTTACTTGCTCAAGAACTTTCATTAAGGTCACTTTTGTATTTGAGTGAAGCCTCACTCTTTTAGGCCTTATTTGGCCATTCTTGGTGCCTTTTCCTAAGGCCTTCTTTACTTGGTGTGTTTGGTCTCCTCACCACTGAAAACCAGTGGGTTTTCAGTGGTGAGGAAGATGGTTTCAAGTCTCATATAGGGGAGAGACACTCCTCTCCCCCTCCTCCTTTGCTTGCCTTTGTATTTGGCCTAAAAGGTAGCATGTGTGCATAGCTTTGTATGGCTTTATTTCAGAGTTTTTTTGAGTGTTTTGGAGCATGTTTGACCTCTGTTTTGGGTCGGATTTGTGGCCTCTAGCATGCCTCTCATACTTGCTTTGAAATGTTCTTTTATGCCTAAAAGCATGTCATGCATTTAGGCCATGTTTCTTGCATATCTTAGCTTGGTTCCATGAGGATATTAGCATCATATTACCATGTATAAGGGTTATAAGCCACTGATTTTGCCATGTTTGGTGTGCTTGACATGGCTACTTTGCATTATGGCTTGTTAGCCTTGAGTATGTGATCCATGGATATGCGTTGGTTATGTTATTTGAGTGACTTGGAGTCATTTAACATGCATGTTTTAGCTCTTGTATCATGCTCATCTGTCCCCATTTACCATCTTATTCATGCTTTAAATTGTTGGCCTCTTATGCTTTAAAGAGGGCCTTATGTATGCTTGTATGTTTAGAGTTTTTGGGATGCCATGTGTGTGAGTTTTGGGTGTGTTCTTGCATACCAAAAATCTGTTTTTGCTTGTCCAACGTAGGCCATGAGTGGTCATGTTAGTAGGCAATGGAATGCTTCACTTTGTGCCTTAGCCTTAGGCCTTTTGGCTTGCATGTTTGCATGAATATTTGTCCACCTTTTCAATCCACTTTTGCCACTGTTTTGGGGAGATTTGAGGTCTCCCCCATTATGGTCTAGTCCACCATTGCATGCTTGCCTTATGCTTGTTACATGTTTGGTTCATTAAGTGTTGTAGCACGATGACCCTATGCTTGATTTACCCTTGTTTGCATTGCATTTGCACTTTGCATGTTGCATTACATTTGGCATGTTTGCATCTTAGTATTAGGTTATATTGTGGAGCCATGTTTGCATAACATGCATTGCATCACTTGGTTTGGGGTGTCAAGCCAAGTTGAGGGTTAGGATGGGTTCATACCATAAGTGATGCAACTTGTCCTACCTCTTGGTCACCAAGGTCCTTGACCAACACATGATAAGGCCTTGGATTTCATTTGTATGTTGCATGCATTACCATTGAAATGCAACCTTGGTTTCTTAGGCCATCATGCATCAAGATGCATGATTGATGGCCCAAGAACCAAGAGTCATGCCTCCTTGAGTCCCCAAGCATGATAGGAGGCATTGGCCATGCTTACATATGCTCAAAATCCATGCCATGCATTGCTGGTTTGCTGCTGCTGTCAAACTGTCCTCTGCAGGAACTTTCTGCCGACCGGCAGAATAATGTGCCGACCGGCACACTTTTTGTGCCGATGAACTCTAAGAGAAGCCGGTGGTTAGTTTAAGCGGCCGATGGCCATTCCCTCTGGCCGGTGGTGTACTGTGGTTCATTTGGGAGATGTTCTGGGACTTTGGGAATTTTTGGAGAGGCAGGGCAGTAGAAACAGAAGCAGCAGTGCTACGGTGTGGGCTTTCCGGGCAAGTCGGAACGAGCATGCATCATTCGCGCATCCCGAGGCAGGGCTGAGGCCCCATTTCTTTTAGTCATTTGATTTAATTTTAATAAATTAGAATTTTGTAATAATTTATTCATTTATTCTTTGGACTGTATTATTCTTTCGGTCCCTCCGAGTGAGGGCGTATCTGTAATAAGTGTGTGTGAGTGGATGTATGTCTTCCAATCCCCACTTCTTTCTTCCCTTTTATTTACCTGCTTACGATGGTAGATTAGGGCACATTTAAATTAGCATACCTTATGCAATGCATGCGTGCATTCATGCATTTGTTTACATGCACCGGGCTCGGTACATCATACAAACTGCATCGTACTTTCGATTTCCAAATTGAATACGTGCTACTCGCGTATCTCACATGCCATTTTAGGGTTAGCCGAGCCTATCCTAATCACATGCTGTATGTGTTGCATTAGTCACTCTAACATGAACTAGGTCATGCATGTTTGCTAACTAGTTTACTGTTTTGGCACGGAGTACGATGTAAGTATTTTACGCTTTAGCATACCACATGCGTGTGAATGTTGCCATGACAGTATGCTTACCATGCGGCTAAGTGCTTACGTGTTATAAACTGTTTGAATGCCTGTGGGTGGAGGTTGGATTGCGTGAGTTGGAACAACTCATTGAAATCCGTATTTTAGCCTACTTGCGAGTAGCAAAAACCAACACGTTTTTCGAGACAAAACAGATATGCAATGTTTATTTCCAAATTAGGCAATCTAGTCTATACTTGTTTGCTGTGCGCATAACATAGTAATTCTAGGCTAATAACCGGAATAAGAACACGTAATGATTTCAAAATTGGATATCACGGTTAGTAGAGGCCGGTTTTTGGACCGGGCGAAAGGGGGTGCTCATAGCTGACCTTCCCCGATCGTACCCAAGCTCCCGAGCCAAGGCATTTGGTGATGACGGACGCGTGGCCTTCGGCACCGAGTCAGGGTTTCCTAAATTTCCCATTTTAAAATATTTAGGTGGCGACTCTGTAATCTGGCAAAGCAGTCCATGTTTGGCACTACTTTTTCAAAAATCTGTTTTTCTCAAAAACGATTTGCCAGAGGTGGACTCTTTGGTTCAGATTTAGAACCGCAACAAACAAAAAAAAAGCAGGAGAGTCCGAGCTGTAGCAAGGTCCCCCCCGCGGGCGTTGTTACAATATGTCTCGTATAAGTCTATGTATATATATTTGTTTGCATATTTTGTCACAAGAGTAACGCGGCTCAGTGGTTAAGGACTCGGATGCCGAGCTTGAGGTCAGGAGTTCGAAACCCCGCATTCCACGTCCATGCATTTTGTAGTTTTCTAACTACTTTCTTGAACCCTCTCATACATTTTGGCGTATGCTGACGTCAGCAAACGGAATATGCCTTCTCAGTAACGGCATATTCCCACTGACGGTTACAAACGGAATATTCCCCACGAGTGTATATCTCTGTATATGTCTGCATATAGACCCGTATATGTCTGTGTCGTATATACCTGTATATAATGTGAAGCATGGCTGACGAGGTGAAATTATGCATGTCCGAGAAAACTACAATTTCTCATACACGCAAGGGGCAAATGTAAGAGGAGCTAATTTGAGCCCACTAAATTAATTGGGCCCAATAGTCCAAGATTGATGGGCTCGGATTTATCGCCATCAAACGGGCTGAATCGCTCTAAGCCTCGAAAGGGTTCAGATCCACGAACTTAGAGACTTACTCGGGTTCGGACTCGAAAAGGTATTGAGCAAGCCTAGAGATCCAAGGCACTCGGACTCGAAAGGGTTTGGATTCACGAACCTAGAGATCCGAAGCACTTGGCTTCGAACGGATTCAAACGCAATCTAGAAGTCGCTCCGTTAATGAGTCCCAGAACACTTGCGGGCTCGGAGCTTTCCGGGATCTACGCACCAGAACCATGGGCGTAATGGAGTTCGAACAAAGGACCCGATCCCGAGGACGGTGAGTGGAGATAAATTCACTCTTCGGTTAAACTAGCCTATACCCGGGTCGAGGTGGCACGACCCCGGGGGGTCCCTGAGACTCGGCAATATTTGCGGCAGGGCGTTCTCTTGAACTACCCCTGACCCTGATGCGGCAGGACGTCCTCTAAGACTACCCCTGACCCTTTGGGATGATTAGGGATCATTGGTTAGGTGTGGCTAAGAAGAAGGGTTCGCCGAGGGGTTGATCTCATCTTCGGGGTTTTTCTCATCCTCGGAGAAGTCACCTCCTCGGAGAAATCTCCTCCTCGGAGAGGTCACCTCCTCGGACAAGGTGGTTAGAGAGAATATTCCCCATGTGCCTTGCACATGGGCTCCATCATACATCATGAGGTGCCTATAAATAGCACCCACCCATAGCTTTACAAGGGAGCGATTTTGGAGATTTTTCAACTCTTGGGAAAGAACTAATTTCCCCTCTCCATTACCAACCTTGAGAGTGAAAGTGGGAGATCCATGGGAGAGCCTTGCCATTATTCTCTCTCTACCCATTTTGCCTTCTTCTTCACCCAATCTCTTATCTCCATCATCTCCTTTACTCTTGTGTTCTTGAGTTGAGACTATTGAAGAATCTAAGCCTCTCATCATCTTCTAGAGAATTCGAAGTTGTTCTTCGAAGATCTTCGAATTTTCCAACTCCTTTCTTGGACCCTTTCTTACAAATTGTTATTTACATAAATACCAACCACAAGCACTCAATGTGTTAGTTGAAAGCCTGTCATTGCGATGGGCTACTTGCTTTATAAGAGCCACAAATCATTTTGGGCATTGTTTGACAAACACATTATTGTCACAAGGCGTATGATTCATATGAAGGAAATCAACCATTCAGTCATCATACTTTGTTTATACCTAGGTTTTAATTTAGCTATTTATTAATGTGTTGTATGACATGGGTTTGATAGTTTTAGAGGAACTTATTATATCTCTTGAAGTGAAGAGGAGTGGAGTATATTGTTAGACTTGACTCATTGAATTGTGTTTAAAGATTGTTAATCTATGATAGATATTTGGATTTTGTAGTCTTTTCATACATATATGTGGAGACATATAGGATTGTTTTGGTTCAGTATTTTTCCTTACTTCTTTTCTCTATTCATTGATTGTTGTAGAAAATCTGAATATGACTGTTGGACCATAATAAGGAAAGGTTGGATAAATTTCTAAGGTTATTTTGCTGGGATTGATACTATTGGTTGTAAAGTGAGATTTTGTCATGTTTTATGATGCATGGATTCCTCTTTTTATAAGTTCAAGATTGCAGTTGGATGGAAGCAGTGGTGAATTTTTTGAGCTTCTGTATGGAGGTTCTAAGAGAGGAGTGAATGTGGTGAAATGGAATGGGCAGAAGTGGTTGATTTTCTTTGATGAAAAGGGGTTCCTTTTGTTATTTGTGCTACAGTTTTGGATTTCAATTTTAGTATTAATCAAGGTTGTCAAATCAGGTACGAATTGTGAATCGAAATGCTTCTTTTCTAAATCATTAATCGTATTGAAATCCTGAATTAATTTGATTTACATAATAATACGTTTATAAATATGTACCGAAACCATTTGGTGAAGTTTACTAAAATGCATTTCTGCATTAGATAATAATGATATGTTGAAAAAAAAAATAGTATTTTAGGGTTAAATCAATCAAAAACTTGATTTTAATTATAATTGATAATCACATGCTCTAATACGTATGACATTTGCTTCTTTTGCTGATAGCTTCTGCAAAAGATCCCTTTTGTTGCCCTTAAAGTCGACTCCGTCAACCTCCTTCTTCAGTCAACAACTAGGCCTCTATGAACTATGTACTAGAATGTAGAATGATGACAAAAAAAACACAGAGAATATGTTAACTGTAAATGAAAGTGGGTTTTGAACCTTACTAATAATGAGATATGTAAGACCCAGTCAAAGGCAGAGTCAGACTTAGAGGGCAAGAAGTCCAGTCAGCATTTACTTAAACCATAGTTATAATAGACTCTATTGTTAGTTAGAACTATAGTTGAGTTAGGTAGTTACATTTACATGTATAAAAGGTGTACTAATATTCTGTTTGTAATATGAAGATATTTTTGATTCTTTGAAATCACTTTATGATATTCTTGTGTACTCATTGCTGTGTCTCTAAAAGTCATAGGCTTGCCTTTAGGCTGTCCAATTCTACTATAAATAAGTCCCTGCCATTGATTCATACTGATGTTTGGGGGCCTTTTTCTCCGTCTGTTGCAGGATATAGATATTATGTACTTTTCATTGATGACTATAGCAAATTCACTTGGTTGTTTCCTCTTTCCTATAAAAGTGAAGTTTTTACCAAATTTCTTGAGTTTAAAATGTTTGTTGAGAATCAATTTTGTACTTCTCTTCAAATTCTTCGTAGTGACAATGGTGGTGAATATCTTTTTCTTAAATTTCAACATTTTCTCACTTCCAAAGGCATCCAACATCAATTAACCTGTCCACATACTGTTGCTCAGAATGGGGTGGCTAAGCGAAAATATCGACACATTGTTGAAACTGCTATTGCTCTTATGCATCACTCTGCTCTTTCTATTCATTTTTGGTTTGATGCTATTGCCACTGCTGTCATGTTAATTAATCGTCTTCCCACTACTAAGCTAAATTTTCTTACACCTTTTGAGGTTCTATATACTCATCCTCCAGACTATTCTATTCTTTGCAGCTTTGGTTGCCGCTGTTGCCCTTGGTTACGGCCCTATAATTCTCACAAGTTACAGCCTCGATCTATTCCATGTGTTTTTATTGGCTATCATCCTTCTGTTAAAGGCTATCGATGTCTAGATCCTCAATCTGGAAAGCTCTATTTGTCCAGCCATGTGGTGTTTGATGAGAAATATTTTCCTTTTGCGCATCTACCTTTTTTATCTTCTTCTTCTTCTTCTTCTTCTTCATCTCCGTCTATGCCTCAGCTTCAGACATTTTTCTGGTCTTCTGTCGTTTCTCCGTCGGCTTCAGCCATTCCCGGTGCGCATCCCACACCAGTTCCGACTCCCTTAGTTCAGTCCACATCTGTTTAGGCTACCTCAGTTCCACCCACACCAGTTCAAGGCACAGCAGCTCCGGCCCTATCTGCACCACCTGCTGCTCCTAGTTCAGTCCACATCTGTTCAAGCCACCTCAGTTCCACCCACACCAGTTCAAGGCACAGCAGCTCCGGCCCTATCTGCACCACCTGCTGCTCCTAGTTCAGCCCATCAAGTTCTTCCCTCTTCTACTCCTTCTGCACATTCTATTCCTATTTCTTCAGTTTTTATTCAATTACCTTCTTTACCCCCAGTTTCTTCCTCAACACCTTCTTTGAATCATCATCCTATGATCACTAGATCTAAATCTTCTTCTCAGTCTCTATGTTTTCTTGCTTCTTCTGCTTCTGAACGTACTACTTATGCTGAGGCTTCTCTTTCTTCTGCTTGGTCTCACACAATGCTTGAGGAATATCAGGCTCTTCAACAACAAGGTACTTGGAGTTTAGTTTCTCTTCCTCCTAATAAGCATGTCATCGGTTGCAAATGGGTGTATCGATTGAAAAAGAATTCGGATGGTTCTATTGCTCGCTATAAGGCACGTTTAGTTGCCAAGGGTTATCTTCAGGAGGCTGGCATTAATTATCAGGAAACTTTCAGTCCAGTGGCCAAGCAGCCCACAATCCGGGTTTCACTTTCTCTTGCTCTTCATTATGGGTGGACTATTAAGCAGTTTGATGTCTCCAATGCTTTTCTCCATGGTATTCTTGATGAGGAAGTGTATATGCATCAACCTCAGGGGTTTGTTGATCCCAATAATCCACATTTGGTTTGCAAATTACATAAGGCTCTCTATGGTCGTAAGCAGGCTCCCCGGTCCTGGTTTTCTATATTTTCTTCTTTTCCTCTTCACCATGGTTTTAAGTCCAGTCATTGTGACCCCTCTCTTTTCATTCATCACACCTCCACTTCTCTCATCATTTTATTGATCTATGTTGATGATATCTTGTTGACTGGAAATAATCCATCTTTTCTCTCTTTCTTGGTTTCCCAAATGCACTCTAAATTCTCCATGAAAGAACTTGGTCTTCTTAACTACTTTCTTGGTATTTCTGTCCACTCCTCTTCTTCTGGCTATTTTTTGTCTCAAACTAAATATGCTACTGAACTTCTTGCCAAAGCTGGTATGTCATCTTGTAAACCTTATTCTTCTCCCATGGCTCTAAAATCCTCTTCTCACCCAGATTCTACTGTTCCTTTCTGTAATCCCTCCTTTTATAGATCCATTGTCGGTGCTCTTCAGTACCTTACTATTACTCGTCCCGACTTATCCTTTGCTGTGAACTCTGCTTGTCAGTTTATGCATCAACCTCTCAATTGCCATTTTGCTATAGTTAAACGTCTTCTTCGGTATCTTAAAGGTACTCTTACTCATGGTCTTCAGTTCTCTTCTGGTCCTCTTCTTCTTAATGCCTTCTCTGATTCTTATTGAGCTGGTAATTCTCTTGACCGCCACTCTACCACTGGCTACTGTTGTAGACGTCCCCGAACGCCCTGGGAGGGTTAAGTCCCGTTCTGTTCATTTGGGCTCACTACAGTTCGAAGGACTCAAATGTTACGGTTCTTAATCTTGAACCCAAGAGTCCAAATCCGGCAAATCGTTTTGAAAACAGATTTTTTGAAAGAAGTGCCAAACATGGACTACTTCGCCAGATACAGACTCGCCACCTAAATGTTTTTATTTTTGGGAAATTTAGGAAACCCTGACTCAGTGCCAAAGGCCACATGTCCGTCATCACCAAAGTTGCCTCGGCTCGGGAACTTGGGTACGATTGAGGAAGGTCACTTCGTGAGCACCCCCGCTCGCCCGGTCAAAGACCGGCCTCTACTAACCATGATATCTATTTTGAAAACATTGTGTGTTCTTATTCCGGTTATTAGCCTAGATTTACTATGTGATGCGCACAGCATACAAGTATAGACTGAGTCGCCTGAATTGGAACAAAACATTTCATGTTTGTTTGTTTGAAAATGGTTTGATGGTGCTACCCGCAGGTAGGCTAAGACGTGGATTGGCCATCCTCGGGTGGGCTTAAAAAAACATGATTTTGCCACTATCTAGTGGGCTTAAAACAAACATTTGATGAATTGTCCCACTCCAAGTAACCCAACCTCCACCCACAGGCATTCAAGGTAGTTATATCACATAAGCACATAGCCTCATGGTAAGCATGCTATTCATGGCAGTCACTCACACGCATGCAAGGATGCTAAAGCATAAAACTCACCGAGTACTCCAAGCCAAAACAGAAGCTCATTAGAAATCATGCATGATCCTAAATATGCTGGAATGCCTAATGCAACACATGCAGAATGCAACTATAGCAGGCTCGGCTATTCTAAACATGGCATATGGAATGCTACAGCTAACATGTATTCATCTTGTAATTGAAGTACAATGCAGTTAGTATGGTGCGCCGAGCCCGGTGCATGCAAGACAGATGAATGAATGCAAACATGCTATCATACTGTATGCTAATTGAAATATGCCCTAATCTAACCATCATAAGCAGGTAAATAAAAGGGAAGAAAGACGTGGGGTTGGAAGACATACATCACACTCACCCACACTTATTACAATTTTGCCCTCGCACAGAGGGTCCGAATAAATATACAGTCCCGAATAAAAGAATAGTACAGTCCAAATAATACAATCCAAATAATGTACAAATTCCTAATTAATTAACAAATTAACTAAGAAAGCTGTAAAACTGGCATGCAAGCCAGGGACTGCCTTGATTCTGATGAATGCTGCATTTTTGGGCTGCTTTGCGCGGAAATCCACTGGGATGCCCCAATTAGCCTCTGTTTGCAATGTTTCTCAAAATGCGTGCCAGACTCTGAAAAGTTACTGATTCTCCATTTTGCTACAACAGAGAGCAGGAAAGGGGCATAGCAATGTATTTCACAAAATATGCATGCCTCGATCCTCGTGCCACCAATCACGCATATCGATGCATGATGGCCGAGGAGCCGAGTTGCACAACTCAATATAGGATGAATGCGTATGAATGCTACAACAAAACCTAACTCCATCATGGATAATCCGGAGTGTCAGTGACTTGGGGATTGAGACCCGTTCCATCGCTCGGAGTACGAAACGTGCCTCATTTCCCGTGCCCGAGCTAACTCCTATCCCGAACACGATGCGATATGCATGATATGCATGATATGCATGAAATGTAGCTAATATGCAACCCTAACATACATAATGTCATGGAATGGCATGCACGCTATACGAGGTAATATACAACCGGGCATACACAATGCTATGGGTGAAATGGCATACGCAATGCAATAATGGGCTTACACCAACATGAGAGAGCCTCAGCCACACTCACATAGGAGGCCATCAGATGAAAACAAGATACCTCAAAGTGCGTGCTCGCGGGCACGCAAACCGAGAACGGACCCTTAGGCATCGAAATGCCACTCTAATGAGACATAGCAAAGACATGGAATATGATATGCAAACATGCAAAAATCAGTGGCAAAATGAGGGGCAAAACAGCCCCGAAATGAGGCGAAATAATACCCGATGTATGAAATGATCCCGAAACATGGATTTCAATGCATAAAATGGCCTACAGCTATACCATACATGCATAATTGATACATGACATGAAAAGGCAGAAGAAAGGAAGCCCCAAAACTCACATTTTTACAGTACAAAACAAGGCCAAACAGCAATCACAAGTAGGGCTAAGATGGCATACAAAAATGGCTCCGCAAGGGAGGTCATGAAGCAAGTGGTAGATACAAAGCCCAAATGGAAAAATACCCTTCTACAACACTGAATAGGGGCTAAAAATATGAACATTTACAGTAGATGAAAAACCTCAAATCAGTATGCAAACATGCTCAAAATGCAATG
Source organism: Camellia japonica (assembly GCA_030407325.1). Taxonomy (NCBI): domain Eukaryota; kingdom Viridiplantae; phylum Streptophyta; class Magnoliopsida; order Ericales; family Theaceae; genus Camellia; species Camellia japonica. The sequence continues at coordinate 82,209,110 of JAPPVO010000031.1, forward strand.
CAAGATTAAGGCCAACAAGAGGCTATAACATGAGGTATACAAATCATTCACCAAAAAGCCAAAGACCCTTAATGAGATATTCCAAGAAGGTCAAAATATGGCAATTTTCAGTTCTGATGATGGCCTAAAAACAGAAGCAAGACAAGCCAACAAAGCATGCAAAAATGGGGCCAAAGAGGGGTATAATGGTAAGTACAACATGGAGGCCCCAACAGTGTTGAGTCCTTCTACAATGTTGTAGAGGGACTCAAAATAAGCCAACTCACAGTTTATATCATGCTCAAAAACAGATCACAATAGACTAGAAATACCATGCAAATAATGGCATACAAAGAGGTATTGAAGCAAGTACCAAATGGGGGCCTCAAACAAGGTTGAGCCCTTAAACAAACATGAAGTATGGCTCAAAATAATTCCCCTTTCAGTTAGGGTCGGATCCCAAAACAGCAAGAAAATAGGGCTAAGAAATAGGATAAAAAAGTGTTACAAAAGAGGGAGATTGGCACTTACCCTTGAAGACCACTTCTTTGCTACCTCTTGTACCAAGGAATGTTGCTTCCTAGCTGCTGGAAAGCCCCCCAAGCTTCTGGAAATGGAGTGGTGGTGGTGGTGCTTGGTGGTAGTGAAGAATGGAGCCAAAACTTGAGAAAAGGAGAGAGAAATAGAGAGATATCTATGTGTATCCTCCAAGCAAGTTTTTCAACCCTTGAGATAAAGAGGGAGAGCTGTGTGTGTGTGTATCCAAGGATGGAGGAGAAAGGGAGAGAAAAATGTGTAGTGTTATGGGATTAAGTTCCCTCTACAAAAAGTCCTCCGAAATCAGATATTTTGGGGGAAAAAGCTATACAGCTGCAAAGCACACATCCCAAGGATCATGGCCGGCCTGCTATTTTTGTTGCAGGTGGCGGCCGGCACCCCCTATGGCCGGCCGGCCAAGGGGCAAAATGGTCCAAAACAATTTCTGGCCGGCCACCAGATATTGGTGTCCTCCCAGGTCTCCTCAACAAGACCCTGTGGTTGGAAATTGGCAACTGTAAAACAGGAGAGACAACAAGCCACTTTTAGGAGGGGTTCAAAAGTTTTCAATCTGAATTACTGGCCGGCCATAGATTTTAGGGTCCTCCCATGTGTGTACAACACAAATATATGGTTTGGGGTTGAAGAAAATGGCCCTAGGGTAGTTAACATTGGCTCGGAAGTGAGAAAAACGGGCGTCGGAGGGCGCCGGAGGAACATAACTAGTTGCTGAGACAATTGCTGGCCTCCCACCCTTCAGTGACCTTCCTGGTGATAAAACAGAGGTACCTGCCAAAAATGAACGAAAACCGATGCAAAACGAATGCTCGGGGGCCAAAACACACAGTTCGGGGTCCCGAAAATAGGCTGTTAAGCACCGAAAGTAGCATTCGACCACGAAGTGGGTCTCTCAGGCCTCAATGTCCCTCAAAAGGGAGTAAATAAGATGCATGCCAAAAACCGGAGCAGTCGGAGATGGTTAGGCGGTCCCGAACCGAGGCACACGGCCTGACGGCTCCGAAAACCGGGAACCGGGCTCCGAAATGGGCAAAATGGCCTACGGCCACGAAACGTAGCCCACGGCCACTGAGAGATGGTCTACGGGACCTCTCCCTCCCTTCAGGAAAAGAAACATAGAAAACCGAGTCTGGTTCGCAAACCGAGACAAGGTACAGAAGAGGGTTCGGAAGTCCGGAGGCAGGGCTCACGGCCGTGACTCTGAGACTTCTGAACGAGCACAATATGCAACATCACCGAGGGCTCTATCAGTGACGTCTGAGTCTTAAGGTCGGTCAAAAATGGGGTGTCTACAGTTGCCCCTCTTTGACAGAACTCGGAAGTCACAAGTGACAGGAGTGAATGTCAAAGCCCAGAGACGACCCATTTTTGACAAGGCCAAAGACTTAGACAATCATACAAGATGAAAAGAGGTGTGCCCGCAGGCAGGGGGCGAAATGCAAATGATATGCACGGAGCCAGATGTAACTCAATGATCATGCAAGTGCAGCAAGCTGTAATGAAGCAGGTATTCGCAAATAGATGCAACAGTTTTAAGCAAGAATGCAAAGCAACAACTACATTTCATGCAGTCAGGAATGCGGAGAATTATTCAATTCTCGTCGCGTCTCACACGGAGAAGATACGATACCTGCGCGATTCGTCTGGTCGCACCAGCCTCAAATGAACCGTACATACAATATGGTGCCTGCAAAAAAGAGAAATTCAACAAGAACAATATGCTAACAACATATATTCAATGTGATTCCTGTGATTCCGAAAGTTTGACACACGCAGTGTCGGCGAGTAAATGTATCACAATGCAAGAAAGGAACGTGCGTGACAACGCATGCTCGAGCACAGAGGTACGGTACACCGAGAAAACATGCATGACAATGCAAAATGCTCATGAGAATGCAAGTTATGTGCACAACAATGCAAAACGAGCATAAATCAGGGTGCCCGTTTGTTACGAAACAACGAGTAAGGAAATGCGCATTTCGGTGAAGGCGACTCGATTGCGGCCTCTAGTTCACTTCCCGGAGGGGATTACAACATATTCAAAAAGGATAGACTTTGATTCTGGTGAATGATGATGAGACACATGTCAGAAATTGCAGCTAAAGTTCCGGCGGGGCGATTTCGCGACCGGAAGTGCACTTTTCTTGAACTTTTCAGGTCCCGGGAACTCCAATCTTCCTCAAAATTTGCAGAGAGCTAGGTGAGCATGTGGGGGACATGGCCGGCCAGCTGGTTGCCTAAGGGGAGGCTGCCGGCCATCTTTCAAAAAGTGAATGGCTGGCCAGCCAGAAAAGGTGCCGGCCGGCCACCTGCCCAAATCCGGGGGCAACTTTGTCTTTTCACCTCATTTTCTTTATATTCTCATCCATTCACTTCGAGCTCACACCCACAGCTGCGAAATCTTCTCCTCTTGCCTCCCAAA
>JAPPVO010000031.1:82212165-82444330 GCA_030407325.1 Camellia japonica
TTTCTTGTAGCTTGTGGAGAAGCACTTATTCTGGATGTGTGCAGGCTTACCTTGGAATCAGTCTTGTGCTGGGGAGCAACATGATAAAAAATCAGGTGATGGCTTATCCACGTACCCTGAACTTGCAATGATAGAAGCTACAGTAAGTTCAACGGCTCTGTCTGATAGGGATTGTGCCTTTTCGTGTGTTGACTCTGGTGACTGTTTCTCTGGACGATGGTCATGTAAGGGTGGGGATTGGAAGACGAATGATGAAGCTGCCCACGATAGATCCTGGAAAAAGAAGTTTGTCCTCAATGATGGATACCCACTTTGCCAGATGCCAAAGTCTGGCTATGAAGACCCTCGATGTTATCAAAAAGATGAATTGTACTATCCTTCTCACAACAGAAGGCTGGACCTCCTGCCTTGGGCCTTTTCCTTGCCAGATGAGTGGAATGATTGTAATGGCGTTGGAAGATCAAGTCAATCAAAACCTGTTGCTGTAAGAGGAGTAAAAGGAACTATGCTTCCTGTCATCAGGATAAATGCATGTGTGGTCAAGGACCATGGTTCATTTGTTTCTGAACCTCGCATGAAAGTTAGAGGAAAGGACAGATACACTTCAAGGTCTGCTCAACCTCACTCTGGAAATGGTTATGTGAAGAGATCATCTGAAGAAGGTGGTTCTCAATCTAAAAGTATTCACGAACACAAATCACATGGCTCCTCCAAGAGTATAACATCCATTAATTTACCAAAAGGCCATCTTTCCACAGTAGATGACTTACAATTACATTTAGGTGGGTGGTACTACCTTGATGGTGCTGGGCATGAACAAGGGCCTTTGTCATTTTCAGCGCTACAAGGCCTGGCAGATCAAGGTATTATCCAGAAGAATAGCAGTATTTTCAGGAAAATTGATAGAGTTTGGGTTCCAATTACCTCTGCTGCAGAGGCTTATGAAACTCCTATCAATAGCCGACAAGAGATTAATCAAACATCTGGAGCTTCTTTTACAGAATCAACAGGTGTGGCACTTGGTCAAAACACCACTGTTTCAAGTTTGTTCCACAACTTGCATCCACAGTTCATTGGTTTTACTCGGGGGAAGCTCCATGAACTGGTCATGAAATCATACAAGAGTCGGGAGTTTGCTGCAGCTATAAATGAGGTCTTAGATCCATGGATCAATGCCAAACAGCCAAAGAAGGATATGGAAAAATACATACATAATCCAGCTCTCTATAATAAATTCCAGAATTCAGGTATTGTAAAATCCTCCAGAGTTTCTGTAAGAATCCTGGTTTTTTGTTTAGCAGAAAGGAATGTTTGTTTCAAGATATGATTTATGAGAAATCCTTCTTCCATTGTGTTTTTAATTTGTGGTGTCCGTTTACAGGGCACACCTTCAATCGCCCCTGTGGGATATTTCTAGTGTCAATGTTGCTTGTCACATGGTTTATCTTGGTCTTTCAATTTGTTCTTTTTTTGGTTGCTGGGAAGCTAATAATTTTTATGTTTATATAATATTCTAGGGCTGTGTTACTAGAAAACCCTAATACCCTAGCGATTTACGTTTTGGAACACACCTTCCGAAACATGGTACATTTTCCCCCCCAAAATGGTGAATTTAGCGTTCCAAAGCGATTCTAGGATTTCCCTCTTTATTTTCTTAAAGTTTCTCTTATAATGAAAACAAATCTAGTATAAATGAACTAAAATGTAAGGAGAATGGAGTTTGGCCGAACAAAATACAAAAAAAGGGGCCATAATACTCCTAGAAATGTGTTTAAGGAAAATTGCTCTACTGATTAGAGGCACCTTTCTAATAGTGTGATTTATATAAGTCTACCCTAACATATCACATTTTAGAGCATCACGCTCCGTTTCCTGTTCCTCGTACCAAAATGATCTGTGTTCCAGGTAATATAGGTCTAGGGAGCTCTATTATTAGAATATTACGATTCGCGATTTGATTAATCATCATTTTGTAAAATCGATACGAATCTATAGGTGAATTTATTTTGGAAGTGAATCACACGATTCACGATCGATTCATGATTTGATTCAGTTTTTACGATTCATGCAATTTTGGAAATTATTGTGTCTAACATAGTTTCGACTCTTCTTTTCTCTGTCTTTTTAGTGAAAATGACATAATACAACTTGTAATAGCGTTTAATACCGAAATAATTAACATATATACATGATTTGTTATTATTTTAGTGATCATAGAGTTTTTAATAGGATCCAATCAGATTCAGTCAAACCCAATATATTTTTAACCTTTCTTCCCTTTTTTTTTTTCCTTTAAAAAATCATAATATATTTTCTAAAGATATTTAAGATTAAAGTTACACTATGAATATAATTGAATATTACATATGTGAGGTCAGTTATACCTTTTAAAATATTTTAGGTTTTAAAATAAAAGATTCTAAATAATTCTTTCTTATTATTTGCTCACTGTTACTTATGTATGCTTATTGTCCAAATATCAATATCGTTGTTAATTATTGGTACTTTAGAAATTGATAATTTGTCTATTTGGTTATTATCTTTATTAAGAACGGTGGATAAGAAATATCTAAAAAAGAAAAAGGGTAAGAATCTTTGTTAGCTTCTTACCTATTAAACTACATGATTATCATTCAAAATAACATTTTTATTGATTTAAGTTTAAATATTTCATATTTAAAAGATATATTTAACCTCTAAATGTATAGATATATGTTTTTAAGTAATTTAGAAAAAGTGACCGAAACTTTACGATTCACGATTCGATTCGATTCGCGATTCGGTATGAAACCATTTCGATTCACGATACGAATCCCGATTTGACAACTATGCTAGGGAGTGACACGGGAATGTTTGTTCAAGCTTATAGCTGAACCCAATGCAATTTAATGGTCCCGTACTGCGACTACATGTTTTTTTCCCCGTTTCTTTTTCATCATTTTGCTCTAGCTAGGTCATTCATGTAAAACTAGAAGTTTTTCAAGCTAGATGCTAGTTTTGTTTCTCTTTTAATTGACCACCTTTTGTGCCTTTCTTCACTATTGCACATGCGACTTAAATCCTATCACTGCTTTTGTTTGCAGTCCTTGGTCTTCATTATTGATGTCTAACCCATCTGTCCAACTACCTTGTCCTCTACTCTGTCAGTGCTATCTAAAAGTTTTTACAATTGTATTAATTTATTTCTTTCCTAGTGTTACTAGTGAACTGATCAACTTGGTTGTGATGGAGCATATTGTACTCTAAAGCATGATGGCAGCGATATTGGATTTTCCCATGTTTTTGATAGATATTTTTTGTTCCACCATGTTTCTGATCCATATTGCTCCAATAGGCATCAATTATTTTTACATGATTTTTTATATAATTTTTAATCTCTTCACACATCTAGTCTTACATTGTGGGTCATGCAATCCATATTTGTTCATCGCGATGATCAATCTGGTTGTGAGGATTATTATTATTATTGTTATTTTTTTATTTTTTTTTTTCCTGACCATTGTCATGTGTGGATGTCATGTTTTCTTTTATAACATGCATACTCACCGTTGGCTATTTTTGGGTAAAAAAGTATGAAAGGTAACACATTATTTATGCACACAAATGAATTTTGTGCAGGCAAAAGAGCCAGGCTTCTGGTTGATGGAAGCGAAGAAGATTATGAAATAGAAGAAGTACCAGCAGTTCAGGAGGAATGCACATTTGATGATTTGTGCAGTGATGCTATTTTTCATGAAGAAGACAATGTAGGTTCTGAGATTGAGAATGGGAGCTGGGGTTTCCTGGATGGTCATGTACTGGCACGAGTCTTTCATTTCCTTCGAACTGATGTAAAAGCCCTTGTTTTTGCTGCTGCAACTTGTAAGCACTGGAGAGCAGTGTTTAAGTTTTATAAGGACATCTCCAGACAGATTGACTTGTCATCTGTTGGCCCTAGTTGCACAGATCCCATGATCTGGAAAATCATGGTAGATTTTCTTTTCCTTTCCTTATTTTGTTTTTTATTTTTCAAAAAATTATTTTGCGTTGGCTTGAGAAATTTGTCCTCGTCCAAGTCTAATGTTTTTATTTGCTTGCAGAATGGGTATAAGAAAGAGAAGATAACTTCATTGGTTCTACTTGGTTGCACCAACATCTCTACTTGCATGCTTGAAGAAATTATTCAGTCATTTCCTTCTTTATCTTGTATAGATATTAGAGGCTGCAGCCAGTTTGGTGATTTGGTGGATAAATTTCTAAATATTAATTGGTTGAAGAGCCGAGCTTCGCATTCAAAAATGAGGATTCTGAAAGACATAAATGATAGAACTTCGTCAGTGTTCAAAAGTCATAATGTGTTGGATACTCGCATGGATGATTCCAGTGGACTGAAAGATTATTTTGAAAGTTTGGATAGGAGGGACTCAGCAAATCAGTTATTCCGCAGAAGCTTGTACAAACGCTCAAAGCTATTTGATGCTAGAAGATCGTCTTCTATCCTATCTAGGGATGCCCATTTGAGGCGTTGGGCCATCAAAAAATCTGAAAATAGTTACAAGAGGATGAAGGAATTTCTTGCTCTGGGTCTGAAAGACATAATGAAAGAAAATACCTTTGATTTTTTTGTGCCCAAGGTACTACCATAGTTGCTTTCACCTTTGCCCTGTGAGTCGTCTTGGGCTATATTTTATTTTGAAGTGCATATTTCTTGTTGGCCAGGTTGCTGAAATTGAGGATAGAATGAAGAACGGCTATTATGCTGGTCATGGCTTGGGCTCCGTGAAAGAGGATATAAGTCGAATGTGCAGGGATGCGATCAAGTAAGTTTAAGCTTCTGTATTTGAAGGCTGTATATTGTGTGTTTGGTGAATAACAACATTAGGAATGACAGTTAGGCTTTAGATATGAAAACCATAGGACTTTTATTGATATTGGAATAATATCTCCTTGAGGTTCTGACTTAGTTCTTATGACAGCTGAGATAGACTTCACATGGAGGTTTCTTGTGAAAACTAATAGGTTATTAGGGGATATTTCCTTTAGCATGCCTCAGCAATAAAGGGTGAGAACTGAAAATGCTTGTGGTCTGTTTGGATTTTTTCCAGAACTGTTTTTTTGCTCTTCAAAACAAAGGAAATGAAGACCACTGGAATTTCGTGTGGTGGAATTGTTTTTAAGGACTGTTTTGGAAAAATTTCCTAAAAAGAGGCCTATATTTTGGAAACATTTAAAACAGCTCTATGAATTATGAGTTTTTAAAATCTGTATTCTATTGAAGCATATAAAAATCTTGTGTCAAAATTTTTCATCTTCTGCATTTAATAAACTCACAAAAGCAAAACCAAAATAAAAAATGTGCAATTTAACGTATACGAAACAGGCCCCAAGGTTCTCATTTCCAGTTTTTGTGCATGCTGTGCGGGCATGCTTGTGTGTGATGTACCTGTTTAGGACACTACACAACAACATTGTCTGTGGGTATGATTTTTGAGGCCGTATATTTACTTTTTCCATATATTTCAACAATAATTTCTGGCATAGGTGTGAAGGAACAAGTATCTTATCCACTTAATGTTTCACAAGATGCCTTCTCCATTTTTTTGATTCTTTGCATGTAGATATACCTAGGTACAGAATAAGTTGTTTGGGCGGATAAACATCACTTCACTGTTAGTTAAGGAAGGAAAGAAGTTACGGTGACGAATTGTCCAATCAGTCATTTCCTGTGTCATAATATTTTGGTATTAGATGGGGTACAAGGCTCTGATACCTGACATGCAACTGCATCCAAGGCCTTAACTCGATTCCATGAAACTTAGGCCTCGTTTGGTAACTACATGTTTTAGCCAAAAAGTCTGCACATTTGTTCGTAAAAAGCCAAAAAGTTACTAAAATAGCTTATTTCCAAACGAGGCCTTAGAAAGGATTTTGGGCTACTGTACTGAGTGGCGTCCTGTCACTTTTGTGCAATATTTTGGAACATTGATACCTCCATGTTGTAGTTTCTGTAGCATTTTTATTGGCCTCACACTGGTAATTGATATTGCTTATTGGATTATTTCCCTCTGCTAAATTTCTTTTGCCCTTAATTCTAGATATCTTGCCCTTTGATAATCTGTTAGTTTCTTCCTTCCCTTTTGGCACATATTATGTGAATGCAGAGCAAAAAACCGTGGTGATGCTGGAGACATGAATCGCATTGTTACATTATTTATCCAACTTGCCACACGATTGGAAAATAGTTCTAAGCCTTCTTATGAAAGAGATGAAATGATGAAGAATTGGAAAGATGATTCACCTGCAGGGTTTTCCCCCGCTACCTCAAAGTATAAGAAGAAGCTCAATAAAGTGACAGAGAGGAAAATGAGAAGTAATGGCACCTCCTCCATTAGTGGTGGTTCTGATTATGGAGATTATGCATCTGATCGAGAAATCAGAAGGCGTTTATCCAGGTTGAATAAAAAATCTATGGATTCGGGAAGTGAGACATCTGATGAACATGACCGATCTTCTGAAGAAACAAAGACTGATAGTGAAAGTACTGCATCAGACACAGAAAGTGACTCGGATTTCCAATCAGAAATTGGAATTGGGGTGTCAAAAGGAGATGGATACTCAATTGCAGATGATGGCTTTGATTCTCTGACTGATGAACGTGAATGGGGTGCTCGAATGACCAAAGCAAGCCTTGTTCCTCCTGTTACTAGGAAATATGAAGTAATTGATCAATATGTTATTGTAGCAGATGAGGAGGAAGTGAAACGGAAGATGCGGGTTTCCTTACCTGATGACTATGCTGAAAAGCTCAGTGCTCAGAGAAATGGCACTGAGGAATCTGATATGGAGATTCCTGAAGTTAAGGACTATAAACCTAGAAAACAGCTTGGAGTTGAGGTGATAGAACAAGAAGTTTATGGCATAGATCCTTACACTTATAATCTTATACTTGATTCTATGCCTGAGGGAACGGATTGGACTCTTCAGGATAAGCATTTGTTTATTGAAGATGTTCTCCTTCGTACTCTGAATAAGCAAGTTCGGAACTTTACAGGCACCAGCAACACTCCTATGATGTATCCTTTACAGCCAGTTGTTAAGGAGATCCTAAAAACTGCTGAGGAAGATATTGATATACGAACTATACGTTTTTGTGAATGTATCCTGAAGGCCATTGATAGTCGTCCTGAGGACAATTATGTGTCTTATAGAAAGGTATGCATTATTGTTTTCTTGTTTTCTATCTTTCTCTGAAGGTTAACTTTGGTGACCTTTTTTTCGGTTATAGTGCTGTTTTAATTGTCAATTGGGATGTGTCGATCAGGGGCTTGGTGTTGTTTGCAATAAAGAAGGTGGCTTCAGCGAAGATGATTTTGTTGTGGAGTTTTTGGGTGAGGTATGGATGCATATTTTGTTCATTACTATGTATTCTGGGGGTGTTTTCAATGATGTAAATTACTGATGCCAACCTTCTTGTGGAGTTCAACAATAGTTGTATGTCTAAATAATTAAAAAATGAAGGTAATTCTTACAAACTGTTGATTGATACTCCTCTCTCTCTCTCTCCCTCTCTGCACTGTCTTTTGGAGTGTCACTCTAGGCCTTGCGCATTGTTTTCTTATATGCTTCATGGTGTGTCTATATGATAATTTTTTTATCATATTTTTCAGAGTCATGCTGTGTCTGAGTTCAGGTTCAGGTTGTTGATCCTTTGTTGTCTAATTTGTCTGCAGGCTTGTTATGTTTAAGAAAATGAAAAGCTATACATATACACAAATCTTATGAACAAATTTTACTCCCATATTGTTGTTATACAACAATAAAGCTTTGATATTTGAAGTTGAACACACTAAAAAATTTATGTATAAAAAGAAAAAATGATAGGAGCAACCTTTGTTTGTAAGTCAAATTTGTAAATTTGTTTGTTTCTATGGCATTACTCTTCTAGGAGAAAGGAAAAACTAATTAGTTATTTTTGAGTATCTGGGAATGCATGCTGTTGGTGGTATCTGCCAATGTTTCTAATGTCATTATCATATTCTGACAACTTATCCAGTTCTCATCAATATGTATTTCTGTTTTACCATGATTGCATGTTAAGATTGTTAATTTTTACTGCACACTTTATGTAACTGAGCTTTTGCTGTATAGAATGATACTTGTTGCTTAAATTGATTTTCTATGACATGGTGAGCAGTCAGAGTGCAGTTTTTTTTTTGGATATGCTATGGAGAAATGTTATTGAACAGAGTAAGACAAGAAATACAGAAGAAAAAGGGAGGACAATGAATCCACCAAAAAGAAATGTGGAGAGCAAATTACAAATAACAAATAACAAATGGCTCTCCAATCTCTAGAAATAAAACACAACGGTATCCTTTTGAAAGGAGATGACACCAAGGCCCAAAACAAAGATAAATGGCACTGGGAGTGCAGTCCACATGTAGTTTTGGGAATATGATACATTTTCTTAGTTTCAAAACTAGTTTTTTTCAGAATATTTTCCATGTATTTTCTTATGCTTTATCCTATTACCCTAGAGAAGAGATTTGTATAACTTTGATGGAGCCATTTTCATTCTTTTATTATTATTTTTGTAGAACAAATATGGATTGAAATGCATTCACATATCTTCTAACTGGAGCTGGTTGCTTTGTACTAGAGTTCCTTAAAAAGTTTTATGATGCTGAAACTTTTGTTAAGGTCTTTTTCTCTTTTTTTTTTTTTTTTTATATATATTTATTTTCCTTTTTACGGTTTTAGGTTTATCCTGCTTGGAAATGGTTTGAGAAGCAAGATGGGATTCGTTCTTTGCAAAAAAATTCTAAAGATCCAGCGCCAGAGTTCTACAACATTTATCTTGAGCGGCCAAAGGTGCACTTTATGCTTTACTTGAACAAATTTTGTGCTTGAGTTGTTACGACCTTGTGTTTCTTCTTGATTGTTTCAACTTGTTCATTTGGTCGTGTGCTCTTATTTGCCAGGGTGATGCTGATGGGTATGATTTAGTTGTTGTTGATGCGATGCACAAAGCAAACTACGCAAGTCGAATTTGTCATTCATGTCGCCCTAATTGTGAAGCAAAGTAAGTGATATATACTTGTATTCATGTCCCCTCTCTGTGAAATGCATGGCTGTATGATTGCTTATCCACGAATTTTTGATGGTGTTTTTTGTTGCACACATTATTAGAAAGTGTATCTCCAAAGAGGAAAAATACAAAATTTTAAAAGTAATTCAACTTATCAATAGTGAGCATGTATATATTGTTGCTTAAAATGAACTTGAAGTTTTGTCTCCAATTACACCCATTAAAAGCCGGTCTAAACCTGTCCAAATTCATAAATGGGTTGCATTTTACAAACCCAATTAGAATTGGGCGTAAATGGGTTGGACATGGTATCCGTTTAAACCATTTAAATGGATACCACTTCCTCCACCACACCAACACTATCATCTCCATTACAACTCCACCACCACTGTCGCTGCCACTCCACCAGCACCAGCACCACCACCAACACCACCATTGCTGCTGCCACCGCTACTCCACCTCCACCAGCAGCACCAGCACCAGCACCAGCACCAGCACCACATAGTCTGAGAATAGCTTGAGAACCTGAAGACAAACCCAGTAAATCCTATAATAAAGCAGAGGATCGAGAAAGAAGTAGAGGGAGAGCAACCTTAAGCAATGTAGAACACCCAATCTATTAGCTTGGAGAATAACATCCTCTATGTTCTTGTTGATTTAATCTGGAGCCTGTGTTTCCATTCTTTCATTGTTCATTTTTGCTGTAATATTCTCAAAAAGTAAAAATAACAAGAAGTTTGCAAAGATTAATTATTTTTATATTATTATTATTTATATGAAAATCTTTTAAAAAAAATCAAAATAAGTTGTTTTTTTTTTCAACTTTTTTTATTATTTAAAATTCACTGAATAAATTTGTTGTAATTTTTGAAATAAAAATTAATGAAGTAAATGGGTTGTTCATGTTCATTTGTTCAGTCCAAAGCAACCCGTTTAAGCCCGTTTATTATATGGGCGGGTTTGGGCTGAGTTATTTTAAATGCATAACCTATTTTGACCGGCCTAAACCTGCCTGTTTGCCTCCTCTAATATGTAATCGGTTGTACACTACTTGAAAATGACTCTTCTGCTTGGAAACAAAATGTTCTTGGAAATTCTTGCTCCCATTGGACCATTTGTGTGTTGAATAGCATTAAAACATCATCTTGGAGTTCGTGTTGTGGGTGGCTAAGAAGCATGGACACTTCTAAAAAAGTGGCGTGTTCGTGTCGGACACTTCTTGACGTGTCTGACACTCATCCAAATGTGTCTTAGTTTTTTTTAAAAAAATTTAGTCCCATACACTCTTGGGACACTTGGAGGACACACGTTTCCATTATTTAAAAACACGTGTTCATTGATTAGGCACATGAAACTAATTATAAGTTTAAGCAAAATAACTTAGAATATGATGATAAAAAGCAAAACAATGTCAATTTATAGAAATTAGTGTTATATTATATTTGTTTATTTTCTTGGAGTGATATATTCATATATATATGACATATAACAAATATATAAAAATTTTATATTTTGTGCGCACATGCTCGTGTTCTGCATTTTTTGGAAAACATTTTTTGAAAATTGCCGTGTCCGTGATTCTTTGGGTGTATGCTTTTGTTGGTATTCAGAAAATTTATACAGGTAACCCCTAGGAGAGATAAAAACTAAAAATTGGTTAGCAAATTGAATCTCTTGAATTTTTCATTTTTGCATCTTGGAATTTTGTTGATTTTTGTGATTGTTTGAAGCTATGAATTATAGCTATTATTGTCAAATCACGAATGGAATTGTGAATCTTATTGCTAAAATAGTTAATCGTGAATAGTAAGATTCATTTCATTTAATATGATTATATGATATATATAATTTTATATATTTATATACATATTTAGTAGAGAGTTTTCATTGAATAGTACATAACATAATTATAGAAATAATCCAAAATTTGTATTATATAAATTACTCAACATCATCCATTGCCTTTTGAAGAGAAATGGGAAATGTTGTTTGAAGCCAATTATGTACATAAATCAAATGGATCAACTGTACTAAAGGCCAATTATGTACATAAATCAAATGGATCAACTATGTGTCCTGTACTAAAGGCCAACTCAGAAGCAATGAAGTCAATTCTGTGCACAAATCAGAATCTCTAGCATCATGGGAGATATGAATTACGGAATGGATCAAGTATGTGTCTTCCCATACAAAAGGCTGACTTAGAAACAACTGTATCGATGGGTATTGTGAAGACATCATGTGCTACTTGGGACCACACTCTTTACTTCGAAGAATTGACCTTCCATGATCCCAATATATCAAAATTCTCTTCATTAGAAGCTTCACACAAGTCTGCCAAGTATTTATCTTCTTCAGACTTACACATGCTAGTATATTTCTCCTCCAAATAAAATCTAAATTGAGAAGCAATTAGTAGACGTAGATTATCACAATCATCATCCACCTTCGTCCCAGAAGCTTCACTCAAATTAGACATTTGGACACTTATTGAATCATCCGCCTGTCATCTCACTCACCACGTTTTCAACTAATTGTAAGAAACAAAATTTCAAACATTTAAATTTCTTTAGGGGATCAAGAACCATAACAACATAAACAAGTAGATTGATTTTCTCCCCATTCCTCCAATACTTGTCAAATTTTGCTTTCATATTTTGTGCTATTGTGGACAGAAGCTTGTTGCCCTTTTTGGTTAATTGCTCTATCTTGGTTTGAGTGACAAACATCTTATCAAAGAAGTAATTAGAAGTAACATAAAGAGACCCTGAAAACCATTTAGTTGTATTGTATAATTGTTTCAAGAACTTGCAAAAAAAAAAAAAAATCCTGCAATTATTGAATCTCATTGTTGGGGCTCTCCTTGACTTCTTCCTCCCACTTTTCCCATCCTCATCTCCATCCCCACCGTCACCCCTAGTCTGTTTGATGGATTTATGTTTGTTTGTTTGCTTCTTCTTCTTCTTTTTTTATTTTTTATTTTTAACAAGTTTGCTCTACATCATTTGATAAAATTTTCCCTTCATGATTGACTAGTTGTGGTTGTCTGAATGTTGCATACTCATTCCTCCTTTCTGTGAAAGCAGAGTTACTGCTGTTGATGGTCAGTACCAGATTGGAATCTATGCAGTACGCCCAATTGAATATGGTGAAGAGATCACATTTGATTATAATTCTGTTACGGAGGTGTGTGTTTTGAGCTTGTTAAGCTTTTATTTTTATTTCTATTCTGGGTGATAATTTATGTGATTGTTAATAGAAACTATTATAATATTGCTGGCAATGTATGTCTGCTTATTGTGCTGCAGAGTAAAGAAGAATATGAAGCATCAGTTTGTTTATGTGGGAGCCAAGTTTGCCGTGGGAGCTACTTGAATCTGACGGGTGAAGGAGCCTTTCAGAAGGTATAGGCTTGAATATGTTTTTCTTAACTGTAATTTCCAAATCTGAATATCACATCAAGTTTTGTCAACTGGACAAAACAAAAGCAAAAGGAAAGGAAAAGAAAGTTTTAGTTGGTCCCGTGGAGTTTGGGGTTCAACCGGCCTTGTACAAGGGGCTTGCTTCATTAGCATTCTGGCTGTTGTAAGCTCATTCCATTTTTGGAGGATTCGCTCCTTGTTCCTGCGGCTGATGAGCTTCAAGCTCTGCCCCCCTTACTCAACTCTTAATCTATAATAAATTCCCTTCCCCTTTCTGAAATGACACAGCAAGCTTCAGAACCAGTGGTATTGCACAATCCTATCTTTCCTTAAAGTAAGCTCAGAGTGGGAGCAGTTTCTACAGCAAACCATCCATGTTTATTTACTTTTAGTATTTTCATGTGGTGGTAAATGTGGTTATTCCTTTCCTATTGAAATTAAGTCAGTTATATTTTCATTAACTTTATTCTAATATTCACTAGGTGCTGAAGGATTGGCATGGAATACTGGATCGACATCACTTGTTGCTAGAGGCTTGTGAATTAAATTTTGTATCTGAAGAAGATTATATTGACTTGGGTAGGGCTGGTTTGGGAAGTTGTTTACTTGGGGGATTGCCGGGTTGGCTGATTGCTTACTCAGCTCGTCTGGTATATATCTATGCTATATCTAGCTTGCATTTATGGGTTTAGCCTTTTAAAAGATTCTGTTCATCTGAAACATTCATCTTATGTGAAGGTGAGATTTATCAATTTTGAACGAACTAAGCTTCCTGAGGAGATTTTGAGGCATAATTTGGAAGAAAAGAGGAAATACTTTGCAGATATCTCCATTGAGGTTGAAAAAAGTGATGCTGAGGTCCAGGTGAATCTTACTGACAGCACCCCCTCCCTTCCAACAACACACATACACACTAAGTTCTCCCTTAGTCTTTGTTTTCCATGTGAACTTAGGATTAGAGTAATATATTGAGAGGTATTCTTGCTGTTAACTATTGTTGATATTTATCCCTTTTGTTTTTGTATGAGACAGGCAGAGGGAGTCTACAACCAAAGGCTTCAGAATTTGGCTCTTACTCTTGACAAGGTATGTTGTTTTTAAATACATTTATGTTTCATAAGAATGGGAGCATGTTTGTTATTGAGTTTCAGACACTAAATGTGACTACTTAAAAACATCATATCTGAATGAATGATATATGAACTATCAAAGATGGTGCCTGTGTAAATGAACCATAATTTCAACACAAGGAGTTGGGTCCTTCCAGTCCAGACGGTGAATTAGTTGAAAATTAATTATGCATTTTACTTCTGTTTATTATTAGTTGGGACCGAGTGATCTTGAGACAAATTTTCATTCATGTCTCCATGAGATATAAGCGCTGTTTGGGAAGGAGGATTTTTGTTTTTGTTCACTAAAAGACAAATTGGTTACAAAACCAAAAAAAACAAATCCAAACAAAATATCACATCAAACCCAAAATCATTTCACTTTTTTTCTCACGGACATCACATCCAACCCCAAAAAAACCCAACTATCTTCCCAAACACAATTTTTTTTTTCCAATAATATCCTACAACTAAAAAAACCCACTTCCCAAACACCCACATAGTAGGCTGATAGAGGTCGGTGCTTGGATTAGAGGTTTTCAGTATAAGAGATGAAAAGCAGTTGTGATTTTATATTTTTTACATTTTGAATGCCTTTTACAGGTGAGGTATGTCATGAGATGCGTTTTTGGTGACCCAAAGAAAGCTCCGCCACCTCTGGAGAGGTTGAGTCCTGAAGCAGCAGTGTCCTTTCTCTGGAAAGCGGAGGGATCACTTGTAGACGAACTTATTCAGTGCATGGCACCTCATATGGATGATAGCATGCTAAATGACCTTAAGTCCAAGATTCGTGCTCATGATCCATCTGGTTCTGATGACATCCAGAAGGAGCTTCGGAGATCTTTAATATGGTGAGTTTCGTGCACTCTTAATTCATGTTAGTATATTTACTTGGTGGAACAAGCAAATCTCATGGACCTTGTTCATTCTTGTTTCAGGCTGAGGGATGAAGTACGAAATCTTCCATGTACATATAAGTGTAGGCATGATGCTGCTGCTGATCTGATTCACATATATGCTCATACAAAGTGCTTCTTTAGAGTAAAGGTGGGCCTTATCATAATACTTTTTTTTTTCTTCTTCTTTTTTGGTTTGGAAGTTCGAGTAACTTAAAGTTGTAATTGTTTGGCCCTTCTTGGCTTAAATCAGATTTTACTTTTGCCTGCAGGAATACACGGCTGTAACTTCCCCACCTGTTTCCATTAGTCCTCTAGACCTGGGCCCCAAGTACACTGATAAATTGGGGTCAGGTTTCCAGGAGTATCGCAAGACTTACGGTGAAAATTATTGTTTAGGGCAGCTGATTTATTGGCATAACCAGACTAGTGCTGCTGAGCCAGACTCTAGCCTAGCCAGAGCGATTAGGGGTTGTCTGTCGTTACCTGACATTGGTTCCTTCTATGCCAAGGTCCAGAAGCCATCTCGACATCGTGTTTATGGCCCAAGGACTGTAAAATTCATGTTGGCAAGGATGGTAAGCTTTATTTTTGTTTGCTTTGTCATTATTTGTTTATGTTTCTGGAATACAAGTTGACTTTAATCAATTTGTGATATTCTGTAGTAGTAGATCCCTAACATCTTCTTTAGTAGTAGATCCCTAACACCGAGCTTTATCATATTGGTAATTTTTCTTTTAAAATTCCACTTTAGTGTTGCTTATGATTGGCTTCCTTGTAATATAAATACTGTAACTGGCATTAACCGGTCTAATTATACCCTGGGCAGTCAAATTTGTTCCATAAATTGTAATAAAACACATTAGCGTTAACCTCTTGACTCACTCTATAATGGAGCTCCTAAAATATTTTATCTAATAAATGTTTCTAAACTCTTTATTAGAGAATTTATAGTTGAATTGCTCGAGAACCCTACAGGAATACTAAACTGACGACCTGATTGGATTGCAAATTACTAATGAATTTAAATGTGCCAAAGGCATAAATAAATGTGAGAAAAAAAAAATAAAATTTTGCTAGTTATGGTGGATGGTGGTTGAATATTTTTATTAATTTAAAACAAGGAGAGCTTTAAGTTGGTTGTGGCATTATGCAACCATGGCAAAGCCAACCCAGGATGGTCGTGATGGCATCTGGATGGATGGAGTTAGTTTAGGGTTCATTTTGTACAATGGGCCAAAAGATGAATCAAGTAGTTTGAGGCACCCTTAAGATTGGAGGATCAAATTGCACCAGTGGGGTCATTTTGTAGTTGTTATTGACTTAATGTATATTTTGATTATCCAGCAGCTCATGTCCTTGAGACAAACTAGTTTCTTAACTGGTCCATTTCTGTTGTTTCACCAGGAAAAGCAGCCCCAGAGGCCATGGCCCAAGGACCGGATATGGTCCTTCAAGAATTCGCCTAAAATATTTGGCAGTCCAATGCTAGATGCTGTTTTGCATAATTCTCCACTAGAGAGGGATTTGGTACATTGGTTGAAGCACAGACCGGCCATTTTTCAGGCCATGTGGGATAGATGAACTTTTAACAGGTTAGCAGATTAGCAAAGCGTTGTGGAAGCAGCAATGGGTGTTTATCAATCCCGTTATTCAGAATGATTCTTCCATTTTAGTTATAGTTCCCCTTTTGTGCGGGAGTGCAGGTAATCATTCACAGAATCAAAAACATTCCTTGTGCTGCTCTGTCTTCATTCTTGTGTACAGTTTCAATAGGTTCTCAATATATTTGTTTTTTAATTTTTTTGTTTTTGTTTTGTAATTTGAAATTCATTATTGGAAATAGTGCAGTTTTTTTTATATTTTTCTTTTCCCCTAATTTAAGGGAAAAAGGTAAAAGGAAGAAAATATTTCAAGATAACTTACCATCTTTTCATTATTCTTGTCGTTTCACGGTGTTCAAACTTTCTTTTCCGGCTATTGGAATGTCAGCACTTCTTTCACGTCACGATTGTAACTTTTTGGGGAGGCATGTAGTCTGATGAGCTACATTGCGTAGATTAGGGCCTGTGCGAAGTTTTGGGTTGAAACTAAACTTCGACATAGACTGCATCAGCTCTTACTGTGCCAGAAGATATTTGAATTATCTCTGTGATTTCTTCCTCGAGCACTTGCATAGTCTGTATTTTCTTAATGTTTGTTTCACGATTGCTGCATGGTTTGTGATTGAAGGTTGCGAGTTTGGTTGTGGGCATTGGCCTGTTTAGCGCTGGAATAGTTGGTCTCTGCCCAGCTTTTGCAAGAGGCTATAAAGTGTTTTCTTAATAATACCGTGCACTAGTGCATTGTAGAGGGATTTTTTTTCCTTAGAAAAATAAGCAGTTTAAAGCAATTGTGGGACTTTTTTTTTTTTTTTTTCTTTTTTTCTTTTCTGTTTTGCCACAAATTAATGGGTGCAAAATTGGAGTCTGCATCTGTTAAAAAAAGGTACTTACGTGTAGGTCTTAATAAGTGGACTTATTGTCTGTCATAAAAAAAGTCACTAATTGTAAGTTTTAGTGATAATTTATAAAATCATAATCAAAAAAAGTCACTAATTGTCAATTTTTAATGACATATATAAAAAATTGTCAAAAAAAATTGTTTTAAACAATAATTTTATCAAGACTTATTTTCAATAGGACTTGATGGGAATTAAGTCAAACTATTAGGATCAATTGATAGTTTATCTTAAAAAAAGACTCGATGCATGATGATTCTGTTAAAATGGGGTTTTGTAAGTGTCGGGTGCATGCCACCTTTATGCGTGTTTTCGGCAAGGTTGTTTATACTCTTTATAGATTTTGTAGTTATTATGAGAGCCTTGTACACTGGGCTGTCCTCTGGACTCTTTTTGGCACAAAATTGATGGGTGTAAAATTGGATATTTAGGAAAACTTTTTATGAAGCATGCATGGAGATGCCGGAAACTTCGTCACTCATTTTGTGTTTGGTGTTTTTGTTATTTTATGTAATAATATTAGATGTGAAGAATAGTCAAAAATTGTATGAAGATAAAGAGGTTGCATTGCCAGTGAGAAATTTGTGTGAAAATCGGTAGATCACAGGTGGTGAATGCTTGTATGTGTCATTAGAATGGTTGTGTTTTATTCATTTAGGTGCGTTGCAGCATGGATGGACATTGATCTCGAGCTATGGTGGTTAATTGAGAGGTGGAGGATTAATTTATAGTTTGCATGGGACGGGGTGATGAATGCGTTTGTTGGGCTGCAATTTCTTGAAAATTAAGGGCAAATTGTAATGCAGTGGGACAGTGAAATTTTATTTTTTATTGTTATTGTATATTTACATTTTTATAGTGATGAAAATGTCTCGTGTGTGCATAGTTTAATTTCTTTCTATGTTTTGTGTAAGTCCTTACTAGCCTATCACCTGTACTATGCACGGGATAATTATAGATATTTATATTTGTTTTAATTTTTTTTAATATATAAATTAAATACATGGGGTTTGACCGAGTAGTTTGAAAGAATTTAATAAGTGTTTATTTATTTGTTTTTTCAAAAAACAAAACAAAAAAATTAAGAGGGAAAAAAATTAAGAGTCATTTACACAATAATTACATGGGTCTCTTGGGATGTAAAAAGTAAGGAAATTAGGATTTCATTTATTGCGTTATTCAATAGTGTAATTATTATAATCTTTGAACCAATCACCAAGTCAATTTATTTTTTTTAATATATAAATTAAATACATGGGGTTTGGCCGAGAAGTTTGAAAGAATTTAATAAGTGTTTATTTATTTGTTTTTTCAAAAAACAAAAAAAAAATTAATAGGGAAAAAACATTAAGAGCCATTTACACAATAATTACATGGGTCTCTTGGGATGTAAAAAGTAAGGAAATTAGGATTTCATTTATTGCGTTATTCAATAGTGTAATTATTATAATTTTTGAACCAATCACCAAGTCAATTTTTTAATATATAAATTAAATACATGGGGTTTGACCGAGGAGTTTGAAAGAATTTAATAAGTGTTTATTTATTTGTTTTTTCAAAAAACAAAACAAAAAAATTAGGAGGGAAAGAGCCATTTACACAATAATTACATGGGTCTCTTTGGATGTAAAAAGTAAGGAAATTAGGATTTCATTTATTGCGTTATTCAATAATTACACGGGTCTCTTGGGGATGTAAAAAGTAAGGAAATTAGGATTTCATTTATTGCGTTATTTAATAGTGTAATTATTATAATCTTTGAACCAATCACCAAGTCAATTTTTTTTTAAAAAAAATAAAAAATTAAGAAATTAGAATTGACATGTTAGAGCTTCCACAAGCCTTGAGTTTTAAAAAACCCTTCTGCTTAATATATAGAAGATCCGTTACAGTTGCATAAGAAAATTTATCATTTATAGTGATTATTTTTTTATTATTCACTCATTTGTAATTTTCTAAAAAATCGAAGTCAAAATAAGACAAAAAGCTTGTTTCCTATGTGTATCGGATTGACATGACGATGAACACAAATATGCAATGATGGCTAATAACAAGTGAACTTTTGGAATGATGAGGTTTTAATAAAAAGTTAATTTTTTGATTTTGTAATTATTTTATACAAAAATTATTAAAAAAGTTAATGTTTTTAGTTTAAAAAATCATCAAAAAGTCAAAAAAGTTAAAAGGTTAATTTTTTACCAACTTCTTAAGATATCACAGAGTGTTTATTAGAAAGTGTATCCTCATTTTGAAGGGCAATTTTATAATTTTAACACAATTTTATTTGATTAATCCGGGAGCTTTTATTTACATACACCCATTACACTCTATGCACATCATTTTCAATAAATAACTTGTTCGGAACCAACATTCTGAAAATAAACAACTTGTTCAGAAGTAGCATTTTAAAAATTATCATTTCTTTCGATATTCAACTTTCAAATGTGATTATTTGAGTTGTGTGTGATGTCCATAATAATAATTTTACTTAAAAATAAAATTATAATAAAAATAATTATCATTAAATATATATACAAAATGAAATAAGTGTGTGCAAATAAAAGCTGTCGATTAATCCACGGCCAAACAACAGCTCAACCAACCGTACTACTACTACTACTACCGGCACGTGTAAAATCCACCCCCCAATACCATCATTCTTTTTGCTTATTATAATTCTAATCCCCAAAATCCCCCTCACTGTTTTACAAAATAACCCCACTCTTCATCATCAGGGTACATCTGTTATTTCACTAATCTTCCTGTCCAAATGCAAAACCATCACCACCACCACCATCTGATGTACAACAACTTCAGTAATCAGACAGTCCAAAACCCCCAACCCCAACCACGAGCGGAACACACGCCAAAAAAACCCACACACCCCCAAACCCCTCACACCACCCGTCCGATCAAACTGCCCCTCCATCAATCAACGGTCAGATATCCCTATCTCCAAATTCCAAAATGTACCAAAATCAGCCAAGCACTACTTTCCCAGCCACCTGAAACCCCCCAGAAAAAAAAGATAAAGAGACCCAAAAAAAAAATAAAAAATAAATAAATAAATAAATTACAAACACACCTTTGAAGTTTATTTAAATTATAAATTACTCCTGTAGTATTAGAAATTACATTATACCCCTTAAAATTTCTAATTTCATAACAAATAAATTCTTTTATTAATAAATTATCAAGTTAATTAACAATTTTAATAATGTTAAAATTTTATTTCAATTAATAATTCAGATAATTTTATTATTATATAAGTGAAAAGTTAGAAATTTTATTTTTTCAATTAATTCTGTTAAATAAAAAATTTTGACGAAAAATATTTATAATTTTTCAAACCTCAGGAAACAGTTCATATTTTAAGTAAATCTCAGAAAATATATTTATAATTTACCAAAAAAACAAAAAAAAAAATCTGACACCGCCACCTGTCGGTTACTATACTCCCTCTCCTCCTTTTGTACCACCCAATCGTCGTCGACCCTCCACTCCAAACGATTCAGGTATATACGTACGACCCTATAAGTACACGCCACGTGTATTCTCCTCCCTCCACCCCCGTAACGCCTCTAACAAAATTATACCATCGCCGCCTCATTGCCTCTCCCTCTAGAATTGCTTTATTAGGAGTGTCTCTCTCTCTGTCTGTAGCTTTTTGAATTGTATTGAGTTTGAGAATGGAGAGAGGAGGATATCAAGCAATGCTTATGGGAGGCGAAGAAGGTTCTGATTCTGGACCTTACTCTCCTCCTTCCTTCATCACCGACGATTCTTCTATCAACGCCTTCTTTTCAGCTATGGATCCTCCTCCTCACTCCTTTCTTCATTCTCTCCACTACGCTTATGGACCTTTTCCGGCCACTCCCTCCTCGCTCGTCAATCCCCCGACTTCTGGTTTCCTAACTCATGAACATATCATTGCCGGACAGACTGAGGAGGAGGTCAGTCCTGATCGGAAACTCAAAATGCCCAAAATTGAAGCTTCAAACCTCAACGTACAGGTCACTGATAATGATGTATCGACCGAGCCTTTCAATTTCTTGTCCAAGACCTCTGATTCGGTTTCTAGACTCTGTGATTTGAGGTTTCAGCAACTTCCGGATCTCCGGTCTCTCGAGCAGGTTCATCACTGCTTCGGATTTGCAGAGTCTTCGTCTCGGAAACGAACGCTTGAATCAACGGCCAGAAACTTTCAGTTCGGTTTGAATCTGCCGGAGATTCACTCGCCGGCCACGGTGGTGATGCCTCAGAGCACGCTGGCGAGGCAGAGACGACAGAGGATCAGCGAGAAGACTCGGTGCTTGCAGAAGCTTTTGCCGTGGGACAAGAAGATGGATATGGCGACGATGCTCGAGGAGGCGTACAAGTACGTGAAGTTTCTCCAGGCGCAGATTAGCGTCCTCCAATCCATGCCTTGTAATTCGTCGAGTTTCGAAGCTCAAAATCATGGAAATGTGAACGTGATCGGCGGAATGGGGAGGCTGAATAGGCAGCAACTGCTTCAGGTTGTGGTGAACTCTCCCGTGGTTCAGACGACACTCTACTCGCGAGGTTGCTGTGTTTACTCGATGGAACAGTTGGTTTTGCTGAAGAAGATCGCTGAGAGGAAGGCAATCTATCAACAGATGGTATTCGATCCTTCAACACTCCCTTGAAATCTCCATGCCTCACTATAGTTGCTCTCTAATGGATATTTTGATTACTTGAGTTTTTCGAGAACTTGCTTCATATTTGGACTTTTGCATTTGGATTACACATTATAGACATGTTGAAGTCATTTTGTTTTGTTTTTGGCTTTTGATCTCTGTGTGAAGTGCATGTGTGAGTGAGAGTGTTTAAATCAGCCACTGCGCCATAAAAACAGAACAGAAAGAACTAAATGGGACCTGAGATCAATGAAGATATCATCCTACTCACATACTGTCAGGGAAGTGAACTAATCATTAGATATGGATAAAAGTTTGATTCCGAATCTGTATTTAATATTTACAAAATAGTAGCTATTAATCAAATCATTACCCATGGGTTTTCACTAAGACCCATTTCTCTAGTAAAAGTTAAAATTAATTTTTTGGACTTACGTGTAAAAAAAATATTTTTAATTATGTCACTTCAATAGTTCTTACTGTGTATTATTTTGACAGAATTACCTTCTATATTAATTTTTAATCACTCAATTTATTTTTTAGAAAGCATGATCATGATTGTCTTTATTGATGTGATAAATTTATTTGATAAAATCAAATTTGTAATCAAAATTTGACACTGCTGAAGTTTTTTTTCAATATATATTTTTATCAAAAATATAGCCAAAATACTTCGACATAAAAGATACATCAATTAACAAATAAATTTTCTCTCTTAAAACCACATATAGTGGTGTTGGACATTGAAACGTTTGGGATTTTTTTTTTTTTTTTTTGGAATTGACTCATTTTCAGTTCGTTATCGAATTAAAGGGCGCTGTTTGGTGGTTGTGTGCTTTGATTTGGGCTTATTTCGATGATCCAAAAAATTTAATTTGTAGAACTTATCGAGTACATTATTCCTATAAAAAATTACGTTGATCAGATATCGATAGACATTTTATTAAATCACATTTTTGTCAATGGCATGCAAGATTTTCAAAATAAATTGTGATAGAAATATAATATGATCAAATGGTTATCGATTATTGTGATTTTTTACAAAAATAATATACTCGACGGGTTTTATACATTGAGCAGTTTGGATTATAGAGATTAGCCCGGATTATGGCCCCAAATGGCCTAATAGTACCCTCTAGTCCAATAATAGCCCAGAGGGGAGCCAACCCCACCCCCTCCTTTTTTTTTTTTTTTTGTGTGTTTTAAAAAATTTAAAAAGTTTAACATGTTCGTAAAGTTATTAATTTTTTTATTTTATTTTTACGAGTAAAAAAATTGATGACATTTAAATGATAACAAATAATATAATGATATTTTCGACCCTTTTTAGCCAAATATACATATATATATATATATATATATATATTAGTTTTTGTGAGGCCTCCACAAAAGGGTCCTATTGCATTTAAATAATTCATTTTTTTTTGTAGATATTTTATTCTTGACATTTAACACACTTCTAAAACTTACACACTGAACTCACTAAATTAGTAAATACTTAACAAATAAAATTGGGTGTCATTTTATTTAAGGAAAATGTTTGAGATCTACAAAAAAAAAAAATTCACAATTCTACCTATAATGATATATTATGATAGGTGTTAATTTTTTATTTATTACACATATAATGATTGAGGGTCCAATTCCCTTGCCACATCACTATGGGTACATTTGAGAGTCAAATGTGTGAGTTTCTAACATTACTCTTTGTTTAATGGTATACTTTTTCACACTTTATCAAACGCTTTAAATATCTCCATTGGATGCTCTCTCTAAAGTTGTGTTTGGTTTATAAATTTAGAAAGGGAAATGAAAAAAGTATTTGAAATGTAAGTGAAATATCATATTACATTCACATTTTACCCACATTTTCCCTTTTCTTTTTTAAATTTTTACCAAAATTAATGAAATAAACACTATAAAGTTATTTATGTTTTCATGACATTTCATGAGTTAGTATTATCTTTGTGAAGTAATGATTTAGTCTTTTTGGAACACCATGTTAAACAGGGTCACTGAATAGTAAAGGACTGTATACTTACATGATAATAACAAAATATATATATACATAATTACAAAACACTATTAATTAGGTTCGCAACCATGAGAGTATTTAGAACTGATGTGAGAATTTATGTTGAGTAATGTTAGATTTTATAAAAGAAATATAATGAAAAGTTTTATAAAGATTCTCCACTATTAAATTACACATATAAAACACCATAAACTAATTAAAAGATGAAATTTTTTCATAATGTTTTCTTTCCTAAAAAGCCTAACATTATTCATTTCGGTTTGGTTACTGGCTTTTTAAAGGCTCATGTGCCAGTAGCGCCCACAAGGAATGCTACTACTATGATCTTTTTATTTGTGAAGTGGGCTTAGTGGCCCAATTCCAACAGACCATCCTCGTTGGTTAACACACATGATCTGGGCGCCTTTCAATTTTTGGGCTGAATATTGCTTGAGCTTTCTGTAGGGCACCACAGTTGAAGCCTTGCTAAATTACCTAGGTCGTATTTATTTGGATGGACAGGACCGGATTAGATTAGATTGCCGGATTTGGATTGACTCAAAATTATGAAGAGTGATTGATAAAATTCTTATCAATTTTTTAATTTAACTTATTAGTCTGATTATTTCCTTAGTCTTTCATTTTGTATTCCAAACCTTTTGGGATTCAATGAGGCCCGGCCTTGTGATTTTGGGGTCCAAAGCCTATAATCAACTAATAAATATCACTAGATCATTTGGGACCCTTCACATATTTTTTCTTTTCATTCAATGAAAAAAAAATTTGAAGGTAAAGGACAAGATTTGTGTTAAAATCACAAAAAATACTTAGCATTACATTACAACAACTAATAAGTATCACTTGATTCTCGCTCTTCTTGCATTTTTAGAAGCAAGTAAATAAATCATACTTGCATAATCTAGTCTTTTTCCTTTTTGCAAATCTAGACGGATAATTTCTTTTAAGAGTCATGATGAGCTGAGATCAAAATATTTTTTTAAATCAAAACAAGTACAAGAGCACTACCACCACTTAACAAAACACAAAATTTTTAAATTATGTGATGTGAACTATTAAACTTTTAATGTTATAATAGCATAGGTAGCAAAAGATTAATTCTTCTTGATGATACAGATTTGTAAATATTTAATTAATTAAATAGAAAAAAGACCTACACGTACTATGCTGCTGCTTTGAATTCTTGAGAAATTTGTTAGTACTTTGTTGTTCCGCTTCTCTCAAATTTTTGGAAAAATTGAATTAAGAGTTAGGGTTATAAATTAGATAGAGAGAGAGAATGGGCCTTTTTAATTTTTGATCTATTTTGATGGGTCCTAAATCATGGCCTGGTGGGCCTATGCCCAGGACCAGTCCTGGATTCAATGGTACCCTATACGAGGGATACCATGTCTACATAGATTATTAGTCAAGGCCATAATTTTTTTAAACCAAACATCAGTTTATATATTTTGTTGGATTAACAATCTAATCCTAAGCTAATTTTGATTAACGTTGTTTTTCATAAATTGATAGCTATTATGCGATTGTTGAAACAGATTATTTGAGGAATATAACAATGGGTTAGTATGTGTTGGTCGAGCCCTATCAGCCAACAAACTTGTTACGATCAATCGAGCATTGGTACTATACCAATGCTCGAAAATTTTGAAAATCCAAATAGAGACTTGATGAAAGTAGAACATAAAGTCAAATTCTACTACAGTGAGAACGTTGAAATTGATGGAGAGGCCACTGAATTTGCTGTGGCCGAGAAGTTTGGGGAAGACAATGAAGAGGCTTATGCAATGGTGGTCAAAGACTTGGTAGATGAAGATGTGGTGACAAATGCAACAACCACAAGTGTCGATCCACTTTATGTGAAGATGTTAGAGAAGGAAGAAAAAGAGCAGAAAGAGTTTTCGTTAGAGAGGATCATAAATTAGAATCCATGGAGACACTATGTAGTAGTAGCACCTTCAGAAGGAAGAGGTAATTGAATGGAAGAATGAAGTCTTAGTTGATGTTTCGGTTGAACAAAGAAAAGCTACAAGTGCATCATTTGATTTGGTTTGTGAATTACGATAAACGAAGCAAAATCAAGAGAGCATGTAGTCCGCATAGAATAAACTTTATTGATTTTCTTTGTGTGGAGTAATTTAATTCGATTTTTAATACTTTCAATATTTTGTTAGTATTGATATGTGATATTATCATTTAACAATAAACTATCACATAGAAGGGTGAATTTTATAATATAAATATAACTATCTTTTCAATTCACCACACTAACTTACCTACCACGTATACATTGTAAGATATATCACGCTTATGAGCAATGTTAGATATCATGAAAAACCTTTCATGAAAATAATCATGAAAGTTTTGTGACTCTTGGATTACACTTAGAATAAAGCACCACACACTAATCAAGGTAATCCAAAGATCATAAATTTTTCATGATCATTTTCATGACAAAATTTTCATGATCCCTAACTTTTCCCCACGCTTATATATTAGATGATAGTTGCATGGTGATACGGAAAATGAGTTGGACCCCTAGTGGGGGTGACCCCTAGCATCTCCACTGTTTTGTGACTGGATCAATTTTTTTTTTTTTTCATCTACAAGTCACAGCCCCTCACGTGGAGGTGGGGGTGCTGGGGGTCACACCCCACTAGGGGTCCCCAGTAGGACTAATGGTGATACCATGTGTCAATATTGAAGTGATATCACCATTATTATAATTTTTTTCTCCTATAATAGGGGAGCTAGACCACCGCCTTAACCTCTTAAATAAAAGTATATAAGAGTGGTCAATTGAGTTAGGCCGGTGGCTCAATTCAACCTATTCAACTTGGTAAGTTATTGTAATTTTCAGAAGAGATAAGTTCAAGGAAAAGTTGTTTGCACTACCTCTAAGATTCTAGAATAATATTACCATTACATTTAATATTTATTTCTAAAATAAAGTAATGATGCACTCTTTTTGGACGTGAACTTGTATTTAGATTTGTAGATATGAAATGGAAGAATTTGCTAGTTTTGATATAGGTTTAAAAATTGAATTGAAGAATCTTATTATGTTGAATTATGATAATTTAAAATTTCATATTAAGGATTCTAAATTATCCCCTAATGAAATTCTCTCTTCGACAAGTCTTCTATTTTTTTATTATAACTAACTTTTCTATAATTCATAAAGTTTAACCTCAAATCTCTTAGTTTAAAATCCAAAATCCATCTATGCAAATAAAATTTTAGGAGTCATATACTTGCAAACCTAATATATCAAAAACACTACAAATTTATATTTATGAACTCAAAATTTACTTAGATTAAAGAATTAATGGTTCAAATTCTTCATTAATTTAATTTTCACCACACAAATGCATTTGTGATGAATTATAAATGGATAAAGGGTGGCTCATAATTTTTTTGCTAATATATTGGCCTTTTTTTTTTATTTTTTTTTCCTGTAGTTCAAATTTTTCCACAGCTAGTATGTGAACACACCGACAGTACACGCAGAATGCCGGATATCTGTCTGTCTCTCTTTATACACTACCACCGAAATTCCACAACATAGTACTTTTTATTATAAAAAAAAAAAAAAAAGATTCTTCGGCCTTCCACTTAGATGTGGTTCCTTCCGACTCCGAGAACTAAGAATTCAAGGGCCTTCTTGTTGTTGGTTTTTTTTTATTTTTTGTTATTTAATAATTGGATGTTGGGACTAACTTATGCACATCTCGACTAATTCTTGACTCACGTAAAATGTCCTTTCTACTTGGATCGGACAAATCTGGGACAAAGGTCCCAAGATGTGAACAGATATAGGTGGATTATTTTTTGGTCAAAAGAACAAAATAATTTGAAAAAAATTATATTACCCTTACCTATCTGTCTGTTTGTCTGTTCACCTATCTATCCACATCAACTATATTTCTACTTATAGTGTCATTTATATGTCCACGTGCCATTTGTCTGTTTATCCATCTATCCACCTAATTTGTCTATTTTTCTATGTCACCACTACTAGCAGCTGAAGTTGTTGGCTACCACCGGGGACTTTTTCGGCCTTGGTGGTGGTTTGGCAATAGGCTGGGGTTGGGTCCAGGGGTGATCTAGCCCCAGTTGGGGTAAATTTTATTTTATTTTTTTCAAAATAATAATTTGTCATTCTCACTAAACAATTTCGTTAATCATTTATAATCTCCACAAAAAATTAATTATTGGACCAAATGCCTTATTTCCTCATAGAAATGAACTTATTACTAGTTATCCCAATTAAAATTGAAGGAGATAATTTTTATGTTATGCTTTTAATTATCAGTTTTCAATTTAAAAAAATTTCATCAAACAAGCGATATAAGGATAAAGCCTGATTAATGTACAACACTTGGACACACCCATGAAGTTGTATGAACTACGAATTTCTGAAGCACCCAAAAAAAAAAAAAAAAAAAAACACAGTTTTATGAACTATGAAGCTCCCAGGGCTATTTAAACAGTAAAATTCAGTCATCGTTTGTTTGTGTGTGATTTATATAATTTGTCTACATTGTGTTTGATTTTTGAATTTGAGAAGGAAAAGGAAAAAAGAAAAGAAGAAAGAAAAGAAAAGAAGATAGGTGAAATGTGAATGAAATATATATTCATAAACTTTTTTCCCCTCCCTTTTCAAATCCCTATCCAAGTACATGAATCAAACATAATCTTAATATGTGTAATTAGGTATTTATTGTATTGATTTTTTTTTTAATAATTACAATGACGTCCTTAAAACAAGGGTCTAAAGATCAGAACACATAACAATATAAAATTGGAATTAAAAGTAAAAAAATGTAGGATGTTATTGAGATTTTGGACAACATTTTATCCTCTAAACTTGGAAAAGGCTATAGGTGTTGAGATGGTATCTTGTGGTATTGTTATATACTACTTTTAACTAATCATAAATAATTAACTTTCATATTGTCTCCCAAATATCCAATATAAATGTTATAGATTTACTGTCAAAGAAAGCCAATAAAAAAAACTAATCACAAATAATTAACTTTTATATTGTCTCCCAAATATCCAATATAAATGTTACAGACCCACTGTCAAAGAAAGCCAATCAAAAAAGAGAACAGGACAGCACCGCATGCCAGTTACCCTAAACTCAATGAATCATTGAACTTCATTACGACATTAAAAATTCGATTCTCTCAACATATATAAATTTATATTTCTCGTACTTATTTGTAATATTTCTCTGAATTTATATGTAATTAATTTATATTATATTTGATTGTGATTATAACTACACATTTATTTTATTTTATTAGATTGCAATGCCCCATAATTGTAAAAAAATATGAAGTGAATTATAATTGAGATCTTAAAATAATTAAAAAAATATTCGTGGAAGAAAATGATTTGCAAATACATTAAAGAGTCAAAAAGTCCCTTTTACATATCCCACCGATTCAACTTTGTCCTTGGTATAGATGACTAGGCATGCCCTTCCTTAGCTGGTTTATATTTTTAGTTAAAAAGTCAAAAAATTACTAAATTAATCAAAAAGTCAATAACTCATACCAAAAAGTCAAAGATTCTCTTTTCTCTCTACTTTTTGCACATCTTTTCGTAAAAAGCTAAAAAGTCATCCCAAACATACTAGTTTTTTTTAGCTCATTTTTTAGTCAAATAGCCAAAAAGTTACTAAATTATCCTATTCCCAAACGAGGTCTCAATTGCCGTTGATACCCCACCTAAGGAATCCAAAGAGAAGAAAAAAGAAGACCCCCTAAAGCAAATTAAAGTTTCCATTCTTAATTGACAAAAGAAGCTTTTTCTTTGCATTATCTTCATCTTAATCTCACTTTACATTATCTTCTTCTTTTTTTCAAAAATATTGTACATACACTTTATTCCCTCTTTATATGTCCCCTCACTTTGTTTCACATTGCCTCTTCCCATCTGAATCTTAGTGGGGAGAGAGAGAGAGAGAGGGGTTTTGAATCTGTACTCAAGCTTTTTCCTTCTTGGCACCAAACTTCAATATCTTCATATCCTAAAAAATGGCTAGAATTGTTGGTATTCTTGCATGTTTCTTGATTGTTGTGATGGATATTATAGCAGGCATACTTGGAATCAAAGCCGAAGCCGCTCAAAACCAGGTATATGTTATTGTGATTTACACAACACATTTTTTTAAAAATGTATTTAGAATTG
Organism: Camellia japonica; assembly: GCA_030407325.1. NCBI lineage: Eukaryota > Viridiplantae > Streptophyta > Magnoliopsida > Ericales > Theaceae > Camellia > Camellia japonica. Next base: position 82,242,051 of record JAPPVO010000031.1, read on the forward strand.
AAACACATTCATGTTTATATGTGTATAATTTGAAACAGGTTAAGCATATGAGGCTATGGTTATTTGAGTGTAAAGACCCAAGCCATGAAGCCTTCATGCTAGGGTTGATTGCAGCCACCCTTCTGGCTCTAGCCCATATTCTTGCCAACTTGCTTGGTGGGTGTAGCATTTGCACTCAAGAAGAGCTTTCTAAAGCATCCCCTAGCAGACAATGTTCACTAGCTTGCCTCCTACTCACATGGTAGGTGAATTTTCTAATCGTAACACTAAAAAACATGTTCAGAATTTAAAATGTACGAATCTAATTCGCTCTCTAGCCTGATCTACGCCACACAAGTAGTTCAAATCTCTATGCATTTAAATTTGAGGTAGCATTCAACTTTTTAGTTTGAGTTTTCTGAATTCACTTTTTAAAAAATTAAAATTTTTGTTTTCTATTTTTTTTTGTTTCCACTGAAGTTTTTTTAATATTTAAGTAGTTTTATTTTATTTTTTATTTAAGATATACCTAACATAAATATACTTAAAAGTATAATATTTGTGAAATTCTTTTTCAAAAAATTCACTAAATACCAAAATTTTTTTTTAAAAAAAAATGAAAATTATTCTTGTGTATTTATTGATTTTTTAAAATAGTTGTTGACAAATATTTAACTTTTTAGATACATTTAAGTTATGTGTATCTAAAAATGTAAAAAAATTACTTGAAATTTTAAAAATATTCATCAAAAATAAAAAAATACAAAAAAAAAAAAAATCAATTTAAAAAAAATTGAATCTAGAAAATTAAAATCAAACACATTGATTTATGTTTTTAGGCCTGAGTAATGGACTTGATTTGACTTCGTAATTACATGTGATCCCCCGGGCTAAATTTGTATATTTTGGTGTTAATTATGATTGATCAGGGTTGCATTTGCAATTGGATTGGGTTTGTTAGTGATTGGGACCATGTCAAACAACAAGTCAAGAGCTTCATGTGGTTTGACACACCATCACTATTTTTCTCTTGGAGGAATTTTATGCTTTGTCCATGCTGGTTTTTCCGTAGGATATTACGTTACTGCCACTGCTGCACAATAAATAATAAGCAAGGGATGGAAGTCTAAATCCTCAGTATCACCTTTTTTTTAATTTATTTTTCTTTTCTTTGCAATGCATTAGCTGATAGACCTATCACTCTCAAGCTGGATGACTTTAGCTGCAACTTGTAACTTGTAGGAAAATGACCAAAGTACCATCTGTTGTAATGACTTTTTGTAAAACCCTCTGTCATGACTTTGTGTGTGAAGGAGAATTGCAACAATGAAAATCTTTTCTTTTCTTTTTCTTTTTCTTTTTCTTTTTCCTTTTCCTTTTTTGGTACAAGGAAGAACTTTGTTTCTTTTTGGAAAAATATCATTTAAGTAGAATATAAAAAATAATAATAATAATAATAACATATTAATGAAAAACTTTAAAACATTAAAAGATAACTTTATAAACTTTTTCATAAAATTGTAATTATTTTTACAAAATACCACTAACATGTTATTTTTCCTTATTTTTCTAGTAAGAATTGAAACTAGGAGGATGAGAGTTCAGTAATCTAACCATTGTGCTATCCTGATCCTTAAATCTTTCTTTCTGTAAACTTCATATACTAATCAGAGTGTTTTTTAAGAGAATTGTATTTCAGAAAAATAGGCGAGAAATAACTTCAATCACAAAAATTATAACTTTTTTTACATGTAAATACACATTGTAACAATTTTCTGTTACTTATTTAATTATATTGCGGTCTACAACGCATATGGAAACAAAAGACAAATGTCCCACCGTGTATTTATTCTTCCAAGAAAACACATACCAACATATTGAAGTCTTGTCCACCGTCCATAAAGTGGATTAGACAGTGTTGTTGAGTGCGTGGAGTTTATCTTATTATAGGTTCAATTTTGTTAATTTAAATTAGTGAATATGTAAATTTTATTGGGTATTTTATTCTGGTAGAAGTTTATGTTGATTGGATATCGATAATTCTTTAGTTAAAATATATTTTTGTTAATAATTTATTTTTAAAATTATATTTATCATTGAAAAAATTATGAACTGATTAAGAGACTATTAATATTCGATTAATGTAATTTTTTATAAAGATTAAATAATCAATAAGATTTATATATTCAACGGTTCAAATCATTAAAATAAAACTCATAATGGACTTCATATATCGAACAATACTATTCAGTCTACAAAGAAAAGCCTACTCCTGGAAGGAACACCTTCACATATGATACTAGTGGTAGCAAAAATTTGGTTAAGCCCAGTAAACAGAAACCAATTGACAGAAAAACTTAATTTTCACAAAATAATAATAATAATAATAATAATAATAGGGTAAATTACAATTATGTTTTTAAAATTTGCTTAAAATACAAATTATTCCATGTGATTTGAAAAATTATAACTATCCTCTTGTTATAATTTTGTATTTAACATAATTAACAGAAAAAGTCAAATTTCTAATTGCTCTGATATATAACAAAAAAATTATTTGAATTGTTAATTGAAATATATTTATGAAATCATTAAAAACTGTTAATTGATTTGATGAGTTATTATTAAGATGAGCTATTTGTTATGCAATTATAAATTTGAAGGGACATGATATAATTTTAAAATAATAAGAGCCAATTTGTATTTTAAACAAATATTAAAGAGTGTATTTATAATTTACCCTAAATAATTTTATGAAGGTCCAAACTATAGGCTAAGCCAAATCCAACAGGCTCGGCCCGATCCTTTGATAAATATGTCCATAACTAATCACATAGAGAAAAAAAGGTTGGGTTCCTGTAACATCCCCAATTGAAGTACAAATGCCATGATCAAAAACGTATTTAATATTGAAAAAAATATAAATCAAAGTGTTTTAGACACTCCATTTATAATCAAACTTGATGTTTCCTTTTCTCTTATATTCTCTTCTTACTCTTTTCACTCTGCATCTTCATACTCATTCTTATTCTGCTTGAATTCGTTATTTTTGCATTCTATTTCATATTAAAATTAACAATGAACAATGAAAAAGATGTTTCTAGGCAATTATTTTTATAGAAAATTTAAGTTTTCTATCCATATTCATCGTTTTTGGCTATTGAGTTTATAAAATCTGTTTAGAAATTCAGTACCGAACAAATTACATTTATTCAAAAACTTGATTCTAAACAAAATTCATATATTCGGCATGTGTTTCCGAAATAATGGTTCATTATTTAGTAATATCCAAATAGTTTATGTTCGGTTATGTGTTTTTGAACATTTAATTTTTTGTTTTTCATATTCCAATTCCAAACAAAAAGAACCATCCAATATTATATCTGATATTACATAAGTTCCAATTTTCTATTATTTGGACCTGAGCATCCGCATATACTTCATTTGTTCAACACCAAATATTCGAAGCAATTTCATAATTTTGATATTTAAGTTGTTCAGCATTGTATCTAGATGGAATAGTTGAAACTAATTTAATTTGTTCAGTACTGCATATCCAGATGAAAATGTGAAAACTAATTTTTTGGGCTAACCCAATTGCCAAAATTCATATACTTTACAACAAGATCAAAATTCCTACCCTAGTTGGTGGTCCTTTTGGAGGCCCGATTGATCCGTCAAAAATGATTGACCTGATCCAATCCACCCGCTTTTAAGTAGTTTCAATAATTTGAGTGGACAAATGCAGATGGAGATTTTCCAAATCCGCCTATGTTCGAACCGATGGTGGATGAGAGGCCACTCAACCTAATCCAATCTGCCAACCCCCTTAAAAAATAATATTATATTTTTTTATCCTTTTTATGTTAGAAAAAGGGCATTTTATTAAGTAATAATATTAGGTATTTATAAAATATGAAAGTTTGGCCTTTATTTTAATTATGAAAAATGAAGAATAAAAAATTTTGGACTCAACTAAGGCTCAAAATAGTGAAATATTATTCCAAAATAGTTCAAAAAAGGCATAAAATGGTAAGTCCAAACAGCCGAATCAATTCTCATCCACCAGCTAACCCGCACAGCCCGCTCAATCCACATCCGAGAATTAAGCGAATGGATGCGGATTGATTTTTTTCAATCAGCCTAAGTTTGGATAGATGGCGGATGGGAGGCCACCCAACCCAACTAGATTCGTGAGCACCCCTAATGTAAGCCTTACATATTGAGATTCTATTACTCATTTGAACGGAAGCTTAAAAAATTTATGAAATTGATACTTGATTGAAATTATAAGAAATTGACTTTCACATATAAAAAACAAGAGGCCAAAAAGAGATTTAGTGATTTAGTATAAAGTACATGGGAGCAAAATATAGTTTACCCTTGTTTTATATATACCTGCAAATAACTTGTACCTGAAGGAACTGCCCATTATAATCTAGTCCAATCTAAATCAACCTTCAAAATTTCAAATTTCAAAATTTGAAATAGAAAGGCTCTAAATCTTAATTGTATGATCTAAGCCAAATAATTTCACAGACAACCGTTGGATCTTCTCCTTAGAACTAATCTAAGCCATCCAATAATGTCTACATAGGACAAATGTCTTTAACACATTTTCAAAACTAGCCATGTTTTGTTATATAGATGTTATATAAATTTTTTTGAACCATAGTTTTCTTAGGTCATATTAGAAAAGAAAAAAAAAGAGCCCAATAAATAAAGGGGTAATTGCGAACTAATCCCAATAAGTAGACTTAAATACAACTAACTAGGCCTAACCTAATTAGCCACCATGACTCTCCTGAGGTTTAGTTCTATAGGGGGAGGTCATAGATGCAACTCTCCATAAGGGGGAGTTGAATTAGGAGGCAAGCACTTGGTGATTTACAAAGGTGGGGAGGCTAACTCTCTTATGATGTTAATCTATTAACTAACAACTAACAACTGACTTTTACTGATACAAAAGGAAAAAAAAGAAAAAGAAAAAGAAAAAAAGGTAGACTTAAATACCAGTAAGTCCTATTAACTTTTTGAATGCAGCAATAGGTTCTACAAGTTCATTTTCATATTCTCTTCTCTTCTCTTCTCTTCTCTTCTCTCTCTCTCTTGCTCTCTATTTTACCACCACCGTCGCTATTCGGATGCCAGCCCGATTCACCAACTATCTCTACTATCACCGATTTATATATTGTATTACAATGTCTACCAGCACCGTTACCGTCGTCGTTCACCCACAATCACCACCGTTGTTATTCGGATGCCAGCACCATTTACTATCTCCACTATCGCCGATCTATACACTATATTATCATTGTCGTTGATCTGCACAAACCACCATATCACCACCACCACCTTTGTTTCGGATGGTGAAATAACTTAAAATGACTCTAAAAAATGGTGATTCTCTAAATCTCTCATTTTCTCTCTCTTTCAAACCAGATCTGTTGCAAACTAGATTCAGATTCAGATCTAATTTTCAATAATAAATTTATCAATCTGTTTTGTTCTTTGTGTATGTGTAAGAGGATGGTGAATGAGTAAGGATGATGGATATTAATAAATAAATTTATAGTGATAAATTTATCAGTCAGGACTTATAGATAAATAAGTCTAGTCAATAGGATCGGCTCTTAAGTGCCTCATAAATAAAAGGTTATTTTGCAATAAACAATCTTTATTAAGAGATTACTAGTCATTAGGCCTACAGTCAAGAAGAGTTCCTTACTAAAATAGTTTGGCATAGTCCTAGACCAGACATGATAATCTCTTAAAGACATGAAAAATTTAACGTCTTGTGCTATCCTCTTAAACAAGATCGAATTTATTTAGTGTTAATTGTAGCATTACCAAATAGTGTCATACACTGAATGTAATTGATGTATACAATGGGAAGAAAGAGATTGAAAGTGGTCCTAATGCTCTTCGATGCAACAATCACACATAGAGAACTCAAATCGCTCACATAGATCACTATCAAACTAAATCAATTGACAAAGAACTCAATGCCCACTGAGAATTCAATTGGTCGGTAAAGATGACTTCCAAAGTTATCATTATGGCATAATTTTGAGGGTTTAAGGTTTGTTGACAATAAAGCACCTACATGACTACTACTATCACTATTGTAGTGTCACGTGCTGACTTTCATTATTCGAATCCATTACCAAATCCATTATAATAATTCTATTTAGTTGAGAACATGAACAAGAATAAATAGTAACATTCTCTTACAACAACAATGATGATATAAATAAGACATCGTATAATGCCCTTATGCTTACATTGAATAACAATAAATAAAACAGAAGGGATTTACCATTATACAATACACGGCAGACAACCAACAAGTAAAGGGGCCCCGTGGCCAACAATTAAAAGATTTCAAGTCATACACGATTCCTCTAGCCTTGTACCTGAAAATTTTTTATCGACACGTGGGATGAGCACTAAGCCCAATAGAGATCCCAAAGATCCTAACCAATCACAATATATAAATAAAAATGATCATGAATGCATAATGGCATACCATATAAGTAGTGTAACATTTAATATCCAAAATATACTCATATAACTGTGTTTTTCTCGAAATGTTCCTCTTGACACAATTCAGTATAAATCATTCATTCTCTTTCACATTCTCATCATTACTTCCAAAAGAAGATGTTTTAAAACCTCATTGCTTCTTTCTTTGATAAAACTTCTTACGTTAACATAAAAGAATCTCATTTAAACAACCGTTTTGAAAATATAACCCCACATGCAAATCATAATCCCCATCCTACCTCTCAATGCACCATAAGCATTTACATCCCAACATATATCTACAACTTTCCCTGACCATAGGCCCAAGGATTTAAAAAAGATCGGTATGAAAACCGTTAACACGTATATACATTCAAACAAGATAACTGAAGTACCAATCTCATCTCCACAACATGAAAATCGACAACACATATATATATATATTCAAAACGAGATAACTGAAGTAATACATACTACCAATCTCATCTCCGCCGGCCTACAACACGGATGACAGATCTAACAATACCAATAACAAATAACACTTTACTGGCCTCACCCGAAAGGGAGTGCCCCTCAGGTCATACTTTACCGGGCGCAAACTGGAAGGGAACAAAGAACCTATCACAAGTCGCCACGCTTTGTCGGCTAAGATATGGTGGGAAACGGACCCCATTTTCACACTTTACCAGGCACAAACCGGAAAGGATGAGGAAACCTCTGTGAAGGCGCCACGCTTTACCGGCTTAACTGGAGAGAAATGGACCTCACAAACAACATTACATTAAAAGCATAACAAGCTAGCCAATCATGAATAATACACGGGTGTAATACATACACCTAGTCCAATCATCACAATCCCAACTATTAATAGTTAAATACATTAACCCATTTCCATCAAAATGTGCTCCACGCACCGCCGTTCAACAACGGGTTTTCTTACATTCTTAAAGTGTTTCCAAACACAACACGAATTACTAAACACCAAAATCATACTATTCGACAACCGTCTCACAATACAAATACATTTATAAGCATTGTAGTTTCCTTTTTAACAACATACTCCATGACCCAACAATAGAATTGTCCATTCACAATGTTCATTTATCATCGACAACATATCGTGTTACATCACATAGCCCATCCCACAATAGTACTCATAATCTATCTCTAGCAACAAGCAATACCATCCTCCATCGATGGCCAAAGACAAGACTTTAGACGTCAATCACATAATTCGAAATAATAAATACCCCTTAGGTAATTCCATGTTCCCGTTCATTGGAAACTCTCACATTTTATAAAAAGATAGCTAATCCCAATTTGTTTTAAAAGTAGGGCTTCTCCACTCAAATTCCCAACATACGCAACAATGACCAAAATCTGCTATTATTAACCCCAAAATCCCAATTTGTTAAACAATCGAAACATAATCCCAATTTGCAATTTACATACAACATTTCTTCAACATTCTACAATTTACAAATGGAATACCAAACCCTTTCAATCCCATATCCTAAACATACTTTTTACAACCCAAAATCAAATGTAAACATAACCCATAAACCCACAAATTTAAACTCAAATCAACTCTTATGCTTTTTAACAAAGTCAACCATAAATTATACTTTTAAATGTAGTAAAAATACCACAAGTTTATCTATAAAGATGTATTGAAAAGAAGCTCAAGAATCCTTACCACTTGAAGCGAAGGGGAGAGAAGCCGAAAATCCATTGGTGACGAAAACACAATCCGCTCAGATCAAAATGAAGCCCTCGCGACCCTCTATGTTTTGATCTATAGGACTAGGGGTAGAAAATGGGTATAACTAGATAAAGCCTAAGCTTTTAGATCTAAGAAACCCCAAAATGGAAAAAAAAATGAGAGAGAGAAAGCCAAAAAGTGACTTTTTCAGTGCACTACGGCCTTATATAGATGCGCAGACCGCTCGAGCACAAGAAGTGATACTCGAGCGTCCAGACACAAAAAGTGTGACCGTTTGAGCGCAGGAAATGTTGCTTGAATGTAGAATACAAACTCTCAGAAGTTTTACAAACAAGTGACCACCGCTTGAGCACAAGAAGTTCCGCCCGAAGGAATACCACTTGAGTGCAAGAATGGCCGCTTGAGCGAAGAATGAAAACTCCTAATATCTCTGCAGATCTACAAAAGTGCTGGAAGTTCACAATGACCGCTCGAGTGTAGGAAGGACCGCTCGAGCATAGAAGGAAAATTCTGGGCAACAGCTTGAGAAACAAGTCACCAACATGTTCCTAACGCAACCAAGACGCTCTAATAACCAAACCCAATAAACAATGAGCAAAAGCAAGACATGAACAACCATAAAAGGCAATGAAACCTGGATCCAAAACATCAATGGGTTGGATTCAAACTAGGGTCGCTATAACCTCCCCCCTTAAGTAATTTCGTTGCCGAAATTAGAGAGGATAATAAAATACAAGGTATCTAATGGTGAAAGAAAAACACCCACCAAAACCAAAGTTAGATCCATAGGCGGGATACTTTCCGGAATCTCGGTCTACTGCCTCGGTGCCCTAAAGACCCCCGAAGGAACACCCAACAAGAAAGAAGTCACAACTGACTCTCTGACCCACATACCCGATGGGATCCAAGAGGCTAAACCAAACAATCGTGCGACCCGCACCCCAAACGCCAACCGAGTTCTAGTCACACACAGCCAACCAAACAGAACCCGAGCCCCCCATATTCGAACATTAGAGGAAAAACCACACTTATAACTAGAAACTCTAAAGCAACTCTCGCTAAGGAGCACTACACCCATAAATCACGGTCTACGGAGACAACTCTCCAGCACCACCAAAAATAACCAACGTTGTACCCGTTCAAACCCAAAATACGTCACCACTAACTAAAATCAACTCATAACACAATTCACCCCTGCAAGGTGAAGCAGAACAATCACATAAATTGGTTAAAACAATAGTTTTCTTATTAATCTGCAAACTCTTTTATCACTTACCGTTTTCCAAAAGTTATTTAAACTCACGCCATTTTCCAACAAAATTTTGTTCCAAAATTTCAAGAAGACCAATTGTTTTGCAAACATTTTCTCCTGACAACCCGTGAAATTTCAAACCCAAAGTTCTCAGTCAAAATGAAATGCCACAAGAGGCCATAAAATCAAAACTCACTTTCCAGTTCATTTTCCAATAACATCTGGTGAACCTCAACCATCCCAATCACGTCCATCACACCCATGGTGATTCCACAATTCAATATACACATTTCTATAACAACAATGAATAGAAATAAATACAGTACCAAGAGAGATAATACAACGCAAATAGCTTCCCAAATCCCTGAAGTTTTAAACCAATATAACACCAGTAATATTAATCAACATAATTCAATGGCGCAAAAATGCTTGCAAAATTTACACACTGACACGTTACCCCAGCTCAATAGGTTCTACACACCCATACCAACCAAACAACACCTATAAGTGAGGCCCCGTGCCTCCAAGTACAACTAAAAATACCCCTCAACCTGACAACCATTTGCTCGAACCAAAAACAATTTCTGAGGTGACTATGTGTCAACCAACTTCGAATATCATATAACCAACTCAAGGTCCAAAACAAAAGATTATCACCATACCTCTTCATTCTACCACCCCAAGACTAAACACAATGCAAAGTACACCCCTGCCGCTCATCAAGCAATATGAGACCAACTTAAGACATCACAAGCCAACACACGCTCTCCCAAGACATTGATAAGGCATAATGAAACTAGGATTTTGAATCCTTACAACATCTTTCAACACATTACAATAAATGTAAGGTTAATCACATAACCACACTGTTAGGTTTTATTCTTGGCAATCTCGGTTGACAAGGATTTCTATAAGAAGTTGGTTTTCTTTCAAAACTAGGATTACTTTTGTTTTATTTAAGAAGTTGGTTTTCTTTCAAAACTAGGATTACTTTTGTTTTCTATAAGTAGTTGGTTTTCTCCCAAAACTAAATTAATTCCTCCAGATCTTCTTTTTGGTTCTTAAGGTTTATATCTGGGGATATTTTGTTAGTTTTCTTTGATATTTTATTGAGTATTCAACTCATGGTTTAAAGAGAGTACATCAAAGGTTTTGTTTGTTATATACAAGAGAGAGAGAGTTGTTCTTCGGTGGATTCTGAAGAATTCGAGCCTGAAGCTTCGGTGGATTCTGGAGTGGCTCATTGTAAAGACAATTCCAAGGTGAAGACGGGGTTGGAAGAGGCACATAGAGGTTGGTTCAATTAGGCGTGGATTCGCTAGGTAATTGAGAGTATACATGTGTAATTCCTTTAAATCTTCTTAGTGGATTGTTTTGTGGCTGTTGCCCGTAATTTTTTAATCACAGTTGGAGGTGTCCAATTGTGATTTTTCCACGTAAAATCGTTGTGTCGATTTGTCTTTTATTGTTTGATTGGGATTGTTATATTCTGCTTCAAATTGGTACATAATCACAAATCAACATCTAGGGTTTCTAGATTTTTCAATTGGTATTAGAGTAGGTCGTTCTATTTTTTTTAAAAAAATTCTTTTAGAATGAGATCTTGTTTGATTTGTGATAATGGATTCAATTCGTGAGGGAAATTTTATGGTTCGACTACCCCTACTTGAAGAATCTTCGGAGAGTGATGATGAAGAGCTTGAGCAAGCTTATGAAAAGTTGTATAAGGAGTCTCTGAACTTATTCAAATTAAATGACAAACTCACAAAGAAACTCAAAGCATATGAAAGTGAGAATGTCAAACTTAAGGAGGAGATTTCCGAGGCCAGGATTGATGCCATCAAGATAGCTGATGATCGACAAGCTCTTTGTGCAAAACTATTGACTTGTGAGACAGAGAGGAATGAGCTACAGGAAACCCATGCCATGGATGAAGAAAAGATTGAATCTCTCGAGATGTCGCAAGTTGCTTTGGAAGAACTATTGATCAAGAAAGAGGAAGAGCTCAAGTGTGCTATGGTTACCATTGGTCTTTGGAACAAAGGATCAAAGACTTTGGAGGATATCATTGGGTCTCAACAAATGAGTTGTGACAAGAGTGGCATTGGCTTTGGTGATAACAAAGAGCAAAAACAGAGTGCATCTACATCTCATAATACAAGAACTCAAGGAAAAGGAGAACAAAAAATTCAACATAAGGATGGACTTCTCAAACTTCCTAGTGTTGGTAAGATAAAAGAAAAAAAGGTACACCCTGTACATCCTGTTTTTATTTGTCATCATTGTGGTATGCATGGTTATATTCGCCCTTATTGTTATAAGTTGCATGGGAGAGTGTATTTGCCTAGACCTATGAATAGGAAGTTGGAAACCATATCAAGACGGGTTCTCATTGAAAGGGAAGGGAACCACAACGTCAAGACACCACCCAAAAACCGCAATGCTCACAACTTTGTTTATACTAAAGCGGTTTGGGTGAGAAAACTTGACTTGTGTTAATCTGTTTATTTGTTTTAGTTTTTGGGTTTATGTGTGCTTGTTCGTTTTCTGACTTGTTTTGTTTAAAAAAAAAAAAATGTGTGCATGTTCGTTTTTTTGTCTTGCTTTGGTTAAGACAAAAAAATAAAAAAAATCCAAAAAGATTTTCTTAGTATGGTTTTGCAAGCTTAAAATTTTTGAGTGGTCCTTGGTGCATATTGGAATTGATGAGAATATCCATTACATGTTACCATGTGTGTACTTTTTGTGGTCATTACTCATTTTGGAGTGTGTGTTTTTTGATCAGTATGTCTCATTCTATACACACTCTTAGATTAGCAAATTTTGGAGTCTTCCATCTTAGTGATCATTTTTTTTCTATGGACTTCTGGCATTGTATCTTTTGCTTTTCTAGAGGAATTGACCTATACTAGCATATCATGGGTGATGTTGAGTCTCTTAACCACCTTCCATCTTTTTGCATCTCCATGGTTTTCCCCTCTATTATTTGTAGTCCAGGCATGAGGAAAAGGCTACCTCAGAGTCACCAACCAGGCCATCCTTATTATATCCATGCTTCTCTGGTTCGGTTTCCATACTCTTGAGCGTGTCAGCCGCCAATGAGTGTGCAAAAGAAAGAAAAAAAATGTGCAAAAGAAAGAAAGAAAAAATGTGCAAAAGAAAGAAAAGAAAAGAAAATGTGAAAAAAAAAGAAAAGGATTCATTGATTGATGGGGAGCCTCCACCTTTACTCACCAAATACCCCTTGATTCCTAGTGGTTTGACTTTCCTTAGTTATGCTTAGATTCTCATACAGGAGGTTCAGCTTTCATATCACTACTAGTATTTGAATCTAGTGTTTGTCGAACTCCAAGAGTCACACACACACTTTTATCATGGGATCTATGCTTTTCACATAATGCATCACTTTCTTTCATGAGGAATCTTCTATAGACTGTGCACATTGTCTTTTCAAGTAATTATGTTTCTTGGATAATCTTGTGTGTTTTTAAGGTACAAATCTGAAATTCCTTGCTTGCTTCACTATATTATTTTTGTCATTTTTCTTCTTGTTCACTTGTTTCAGTGTTTGTGGTTGCTTTTAGTGAGGGGGAGTTTGGTTCTTTTTGGATTGGTTTGGTAAGGGAGTTTGGCATTAGTTGGTTTGCATGTTGCTTTGCATTGGCTTTTTTATTGTTTGAGCTTCCTTTGTCAATTTGTGAAAAAAAAAGGGAGATTACAAGGTCACAGTATCACTGCTTCACCTGAAAAAGTACTGGATGGTGTGATTCGACGCTCGAGCGTGGAAACTTCCGCTCGAGCGTGAAGCCTATATGAATCACACAATTTTGAAGCCTCTGCTCGAGCGGGCATTCCCACGCTCGAGCGGACCACGCGAACACAGATTCTATAAATTCGCGTGTTGGGTCTTTTTCTAGGATTACTTTTCCTAGATCTTATCCAAGAGTCCTAAGGTTTTGTTTGAAGTTTTCTTCTGAGGTTTTTATGAGTTTTCCTTGATATTTTGAGAAGAGTTCTTCACTCATGATCTAAGATACATACATCAAGGAGTTTGATACTTTAAATTCAAGAGAGAGTTCTTTTCGGTGGATTCCAAAGATTCAAACGTAGAGTTTTAAAAGGCGTTTGATTCTGTACGTAGTCATTAATTTGACAAGTGAAGTTGTGGATTCAACTTCAGGATTGATCAGTTCCGAGACGAAGGCGTGGTGAAAGAGTTACAGAAGATTCGAAGACAAATTGACTGAGTTGGGTAATTTGTGTATTATCTTTGTAATCTTTCTTTCTTCAGTAGTGGATTGATTAGTGGCGTTTCGCCCGTGGTTTTTGATTACAATTGAAGGTTCTTCAATTGTGGTTTTTTCCACGTAAAAATCGTTTGTGTCGATTTATTGTTTATTCCGAAAAACAAACAGTCTAAATCACTTTCGTAAGTGCTTGTTGATTTAGATTGTGTGTTTTGAATAATTGGGATTTAGAATATTTTAAATCTTGAACTAATCACGAATCACTTAGGATTTTCAATTGGTATCAGAGCAGGTCACTCTTTGTTTTATCAAAACTATAGGAGTGTGATTTTGTGTGACTAGTTTTATGGATTCTATTCGTGAAGGTAACTCGACCCATAGACCTCCTTTACTCGACGGTACAAACTATTCTTATTGGAAAGCTCGAATGAGAGCATTTTTAAAATCCATCGATGAGAAAGTTTGGCACTGCGTGATCTATGGGTGGAGTGAATCTATTGTCACCATTGATGGTGTAGATATTCCTAAACCCCTTGATAAATGGGACACAACTGATTACCAAAACTCGAGTTGGAACAGTAAGGCTCTCAATTCCCTGTTTTGCTCCGTCACACCTGAAGAATTTCGTCGTATCTGCATGTGTGAGGTAGCAAAAGAGGCTTGGGACATTCTTGAAACGATTCATGAAGGTATTACCTCTGTCAAAAGATCAAAACTACAACGTCTCACCTCCGCCTTTGAAACCCTTTTTATGCGGGATGATGAGACGTTTGATGATTTATATGCAAAACTTAGTGATATCGTTAATTCCTGTTTCACACTCGGTGAAAAAATCCCAGAAGCTAAAGTGGTTGGAAAAATTTTGAGGTCTTTACCCAAGAGGTTCCAATCAAAAGTGACAGCCATTGAGGAAGCTCAGAATGTTGATACCCTCAAGCTTGATCAATTGGTTGGAAACTTGCAGACTTATGAAGCCCACCAGATTTCAAAGAAAAAACAAAAAGAGAGTGTGGCTTTCACTAGTGCTCATGAGACTGCAAAAACTTTGGAGACTGAATTTGATTTAGAGTCTGAGATGACGGCTATGCTTACAAAACAGTTTAAAATTTTTTTGAAGAAAAAGAAGCCTAATTTCAGAGACCCTATTTCAAAAGACAAGAGTAATGAAAAACCCAAAACTTTTCCACCTAAATTTGCTCCTAAAATTGAAAAGAAGATTGTAAAGGGGCAAGTGGTTAAGTGCTATGAATGTCAAGGGTTTGGTCATATTGCCCTTGAATGCCCTTCGAAAAAGAACCGAAAGAAGGTCTACACTGTGACTTGGGATTAATGTTGTCCGGTGTGTCTTAGGATTTCATGTATTCATGTCATGTGTCGGGTGCATAAGTCTTAGTTTTCATCTATCCATGCTACATGTTCTTAAAATCTTCAAGCCGCATCTATTCATATTTTCCATCTCATGCTTCAAGATAATCTTGTCATATGTTTATTGCTTTTTCATATACTCTTGTGGCACTAATAGTTGTTTTGGAGATTGTGGCACTAATAGCTGTTTTGCAGATCTTAATCTTGAGAAAGAAGTTTGTGTTTGTTGGTTGTAGTGGGTTGGGGTGATTAGGATTTTATTTGTTAGGTGTGTTTTGTCACGGCATTGCCAAAGGGGGAGATTGTTAGGTTTTATTCTTGACAATCCCGGTTGACAAGGATTTCTATAAGAAGTTGGTTTTCTTTCAAAACTAGGATTACTTTTGTTTTCTATAAGTAGTTGGTTTTCTCCCAAAATTAAATTAATTCCTCCAGATCTTCTTTTTGGTTCTTAAGGTTTATATCTGGGGATATTTTGTTAGTTTTCTTTGATGTTTTATTGAGTATTCAACTCATGGTTTAAAGAGAGTACATCAAAGGTTTTGTTTGTTATATACAAGAGAGAGAGAGTTGTTCTTCGGTAGATTCTGAAGAATTCGAGCCTGAAGCTTCGGTGGATTCTGGAGTGGCTCATCGTGAAGACAATTCCGAGGTGAAGACGGGGTTGGAAGAGGCACATAGAGGTTGGTTCAATTAGGCGTGGATTCACTAGGTAATTGAGAGTATACCTGTGTAATTCCTTTAAATCTTCTTAGTGGATTGTTTTGTGGCTATTGCCCGTGGTTTTTTAATCACAGTTGGAAGTGTCCAATTGTGATTTTTTCACGTAAAATTGTTGTGTCGATTTGTCTTTTATTGTTTGATTGTGATTGTTATATTCTGCTTAAAATTGGTACATAATCACAAATCAACATCTAGGGTTTCTAGATTTTTCACACACCATTTGGGTTTACGACCACATACACATATGCATAAACAACATACATAGGCTTACAACCCTACATAAGATAACATCAAATTACATTACAAACCACCCAAAAACTGCATTACAAAGCACTAAAACTCCTTCATACCTCTAACTTCACTACTCTCTCACTTGGGCTACTAAAACTGGCTCCGCTCTCGCAGAGAGTAACGACGCCAAACATGGCTCGTCTAACCACATCTAGAACACCAAGGTGGTCCCCTATTCTGTGACTGACTCGAGGATGCCTGAGTTTGACTAGACCCTCCATAAGATGAGTCTGAAGAAACAAAAGTAGTTTGAGGCATCAACTATGCCTGTACCTAAGATCTTGCCCGTTTCCAATTCTTACTAGATTTATTACCTCCCCGAACAGTCGAACTTTCCAGTATGGCCTCTTCCCCCTCATCCTAACCAACATTACAATTAACGACTTCCATGTGAGCAGTTACCTCTACCAAGGCATGATAATCTCTATGTATTACCCCGGCACCCTTTCCCCGAATATCATCACCTAATTTCCCCTCGAACTCAAGAAAATGTCGCTCCTCTGTTGCAACCAACTCTGGAGCAAATCTTGACAAACTAGTGAATCTCACATCAAATTGTACCAAAAGAGTATCCTTCTGGAATAACTCAATAAACTGGCTCCTTAATCTTTCCCGAGCAGAAGAAGGAAAATACTTAGCCAAAGAGGCCTCGATGAATGTAACCGAAGTAGTGCCCATAGAAACTCGCACAGACTTTCACCAATAACCAGCATCTCCCTTCAGTTGGAAACCAGCCAACATAATCCTTAACTCTTTGTCTTCGACTCTAAGCATATCAAGAGTCTTGGTAATCTACTCTAACCAGTCATCAGCCACCAACGACTTAGGCTCCCTCAAAACCACAGGTGGATTGGAGCGATGAAACTCTTTGGTCAACTTAAGGTTATGCCCATGGTCCTCCTCATTATGAACTAGGGCATCTCTCACCGCTTTCACAATCTTGAGTGCAACTTCCTTGCCCACAGTAGATGCTGTAGGGACAGGTACTAATGGAACAATTGGGACAGGTACTAATGGAACAATTGTGCCTTTACCGACACTCCTACTTCCCCCACGACCTTCACTCCCTTGAGAAGACATCCTATAAAACCAAAACCACAACAAACTTAGTAAATAACACGACGGTCTTGCCTGAGGCACCCACTTACCCCCGCTAAGTTACAAGACGCACTTAGCCCCGAAACACATAATTGTAACACATACATAATCAGATCAAGTCCACGAGATAACTACCTGCCCCGGAACTCTCAAGGAATTCCTATCAGAAACCACGTTGATCAGGCGTGTTTCTAATAGAACCTCAAAGTAAGTTCACCGGTGACAAGCATTATCCAAGAAACTTAACCCAATGCTCATAAAATGCAACATATAAAGTCCTAACACATAAATCATCTATATGCAAGTCCTCACCAAGCATAGCAAACCCATTATGGTAAAACCACTTCCCATGAGCCCAAAGTATTTGACCCGCCTTGCTCTGATACCAAGTTGTCATGCCTCAACTTTTATTATTCGAATCCATTACCAAATCCATTATAATAATTCCATTTAGTTGAGAACATGAATAAGAATAAATAGTAACATTCTCTCATGACAACAATGATGATATAAATAAGACATGATACAATGCCCTTGGGCTTACATTAATAACAATAAACAAAACAGAAGGGATTTATGCTTATACAATATATGGCACACGACCAACAATTAAAAGACTTCAAGTCATACACGATTCCTCCAGCCTTGTACCTAAATTTTTTTTATCAACACATGGGATGAGCATTAAGCCCAGTAGAGATCCCAAAGATCCTAACCAATCACAACATATAGATAAAAATGATCATGAATGCATAGTGACAAACCATATAAGTAGTGTGTCATTTAATATCCAAAATATACTCATATAATGTGTTTTTCTTATAACGTTCCTCGTGACACAATTCAGTATAAAATCATTCCTTTTCTTTCACATTCTCATCATTACTTGTGTAAAATTTCAGATCTTTTTGCCAGTTGTGCCAACTGTCTCCACAAGTGCATGCATGATACCAGCTGTATGTATACTGATATTTCCAAGAGCCAAACCAAATTTTCTATATATACTTGACAATCTCTCATAATTTAGGGTTGGAAAATTTTAAAACAAAAGTTTGGAAAACATTTCTCTCTCTCTCTCTCTCTCTCTCTCTCTCTCTCCAATTCTCTCTCTCTCTCTCTCTCTCTCTCTCCCTTACAACTTATATATCCTTTGCTTAGACACTCTAAACCAAACCTTGAGGGTTCTTTGCTGAGGTGTTTGAGCTTGTATTTTAGCTCTTGAGGGTGTGGAATTGTTGGTTTGTAACTCAAAAAGGTACTACTCTTTAACAGGTATAATTCTTAGCTTTCTTACCTTATTTATTTACTCTCTTTTCCTATTGTTCTTAGGCTGTTTTTACCCTGTTTTTATGGGCTGAGGCTTGTGGTCTAAAGCAATTGAAGGTAGAGGGGTGGATCACCCTTCTTTGAACCTTGTTTCATAGGCCTTTACTCTTGTGTTTTTCACCTTTTTATCAACTTTTTTTTGAAATTTTTACAACTAGTTTTCAAAGTTTTCCAGAGGCTAAAAATCATGTTTTGAAGTCCTAAAAATAGAGGGGGTAGCCTCCCCTCCTTGTGCTTGTTTATTAGCTTAATTGCTCCATGTTTTTAGCTTACTCTTTTAGCTGTTTTTACTTTAATTCCAGCACTGTTTTGAGCTAACTTA
This sequence comes from Camellia japonica, assembly GCA_030407325.1. Taxonomy (NCBI): domain Eukaryota; kingdom Viridiplantae; phylum Streptophyta; class Magnoliopsida; order Ericales; family Theaceae; genus Camellia; species Camellia japonica. The sequence continues at coordinate 82,260,902 of JAPPVO010000031.1, forward strand.
GGACTGTTTGTTATGTGTTAGTTTCATTCATGCTTTGTATAGTATGCTTGTAGTGTAATAGTCCTTATAGGCTTGGTGGTTTAGGCCTTAGCCATTAACTTATTTGAGTTAATAGCATATATTTCTTGCTTTCCATACTTATGCTCACCTTTAAGCATCTCTGCAATCTCCTTCATTTCTTGGCCTTTTCTCTTTGTTTTGAGAGTTGCTTCAAAAAGAGTGTTGTTTAAGCTTGAAGAGTGATATTGTGCTTAATGGTTTAATCCCTTTTGGGGGTTCATTACCAGCGACATGATCTCCTTCTCATGCCTAAAACAACATTTGGTTTGGCACTTCTCTCTAATAGTGGACTTAAATCTCATTATTGAACTTAATTGACTAATGAATGGAAGGTGATTAAAATAGAGTAATAAAAATTGGGGTTAAAATGAAGCAAGATAATAAAATGGTTTGGGTTCAATCGGACGTTAATTGAACCCATTGAGTCTTGAGTCATTTCATACTTGTTAGTGATAAAAACGGTTCAAGAATCAATGGCAAACCTTTCCCTTGATCAATCCATGATAGGGAGAAGGTTTTGAAAGTCTTTTATTGTGCATTTATTGAAATTATATCCATTGGTTCATAAGTCATCACGCAATGAAAATTACACTGATTGGTGGCTTGCAAATCGAGCCTACCTCTTCTTTGAGCTGTTTGATGATAAAGAGAGGCAGGGTGGACAAACATCCCCTGAGAATGCTCTGTTTGTGCTTTGTTTATTTTCTATTGCTGCAGGAGAAACCCACCTTTACTGGGCGGCAGACCACTTTTACTGGGCGGTAGGCCACAAGGCAGTGTACCGTTTCCTGCATAACAGAGCAGAAACTAAGGTGAAACATAAGTGTAATCTCCTGACTGTACAACAGAAGCATTCCTGTAGCAAAACGGAGAGTATTTTCGGGTGGAAATCTACATCCATGCATGAACTTTCCCTCGATTCTCAGGATCCGTTAAAATAATGTTGTAATTGGAGTATGTTGTACTTAAAGTAGCAGACTTGTAACTAATTAGTTAGTTTAGTTAGAATAGCTAGTTAGTTTTATGTTGTACTTAATTAATTAGCTAAAGTAGTTAGTTAATTTATTGTGTTGTAATAATTAGCTAGTATAATTAATTTATTTCACTTGGGTTGTAATAGATTAGTTAATTCATAGTAATTAGCTAGGACATTCATTCAGACCCTCTTGTGCGAAATCAAGTGTTTCAATTTTTGCTAATTAGTCTATACTTGTGTGCAACACGTAGTAAGTTAGCCTAATAAATCGGAACAAGAGCATATAATGTAAATAAGATTCACATCATGATTAGTAGAGGCCGATCTTTGATCGAGCGAGTGGGGTGTTCAATTCATGACCTTCCCCTCTCGTACCTAAGTTCCCGAGTCGAGACAATCTTGGTGATGACGGATACGTGACCTTTGGCACGAGTCATGGGTTTCCTAAATTTTCCAAAAATATTTAGGTGGCGACTCTATATGTGGAAAAAGCAGTCCATTTTCGGCATTTTCATTCAAAATCGATTTTCCAAAAAGAATTGCCGGATTTGGACTCATTTGTGTTTATCTATTTCACATTGCACTTATGGAATCAAATTCAGAACCACGGGAGTTTGAACTATAAGGCTAGTCGTATCCGAAAGGAGTACGAAAAGTTGAGCTACAGCGCTACACTTTGCCGGCTAAGATACGGTGGGAAACAGACCTCCTTTTCACACTTTACCTGGCATAAATCGAAAGGGACGAGGAAATCTCTGTCAAGGCGCCATGCTTTACTGGCTTAACCGGAGAGAAACGGACCTCACAAACAACATCACATTAAAAGCATAACAAGCTAACCAATCATGAATAATACACGGGTGTAATACGTACACCTGGTCCAATCATCATAATCTCGATTATTAATAGTTAAATACATTAACCCATTTCCATCAAAATGTGCTCCACACACCGCCGTTCAACAACGGGTTTTCTTATATTCTTAAAGTGTTTCCAAACACAATACGAATTACTAAACACCAAAATCATATCATCTGACAACCGTCTCACAATACAAATACATTTATAAGTGTTGTAGTTACCTCTTTAACAACATACTCCATGACTCAACAATAGAATTGTCTATTCACAATGTTCATTTATCATCGACAATACATCGTGTTACATCACATAGTCCATCCTATAATAGTACTCATAGTCTATCTCTAGCAACAAGCAATACCATCCTCCATCGATGGCCAAGGACAAGACTCTAGACGTCAATCGTATAATCCGAAATAATAAATACCCCTTAGGTAATTCCATGTTCCCATTCATTGGAAACTCTCACATTTTATAAAAAGATAGCTAATCCCGATTTGTTTTAAAAATAGGGCTTCTCCACTCCAGTTTCCAACACACGCAACAATGACCAAAATCTGCTATCATTAGCCCCAAAATCCCAATTTGGTAAACAACCACAACATAACCCCAATTTGCAATTTACATACAACCTTTCTTCAACATTTTACAATTTAAGAATGGAATACCAAACCCTTCCAATCCCATATCCTAAACATACTTCTTACAACCCAAAATCTAATGTAAACATAACCCATAAACCCAATAATTTGAACTCAAATAAACTCTTATACTTTTTAACAAAGTCAACCACAAACTATACTTTTAAATGTAGTAAAAATACCACAAGTCTATCTATAGAGAGGTATTGAAAAGAAACTCAAGAATCTCTACCTCTTGAAGCGAAGGGGAGAGAAGTCGAAAATCCATTGGCGACAAAAACACGATCCGCTCAGATCAAAAGGAAGCCCTTGCGACCCTCTATGTTTTGATCTATAGGACTAGGGGTAGAAAATAGGTGTAGCTAGATGAAACCTAAGCTTTTAAGTCCAAGAACCCTAAAATGGCGAAAAAGAGAGAGAAGAGAGAGAAAAGCAAAAGGTGACTTTTTTAGTGCACAACGGCCTTATATAGATGCGCAGACCGCTCAAGCGCAATAAGTGACGCTCAAGCATCCATACAAAAAAAGTGTGACCGTTCGAGCGCAAGAAATGTTGCTCAAGTGTAGAATACAAACTCTTAGAAGTTTTATAGACAAGTGACCACCGCTCGAGCACAAGAAGTACTGCTCGAGCGCAAGAATGGCCGTAGAATACAAACTCTCAGAAGTTTTATAGACAAGTGACCACCGCTCGAGCACAAGAAGTACTGCTCGAGTGCAAGAATGATCGCACGAGTGAAGAATGACAACTCCCAGTATTTCTACAGATCTACAAAAGTGTTAAAAGTTTACAATGACTGCTCGAGCACAGAAGAAAATTTTTAGACAACAACAGTTTAAGAAACAAGTCACCAACATGTTCCTAACGCAACTAAAACACTCCAATAACCAAACCCAATAAACAATGAGCAGAAGCATGACATGAACAACCATAAAAGGCAATGAAATCTGGATCCAAAACATCAATGGGTCGGATTCAAACTAGGGTCGCTATAACGTGTGAGACTTAAAGAGAGAATGAGTTGTGGCTAGAGAGAGGAGAGGAAGTGGAACGTGATTCAAGATTGGGGCCATTGTGGTGGGAGGGGAGAGGGAAAGAATGTAAATGAGAAGTGTTTGAAAGGGAAGAGTAGGACATTAACGAGGTAAGGGTAACCTAAGGGTAGTAAACTAAGTTGACTATTTCAGCTTATGTTATTTAGGCCATTGCATATTTTGCGTTACTCTCGTTAAAAACAAATATCGATGGTAGGGCGTTCAAAAAATCAACCAAATCATAAATTGGTCTGAATCAATCTAAATTATATGGTTTTGTTCAATTTTTGAGGGGAAGATGGTTTGTTTCTTGTTTGAAAAAATTAAGAACCTTTTAAGGTTTATTTAAGATTAAAACTCAAAAGAACCTAATAAAACCGAATTGAATCATTTGGGTGCTGTTTGGTAACACTTACGTTTTCAGTTTTCTATTTATATTTACAAAAATTTTAAAAACTCAAATAAAACTTGTTTGGTAAAATTTTTGATTTATAAATCAGTGGTCTCAGTTTATAAATTTGGCCAAAAAATGAAAATACAAAAAATGTATTTCCGTTTTGAGTTTTGAGTTTTTTTTTTTTTTTACCACCCAACACTAGCCACCACCCGCCACCATTTTCCACCACCGTCTTCCGCCACCACCACCCACCCCCCACCACCCCACCTGCCACCACCACTCACCACCCACCCACCTGCCACCACCACCCACCACCCGCCACCACCACCCATCCACCACCCACCACCTATCTGCCACCCACTCGTCACCACCACCGACCCATCGCCGCCACCACCACCACCACCACCATCACCACCGACCTGCCATCCACCCGCCACCACCCCACCACCCGCCACCTACTTCCCACCACCACTCACCACCTACCTGTCACCACCTGCCACCACCAGCCACCCACCACCACCAACCACCTGCCACCCACCCGCCACCACCACCTACCACCACCACCACACCCACCACCCACTCACCACACCTACTACCACCACCCACCAGCCACCCGCTACCACCTACCATCCGCCACCGTTACCCACCCACCCACCACCACCACCACCTACCCGCCACCATCCGCCATCCGCTACTCACCCGCCACCACCACCACCCACCACCCGCCACCACCGCCACCACCACCACCACCACCCAGCACCCGCCACCGTCACCCACCCACCCACTACCACCACCCGCCACCACCACCCACCACCATCCGCCATCCGCCATCCGCCATCCGCCTGCCACCACCCTCCATCATCCGCCGCCACCACCACCACCCACTCACCTATCACCACCACCCACCCGCCACCACTACCACCACCCACTCGCTACCACCTACCACCCGCCACCGTCACCTACCCACCTACCACCACCACCCACCCGCTACCACCCACCACCACCAGCTACCTACCACTCATCATCACCACTTTGCACCATCGTCTTCCGCCGCCACTTGCTACCACTTGCCATTTCTCACTCTTTTTTATATTTTGAAATTTTTTTAAACATTTTGTCAATTACTAAATGTGTTTGTAGTTTATGTTTTTCTAAAAATAAACAAAAACCAGTTTATAAAATTTTTATAAATATAAATTGAAAACGTAAACGTTACCAAACACACCGTAATTGACAAAATGTTTAAAAAAATTTCAAAATATAAAAAAGAGTGAGAAATGGCAAGTGGTGGCAAGTGGCGGCGGAAGACGATGGTGGAAAGTGGTGATGATGAGTGGTAGGTAGCTGGTGGTGGTGGGTGGTAGCGGGTGGGTGGTGGTGGTAGGTGGGTAGGTGACGGTGGCGGGTGATAGGTGGTAGCGAGTGGGTGGTGGTAGTGGTGGCGGGTGGGTGGTGGTGATAGGTGAGTGGGTGGTGGTGGTGGCGGCGGATGATGGAGGGTGGTGGCAGGCGGATGGCGGATGGCGGATGGCGGATGGTGGTGGGTGGTGGTGGCGGGTGGTGGTAGTGGGTGGGTGGGTGACGGTGGCGGGTGCTGGGTGGTGGCGGTGGTGGCGGGTGGTGGGTGGGTGGTGGTGGCGGGTGAGTAGCGGATGGCGGATGGTGGCGGGTAGGTGGTGGTGGTGGTGGGTGGGTGGGTAACGGTGGCGGATGGTAGGTGGTAGCGGGTGGCTGGTGGGTGGTGGTAGTAGGTGGGTGGTGGGTGTTGGTGGTGGTGGTAGGTGGTGGTGGCGGGTGGGTGGCAGGTGGTTGGTGGTGGTGGGTGGCTGGTGGTGGCAGGTGGTGACAGGTAGGTGGTGAGTGGTGGTGGGAAGTAGGTGGCGGGTGGTGGGTGGTGGCGGGTGGATGGCAGGTCGGTGGTGATGGTGGTGGTGGTGGTGGTGGCGGCGATGGGTCGGTGGTGGTGACGAGTGGGTGGCAGATAGGTGGTGGGTGGTGGATGGGTGGTGGTGGCGGGTGGTGGTGGTGGTGGCAGGTGGGTGGGTGGTGAGTGGTGGTGGCAGGTGGTGGTGGGGGGTGGGGGGTGGGTGGTGGTGGCGGAAGACGGTGGTGGAAAATGGTGGCGGGTGGTGGCTAGTGTTGGGTGGTAAAAAAAAAAAAAAACTCAAAACTCAAAACGGAAATACATTTTTTGTATTTTCATTTTTTGGCCAAATTTATAAACTGAGACCACTGATTTATAAATCAAAAATTTTACCAAACAAGTTTTTATTTGAGTTTTTAAAATTTTTGTAAATATAAATAGAAAACTGAAAACGTAAGTGTTACCAAACGGCACCCAAATGTGTTTGTAGTTTATGTTTTTCTAAAAATAAACAAAAACCAGTTTATAAAATTTTTATAAATATAAACTGAAAACGTAAACGTTACCAAACACACCCTAAGTGTTACCAAACGGCACCCAAATGTGTTTGTAGTTTATGTTTTTCTAAAAATAAACAAAAACCAGTTTATAAAATTTTTATAAATATAAACTGAAAACGTAAACGTTACCAAACACACCCTTGATGTTTCATTAATTTTATTATGTATAGGATGTTCCCCAAGATACTTACTTTTCTTATCATTGACTTATTCAAACATCAATCTCATTCCAATGGCCCTGTTTGGTAGAGCTGTGGGAAAGTGCTTATAGCTTATGCCTAAACAGCTTATAGCTTATAACTATGAACATAAGCTGATTTCTGACTTATAAATTAAGCATCTCCTGCCCCACTCAAAGAATAAGCTGATTTCTGACTTCCAAAAAACTATAAGCTATAAGCTAAACCAAACATATCAAAATAACTTAAATTAAGCTGAAAGCTGAAATAAATAGCTTTTAAGCTGCACCAAACAGGCACAATGTCGATCCTACATCATATCTACAAATTACTTTCTCTTTGTACAAAAACGTGTGTATTATATTTATATGATTTTCACATTTCTTATATTATTTAAAATTATGAAGAATTTGTGTTGTCTTTACATAATTTGTAAAAGTTAATATTCCAAAAGTTTGAAGCGTACTTATGTAATTTTTGAATTACTTGTATATGTAGAATCAATTTTTGTTATAAATTTTCTAACCTATAACTATGGAATTGAACTAGAACTAAACTGCTTCTAATGTTTGATTCTAGTTTAGTTGTAAAGGTTTCACGAATTAGTTTGATTAGTAAATTTTTGAAATCGTAGATCCGTTTGATTCGTGGAGAGCAGATTAATTTTATAAATAAACAAATCATTTTTTGAATTGTGAACATCGAATTCTAGTAAACCAATGTAATGCTGCTAACGATCTGATAAAAGCAATTTGCAGAGTAGCTTGTGGTTTTTGATCTCTCATGCACACAAGTTTTGGAAAAATCTTGAACTTGCCACTGATAAAATATGTTCATAATTAACTAATCTCACAAATTACATGGCCACTAGTAAAAGATTGGGTTCTTGTAACATTGCTTGGTGATTTACACGTTGGATTGGAATTGGAATGGGCTGACAATCAAAGAGGTCAAGCGATCTTTTGTGATCCCAATTGAAGTACCAATGCCATCACCGTGCTGAAATATGCTTTGTGCAGTCCTGGCCATGTTTAATGACATAGTTACTATGGACCTAGCAGGGTGATGACGGTGATCAATCTTAGCAGTTGCCTCATTAAGTTTCTTCCATGAAAAGCTTATTAGGGCCTTAATGCGATCTCGTGCTTCTTCTTCTGAAACTCCTTCCTTGATCATGCAACAATATATGGATTTGGCCACATCCCCTCGCTCAATCTCATCCTACAACAATCAACACAACGTAGTTAGTCCGCTTAAAACTATGATCTTCAATACTCAAGTCAGTAATGTTATAATACTCATATTTTGATATCATTCTATGTCATATTTTATGTGATACTAATAGTAAGAAATAAAATAAGAAGTGGAATTAATATGATTTAAGTGCTACATCAAATGAGGCCCAAATTTACATTAATATTTTGGGTAGGCTAATTTGACTTCTTGTTTTTGTTCTTGTTCTTGTTCCTGTTTTTTTTTTTTTTTCATGTTTTTGAAAAAGAAAAAAGAAGGATATTTAGTAATAAATCTTATACTCATGACTTATGGACCATTAATCCCATAAACATTCTTATGAACTTATAAGTCTTATCTTGCATTAAAATCTCCCAAATAAAACATATCTACAATAATACATATATTAGAATGATGTCCCATTGTCACATTGAAAAAAAAAAAAAAAAAACCACACACATTTGGCAAAAGTTTAATAAAACAATACTGTCACATTTTAAGAATGACACATTTAGTAAAAGTTTAATAAGATAATCTCCTTATCACATTTTAAGAAGAATAACACATTTGGTAAAAGTTTAATAAGACAATAGTGTATGCATTAGAATGATTTCCCATTGTCACATTTTAAAAATGACACATATTAGAATGATGTCCTATTGTTACATTTTAAGAATGACACATTTGCCAACAGTTTAATAAAATAATAGTGCACAAATACAGCATACCCATATTTGGAATCTCTAAGAAATATAGTGAGAGGACCTCGTAATGTACCTTTTCAAATTCATGTGACTTTAGTCTACAAGAAAATTCATGGGACTTTCTAGTAACAAAATATATTTATTTTTCTGTTGAAAATCATTTTTAAAAATTCAAGAACTTTTAATTCTTTTTTATACAAGTCATTTGTTTTAAGAAAAATTCTTCAAAAATCTCTTCTTCTTTTTTCAAAAAAGAGAAAAAAAAAAATAATAATAAGCAACGAAAAAAAAAAGCCTTAAAGATTTGAAAGATTTGATTACAACCCTTTTGTGAGAGTTAATTGCACATGTATTATAGGGTGTACATTACCTTGGAAGTGCCCAAATCATCGCTTAGTCGGGTAATGAGAGATGCCCAGTAAATTGTATCAGAACTAATCTTCAATCCATCAAGAGAATCTAGAGTTAGGGGGAACCCTAGCATCAGGTAAGCATGGGTTATAGCAGCAGGGCCACCCACAGAAGTCCATGAATTGTCCAAATACTCATCCAATGTTGGAGTGTACCCACTGTAGAACCACCTTGCTTCTACTAAATATGATCTACAAAGATTTGTCCACTGCAATTTCACATTATTAAGTGTCATTGCTTTTCTTTAATATCATAATAATTACATCAAATTGGATAATCAAAATTCAAAACACATATCCTTAAGCCTAATAGAAGAAAGAACACCATAGTGGAGAATAAATAACTTAAGAAATAGCCCAGTGATAGAGAAAAAATTATTTAATCTTTATCTTTGACAAAGATTGATCATCTGATCTCTCAGTTAAAAGTATACATAAATAACCAACTAATCTGATCCAGTTGATTGTCATTAGTTGAATGCAATAATCGGTTTTTGAGGGGGAAAATTCGATTATCCATGACTACCTGAAAATTTTGGTCTCAGCCGACCAATTATAGTTAGCTACGTTGATAAAGTGGGATCTAAAATCCCACCTTTCAATGTGCCATACCATGAATAATTGAGAACCAAAATTTACACGATAGTCTGGAATCATCAAATAATTACATGTGATCATTATTGCACAAAAAGACCAGATGCATTATTAAGATAAATAACGGAACTGTCCATCTTCAAAATTTTACCTGTTCCTTAATGTAGGACAGAACATCCAAGCCATGGTTTTTCAGAACATCATATGCAATTTCATTTCCAAAGTTGAACATAGCCAAGTAACATATCTTCATGTACTCTGGGAGCTCCTCCATGGCCTTAAGGTCCCATCTGTTGAATTAATTAAGACAGAGAGGTACATAAAATGCTTGAGATTTATATAGTTAATGAAAAAAATTAACAATTTTTGTTGTTGTTCTATATCATACCGATTGACTGCATCAGTAAAATGTTCAAGCTCATCTAGCGATCCGTATATATCATACATGTCATCAATGGCTGTTAGTATGCAGACGAATTTAGTGAGGACTTTCCTGCATTTGGAGAACTGGGGCTCAAAAACTATTCCCATTGCCCACAAATAATTCTCCATCAAACGATCTCTAGAAAACTTAAGCTTTTCTTTGAAACCCAAGTCTCTCCACCACCTAATGAATCAAAATCTTCAAACATTTTAATATTTGGACTAAATTAAATAACATTATACATTGACAAATCAATTTCACTGGTTGCACAAAAATGAATTACAAAACTATTGGGCTCACACTTGGCTGTCTGTTTTCTGCAAGGTTTATAAATATGCTTGAAACTCACTGTCTTGGTGTCTAATGGTAAGAAATTTCGTAAATATCTGTTTATGTATATTAATTTCTTAATCATAATCATCGATCTTTGATCCATCAAAGTAAGCATTTGTGTCAGAGTAAAGCTTACCTTGATAATTCTTGAACTTCTTGCTGGTGTACTGATTGCACTAGATTGTAATCCAACTTTGCAAACTTGAGCAAAACAGAGGGCTTTGAATCCTCCATGAGACAGAGATCAATGGAGTTCCTTGCTTCTAACCTTGGCATCCTCCAATGGATTGGGATTTCCAGTGACTGTTTCACTTGCTCACCAAGTTCAATCCCCATCTTCCCAAATGATGAGTTTAGGTGTTTTGTGCTGAAACTATAGGCTTCTTCGAAGTCATCTTCACCATCCATTCTAAGGTGTGTAGCCTCATACAAACTCACTAGTCCTGCCACATCCTCCCTCAAGCTGTCCATGAATCTCCCACTTCCATCTTTGAATTTGTTGAAAACATCTGGTTTTAATCATGATTCCAAAGTTAAAAAAGTTAGGGTACTTAGGTGTAGGTACTATAAGTGAACTTATTATCTAATAGGGCCTATGAAAAAAATTTGTCATAAAAAAAGTTATTAATTGTAAGTTTTAACAACAATTTATAAAAATCATGACAAAAAAAGTTATTAATTATCAATTTTTAACGACGTATGTAAAAAATTGTCACAAAAAAATTATTTTTAAAGACAATTTTATCAAGATTTATTTTCAATATGACTTGATAAAAATTAAATTTAATTATTATGACCTATTGATAGTTTAGCAAAAAGTTATAACTAAAGGACCCATAAATAGAATAACAAAAATGTTAGAGGCCTCAAAAATTTTACCAAAAATTTTATCAAATGTCTCACATGAGTGTGGGACCCACACCCATGTGAGACATTTGATAAAACTTTTGGTAAAATTTTTGGGGTCTCTAGCATTACTCATAGAATAATTATCTGCCTATGCCTCTATGGGATAGTAGATCCTATGTCTTCATATTTTGTCCTATTGTTTCAAATTCTCTGGCAACAACCATGTTTAAATATTGGTAAAAAATTCTCTGCCTCTGTGTCTCAATTCACTCAATCATCTTGGATCATATGTTGAAATTCTTACATAATTCTACAATCGACCATACTACGTAGCTCGAAATCATGGCTCGAAACGCGGCTCGACACCAAAACGACGTCGTTTTGGTGTCGAATTTTTTTTCTTTTTTTTTCCCGTTTTTGTTGCAGATCAGGAAGAAGAAAAAGAACGGTGAAGAAGAAGAAGAAGAAGAAGGGGGGGCTCTGCAGATCGGGGAGAAGAAGAAGGGGGCTCTGCAGATCGGGAGGAGGGGGGAGGAGAACTGGAGGGGAGGGGGCCATAAAAATCGGGGGGGCCGAAGGTGGGGCTGAGCTGAGCAAGCTGCGGCGGGGCTGCGACGGCACGATCGGGCAGTGGCGGAGGTGACGAGCTGCGACGACGGCGGGAGCTGCGACGACGGCCCTCTCTCCTCCTTTGCGACGACCTCTCCTCTCTCTTCTCCCTCTCTCCTCTTTCGAGCCAGTTTGTTGAGCCAATTTGTCGAGCTGCGGATCATTTTCGTTCTACAATTGTGGGTGAATTAAGACAAAGAGACTGGGTGCATTTAGTTTGGTTTTGAAAGATAATTTTGTTAAAAGAGTTTAAAATTTTAAAAATTTGTTTGGTTACATATTTTGAAAATAATTTTTAGAAATTTGAAAATCAAAAATTTATTTGATTTTGAGTTTTTAAAACTAATTTTTAAATTTTTGGATTTTCGTGTTTTGTTATGTTTAGTAAACTTTTTTCGTATTTTTCAAAAAACTTTTTTTTATATTTATGTTAATTTTTAATTTTTATTTTTTAGATGCACCTACTCTAAATATACTTTTTAATATTTCTTAGTGAATTTTTATTTAGGGTTTTGTTAATGGCATTAAATGAGTATTAATTGCCTCCTGTAAGAAAAAACAGTGAATTTATGGTATTAAGAAATGCTCATTTTATGGTTAGACCAACATACCCTTTTTGATATTTCTTTATTTTTTTTTATCCACTTTTCTTTTCTAAACTTTTTTTTCATTTTCCACATGTGCTATGAGTTACTCTTTTGATATGTCATAACATATTTTCCCCCAAATTAAAGAAATGCATGCAATAGTAATTTTCTTTTTAGTAACATAGACAAAGTAATAGTTCAAGATAATGAGCTCATTTGGTGAAATTTATAAAATTAAAATTGTTGTAAGGATTATTAGCTTGAAAATTTTATAAATAAATTGTAAATTTATTGGGTGCAACTTTGATAATATGTAGAAAAAAAAAATTGAACTTGTGTGGTTAAATAAATTAACACATAGTTTTTTGTTGTATGAATTTTCAAAAGTATTGTTCATATGATTCAAATTTATTAATTAAAAAAAAAATGTCAACAAAATTAAACTGTCAACTAAAAAATAAATAAAAAATGTAGAGAAATGTAAAAAAGGGTAATTTTGGTCTAACTGCAAAACAAACATTCTTGAATACTTGTTAACAAAATCCTGTTAAACAGTTTAATCATTATTTTTCACTTTTTAGATTCATTCATAATGGTAAAAGGTATCAAACTTCTTTGTCCAAGCCAAACAATCACATAACACCACTCACTATAAAAGGTATCAAACTCTCTTCATAGGAGTTGAATCCAATACCGGATAGTGTTAGACAATTACTAGGCTAAATATCCTAGTTGATCCACTCAATCTAAATACACTTAAAAATTATAAATTTATAAATAAAAAAATTAAAAATCACTACATAGTAACAAATATACAAAAAAAATTATGAAATTTATTAAAAAAATATTTTTAAAAATCAATACTTATTTTGGGAAGTTGTTTGTTTGTTTGTTTTTTTTTAACATGTAAAAAAGTAGAGGTGATGTGACTTAAATAAAAAAATAAAAACTACTTTTAACCTTTGCCAAAAGATACCTACTAACAAATATAAAAAAAAACAAATACGTTTTTAGATCCAATTAATCTAAATACACTTAAAACATATAACACATTTTTTTCACTATTTTCAAAAAATATATATTAATTTGAAATACAAATTCATTTTATTTAAATTTTTATATGAATTTGCAAATCATTTCTTTACAAAGTTTCATCCAAAAAAATTCGATTAATTTGAAAATATGATAATACATTACATACTTCAACATAGATGCAGTTTAAATAGAGATAAATTTTGTTTGAAATAGTTTTGGGAATAGAAATAGATTTAGGGTTGGTTTGGGAAGTGGGTTAACTTTTTGACTTTTTGACTTTTTTGGCTATTTTAGCCTGGACTAAAAAGCTTGGTTTGGAAAGAGCTTTTTGGCTTTTTTTTGTGAGAGAAGAGTATAATGATTATGGGTTGAATGTGATGTTTTGTTTTTTTGTGGCTAAAATAGCCTATTTTGTCTTTTGTTGTTAAAATAATAAAAAAAAACCCACTTTAGTTCTTCCCAAACGAACCCTAAGAATAGTTTTGGGAACAACGATAAACAAATGAGCTTTCAATTTTGGGCTTTCAAAAAGGGTTTTGTTTTTGTCATCTCAACTTGAAAAAATGTTTGGACTTATTAGGTCTATTTTGAAATTAATTTCAATGATTTGAACCTTTTACATTTCTAGACTTGTTAAGTAAAATATTTTTGTAAAAGATACAAATAATTGGACATCGGTAGCTATATATTCGAATCATATTTGTTTTACAAAAATAGACGACGAATAAAATTTTAAGAATAACTATTCATTTTTTGTAATATAAATTTGATTCAAATATATAGCAATCGATGTCTAATTATCTTGATATTTTACATTAATATTTTATTTAACGAGTCTTAAAAAATGAACAATTTAAATTATCAAAACAAGACCTACGATAAACTTCAAAAATTTCTCAAACTCTCTCATATTGAAATCCTAAACATGAGCTCCACCCTCAAAAAAAAAAAAAAAAATCATTTTCAAAATTCAAACCAAACACAGGGACAGTTTTTGAGATAGATAATTCTCATCCGTTTTTGAGATGGATAATTCTCATCCGTCAAACCAAACACAGGCACAGTTATTAATTAAGGGTTATGCTAGGGACATCAAATTTTTTATCAAACAAATGACTAAATGTCTCACATAGGTGTGGGGCCCGCAATTTTGTAGACCTCACACCCATGTGAAACATTTAATCATTTGTTTAGTAAAAATTTTGATACCTCTAACATTTTTCATTAATAAAAGTGAGTTATCTTCTCTCGGGACCTGTATAGATGTGATGCTATGTTGTGATGTGACAGTTTCTTGGTGGTGCCACAATTGGCTATACATTTAAGGGGTGTTTTGAAAAGTTGGTAAAAAGTTGGTTTTTGGTTTTTTATCAAATTTTTTGATTTTTTTGAAAGTGATTTGGGAAGTTGGTAAAAAGCTGACTTTTTTTATTTTTGGTTTAATATTTTTTAAAAGTGTCACATCATTCCAAAATGACTAAAATATCCTTACTTTTTGATTTTTGAATTAATTAATTAAAATTTTCTAGAGGATAATTTGGTAAATTTGGAGGTGGCGTTTTTGATCTTCCCAAATGAGAGTTGAGACGTTTTTAGCAACTTAGAATTTTTGGCAACACACACAAAAAGCTACGTTTTTGGTGTGTTGCCAAAACAGCACTAAGAAAGGGGGAATTACACATGTCTTTTTTTAAGATGAATTTTAGGACAAATTTTTTTTTAAAAAAATATGAGTAAAAATTATAATTATAAAGTGATGAAGTTATAAATTTTATTTATACAATTCAATACATGATTTACTTGTATATCTATTACTTTACAATTATTTCTTCTACTCTTTATTTTTTTAATATTCTTCCTAAATTTTAAATTAATGATAAAATTTATATACATTAATAGTAAACTTATAAACTTATCCATTAACACGTAAATATTTTGTAAAAACTTGACTGATATGTAATTTCCCCTTTTAAAATATTCCTTTGTGCATGTGTATAGCATATGTATCTTGTTATTTTTTATTTTTTTAACATATACGTATTTTGGTAATAAATATTATGTAATTTTCTAATAAAATTTTGACAACTTGTGATTCATAAATAAAATTTGCATTTTGTAGTAGTAATATGTATTTGTGTGATAATGTTACATATTTTTCATCTAAATATTATTAAACCACAATATATATGATATTATCAAAAATCTATATTATTTTATTTGTAAATCACAAATTATAATCAGACCTTGTTTGGAAACAGACTATTTTAATAACTTTTTGACTTTTTATGAGAAGATGTGCAAAAAAAAAAAAAATAGAGAGAGTGATATGACAACTTATAATGACTTTTTAACTTTTTAGATAAAATAATTACTCTCCAAACGAGGCCTTACTCTACCAAAAAGCTACATAACCTGTACCTGAGCTAAGTAAATTTCTATTTTATTCTTTCCTTTGTCTATTTTTATTTACTTTTGCTACTATTGCTTTCGTGGGTTTATTCCCAACAACTATCAACACCATACCTGAGTTAATGGGATAACCATGTTGTCTTAGTAGCCGAAAATGCAATGCAGTTGTGTAAAGATTGCCACTAACAATGGGATTAACATGATCACTAATAGCCTCCTCTATCTCTTCCTCAAAATGGTAAGACACTCCCAACCTTTGCATTGAGTCAATGAGCTTCAACAGACTTGAATGGTCTCTAGTAGATTGAAGAACCCTTTTAGTTTCTTGCTTCAACTCTTCTAATTTGGTCCCATATAACTCATACTACAAAATAATTAAGCTAAGTTTAGACTAATCTCAAATAATCTAAAACTAATTCACATACATAAACAAGTGAGGACATTACCGTATAAGGTGTGTTTATTGATTCGATGATCTTGGGATCCCAAATACTGGGATGATAATTAGCTGATCGCCGTGGATTCACTTCAAATTTATTTGTAGTTTTTATGAGTAAGCGCTGTGAGGGTGATTGGGTTGCCATGATTGTCCATTGTTGCTGTGGTTGGAACACCATGCCACGGCGAACAATAGTGAAGGATGAGGGACGATGGTACGAAGACACTAGTTCCATCTTTAGAGAGCTCTGAAATTTTGATGAAATCCTTTTGTAAATGATATGGTTTTTATAAGGAAATTAAGATTCCAAACTTTTGTTAAAATAGGGGTACTTACCAATTAGTCCTATTCACTAGACTTATTTACTTACAGGTCCTAACTAATAAATTTAACACTATAAAAATAAGAGAGTGATAAATTTATCACTAAAAAATTATTCATAAAAAAAGAGACTGATAAATTTATCACTATAAAATTATTCATAAAAAAAAAAAACTGATAAAATTTGTCTTTATCACTTAATAAATTATATCAAATAAGACTTAATAGGTAATAAGTCTCAAAGTAAGACCTATTGAATAATAAATCTCCTAAGTAAGATCTATTGGTAATTTACCCTTAAAAATATTGGATCGAGGAGAGTTTTGAAAGAGACATGTTATTTAACAAACATATCTTTTACATTTGAAGTATTTTCCGCTTGCACGTGATTGATTTTGTTTTTGGTGTTTTTTTTTTTTTTTTGGATTTCTCACGTGGTGTTTGGACTAGCTTAATGTTCATCTCAATTAATTTCTCATCGCGGTAGGCGCCTACCGTAAGTACGACGTGTTGCAGCTACAAAACTCAAATTAAAAACAAATCCAATCGAATCTCAAAACCGTACCTGCTCAAACTACTAGGCCACAAACTCGTGGTTCACGTGGTTCTTTTTGAGAAATTTAATTTTTTAATCGTATAATTATTATATTTTTAAAAAATTAATTTTTTAAAATTAATTTTTGATAGTATATTTTTTAAGAAATATCAATGTCATAATTGTACTTTTTATATTGTTAATAAATTTAAAAGAAAAACAAAATAAGAAATTTATATTATTTTGTACTTGATTTTTAAAAAGGGACTAATATTTTGGTACAATAAAAAATGAAATAAATGACTAATATTTGAGACGGAGAGAATATTACTATTTATGGGGCAGGCTCTTATATAAAACCAACAAATATGCTTCAGACCACTAATTGAAGTCTACAAATAGACCACTAATGACGTAACGTTGATGTGGACCCACCACTGCCATTTTGGGAACATGGTAAAAAACCACATTTTTGGACAAAATGTCTAAAAACGTGGTTGCCAAAAAGCCAAAAAAGCCATTTGGCAAGTGTTAAAAACGCAGCCGTAAAATTACAAATTAGGGCCTATGAAAAAAAAATAAAAAAATAAATCTCTTATGTTGGATAAGGGTATTTTGGTCATTTTAATTTGATTTGACACCATAAATAAATATTAAACTAAAAAGCAAAAAGCCAACTTTTTACCAACTTCCCAAATCACTTCCAAAAAAGTCAAAAAGCTTGGTAAAAAGCCAAAAGTCAGCTTTTTACCAACTTCCCAAAACAACCCTAAGGGTTCGTTTGGCAAGAGCTAAATGGGGCTTTTTTTGGCTATTTTAGCCACAAAAGACAAAATAAGCTATTTTAGTCACAACAAACAAAATATCACATCCAACCCATAATCATTACACTCTTCTCTCACAAAAAAAGTCAAAAAGTCTTTCCCAAACCAAGCTTTTTAGCCCAGGCTAAAAAAGCCAAAAAAGTCAAAAAGGCAAAAAGCCAACCCACTTCCCAAACGGAGGCTAAAACTAGCATTAGTGGTGCAAATTTAGAGCACTCAGTCAGTGCGGTAAAACCAAAAGAGCACAACTTTATTATGGGTGATAAACGAATTAAAGGTGTTTTAAAATTTGTTTAAGTTTGATTTGTTAAATTTTTGAGTTAATCTCAAACGAGTTTTTATTGAACCGAGTTTGAACAGTTTGATATTTTATATAATTTTAGACTTGTTGAATCGAGTCAAATGAGTAATTGGTTGTTCAAATTTGATTTGAAAACATTAAAGAACTCTAAAATGTGTTCAAGTTTGACTTGTTTATTTAATGAATCAAACTTAAACGAACTTTTAACAAATCGAATATAAGTCGAGCTCGAGCTGTTTGGTTTGTTTCACCCATAAGCTTTATACCCCAATTATAGCGTTAAATATAATAACTATATATTCTATCTATTATACATACCATATTTTATTCATTGTTATACTTAAGTTTCTCTTCTTCAATATAAAGGAATCTTGTTTACATTATTAGATTATTATGTACACAATATTAAAATATACACATAATATAATATTTTCATTCTCCTTTTTAAAAATTCTAACATAGTATTAGAGTTAAATTAAGTATCTAATAATTTTACTTCACCAACAAGTGACAGTCTTATCTTGCTCGCCCGCCGGACCTCAATCCATTAAGCTAGCGTATTTCCCTTTTAGCTCCTCTGCCACACCTTCGTCTCTTCCTTTAACCATCGTTGCCGTCACTCACAGCTGCTCCAACCATTGCCTCCGTTTTTCAGCTCAAATCTAGCCATCACATCAGCCGTTCCTCTTCTGGCACCATCTTCTTCAACTCGCGTCAAACCCATCTCTCTTTACAAACTACTTTTCCTTTCTTTGTTCTTCTTCTTCCCAGCAAATACCACCAAGCCAATTTCTTTGCCTTCTTTTCTATAATTGTTTTTTTTTCTCTCTTCACCCACATGAGCTTGTTCCCCAATACTCCTCTTTCTCATTTTTATTTTTTATTTTTTATTTTTATATTTCAAACCCATTCCTTTCTTATCCTATCTCTTCTAAACTGATTTTTTAAAAAAAAAAATCCATATTTATTAAGTTTTTATATTTTTATAAGTTTCCTTTATTCTCATGGTTCCTACTTTTATTTCAGTATTTTTATATATTTTTAAATAAAACAAAAAAATAATTTTTTTTATATAACTTGTGAAAATCTCCTTTTTTGCTCTGTTTTTCCTCTCTTTCAATTTCAAATAAGTTTCTATCTTTAAGGGTTATTTGGGATGACCTAAATAAGTGCACTTTTTATCTTTTTACGAAAAGATATGCAGAAAAGTAGAGAAGTGATGTAATGGAAAAAAGATAAAAAGATAAAAAGTGTGTACTTATTTTGGGTAGCCAAACTTGGCCTAAATCTATTTGAGTTTAAGAGAGAGTATTATACCTATATCATGGTAAGTATAGTTATACACCATGCAAACCTCCCCAAGCAACCCCCTTAACGCACTACCTAAGTCGCCCCCTTGACACATTACCTAAGCTGCCCCCTTGGCGCACTCCCAAAGAAAACGCACTAAAGTACCAAATTTTTGGGCATCAATTGGATGTATGCATATGTGCAAAGTATATGCACACGCACGAAAATGCATCTGTGGCTGCCTTCGCAAGGATGTGGGCACACACAATCTTTTCGTATTTTGGGCATATTTTTATCATCCGAGATCGGATTGAAGTGAATCGAGCGACATTCAAAAACTAGCTTAAAGGATTACCATTTTGTGTGAAATAGAAATTTCTAAATTCTAACTCTTTCTAGACGAAAATAGGTCCTCAATACGAACCAACAAATGGTAATTTTGATAAAAAATAGTTTTTGGTACAAAAATGACAATACAACAATTCTAACAATTTCAAGCATCTCTAAGGTTGAAATTATGATACCTTTCATTTCATCATTGAGAAGTATTTCAAGCACCTAAATCTTAATGGTTAACTAAAATAGGATGTATACAGGTGTGTATTGTGTTGTATGGGTTGGCTAAAATAATATTATATATGGTGTGTTGAGTGAAAAATCGAAATTCAAAATATTATTAATGCGAATTAAGTAATGATGTGTATTAAGAGAATTGATAGTGTGTAAGTAGAATCACCTTTATAATGATGGTCACGACTTACTTGGAGGTTTGGTTTGACCTTTGTGCCAGAACTAGAAATTCCAATAGATAGAGCACACATTAATCAGGATATTAAATTCATAACAAACAACAAGAAGATATCATTTTTATTTTATTTTTGGTCAATTGGTGAGATACAATATTACAATTATTATGAAATTTATATCAAAGGATTTATAAATTCACAATCAACAACTAAATTATATTAACCTAACAATCAAACAAACAACTAAATATACAATTAATAAGTTCAACCCTATCACCTCAACAACGAGCTCCATAATGGGAAGAAATAATCAACTAAACATACCCCATAATGGGATAGAAATTATCAATTGATTTGATTCTAATATTGATCTGTCAATTAAGAGTTAAGAGTGTATTAATATGACCAAAAGAATATAATATAACATTTTTTAATTTTTAAAAATTCAAAAGTTTATCAAAAGTTTATATATATGTGTGTGTATTGGGGGGGGGGGGGGGGGGGGGTAATAGTATAACTATCAAAAGTTTATATGTGTGTGTGTGTGTGGGGGGGTGGGGGGGGGTAATAGTATAACTATCAAAAGTTTAGGAGAGACGGGTGACCCCCTTTTGTCTTAAGATGGCTCTGTTCCTAGTTGTTATTTTGGTTATAAATGAAAATATTTTTAAATATGCCTTAAGTAGTGTTTGATTATAGCGCACTGCAGTCTTTTTGGTTATATGACTAAAAATAATTTAAGAGTTAATTACCTAAAAGTTTTATTGGCAAGGTTAATATTTCATTAAGTCATTTTTTTTTAATCCATAAAGTCCTATTTTTAAAATATGTATGTATATGACTATTTAACCCTTATTAAGGCGGTGTTTGGGAACTTGATTTTTGGTTTTTTTTTTTTTTTTTTTTTTTTTTTTTTACTACAAGACAAATGTTTTACAAAACCAAAAAAAAAAATAAATCCAAACAAAATATCACATCAAACCCCATAATCATTTCACTTTTTTTGTCACAAATATCACATCCAACCACAAAAAAACCTAACTATCTTTCCAAATATAAAAAAAAAATTTCTCCAATAATATCCTACAACTAAAAAAACCTACTTCCTAAACACCCACTAAAAGGCAAAAAGAATTTAGAAACGTCAATTAATAAAAATTTATTAGGTGTTCCAAGTACACCACATGACAATGTTATTCACTAATCACCAAACATTATGCCTTATGCTTGAATACAAAATTATGAGCTCTACCCTCTCCACAAATCACAAATCTTTTGGTAATCATGTGAAAACTCGCATTTAATTATTCTATAATAATAATAATAATAATAATAATAATAGTAAATAAATAAATAAATTAGTTAATTAATTTTATTCAGAGTTTATTTGAAATATATATTAATGTAAAAGTTAGTTTTAAATTAACCCAATTCAATCACTAACAAAGACATTATTAAGAATAATAATTTTGTGGGTGTTCAATATTTGTTGTTTATAAATTATTTTAATTAGGATTCAACATGATAATTATTCTTACTAAATACCTTAATTAAAAATCTTAATGTATCAAATTTAAAAAACCCACACAAATATACAAATATACAAAAAAAAATAAAAAACAAAAAATAAAAAAAATATTCGGCAGATTTCAAGTGGCAACATTGCCACTTGGTTGCATGCATGGTGATATAGAATATAGCCTTTGAAAATTGAAGATTTGACTACACAGAATGAAGAGAGAGAGAGAGATAGAATATAGCCTTTGAAAATTGAAGATTTGACTACATAGAATGAAGAGAGAGAGAGAGAGAGGGGTTGCTCAGCAATGCATTGTATATATATACATGCATGCTTGCATTTGGTGAAGGAGGAAAAAGAAAATGACATCTGCGAAAAAAAAAAAAAAAAATTCAGCCAAGTTGAGTAGGAGGATAAGAGGAAGAGGAGATTAAGAAGGATATATATTTTCTACCATTTCATCGTTCTATTTCAATCCTACAACTAAGTAAGAAAACCCTCCCAATCGTCTCATTTTTTTTTTATTGTTGAAATTTTCAGATTTTATTCATATGATAAAATGACTAATTTATAGATAAATTTTTTATATATATGTATGTAAATTTTGTGATGTGTATATCAAATATTTGAAGATATTGATAGTTTTAAAATCATGATATTATTGTAAAAATAGACTTGCATGTGTAGTTCATACCATTATAGAGTGAATTGAAGAATTTATTTGGTCCTTGAATCTGCTAGACAATTTGTACAAATTTTTAGACAATTTTATAATCAAAATTTGAAGAAGATTTCTTCTACAAAGTTGTTGAGAATGATGTTTAGTTCATCCACAAAATGTTTCAACAATTATGGAGTTTTTTACGAATTTATACAAATTTTTAACCAAATCTGGAGCTATAGGCAGATTTTACTATGTGTTTGAAAAATCATTAAAAATTTTACATTAAACCAAATCTGGTAATTTATAAGCAAAAAATGAAATTTGAGAAGTCTAGTTTCATAATAAATTTTTAGATTATGGAATTGATTTATAAATTTAAGTATGGAATTAATTTAAGAAAATGTGATAAATCTGTGTCATGAACATTCTTGGAATTTTTAAGAATTATTTATAATTTATTTTTGGAAAATGCTTTCTGAAAAATGACCATAACATGTTTATTGAGTATTCTGTAGATTTATATGAATTTTAGAGTTGTCAAAAGAAATTTACTTATAATTTTATTTGCAAGATATACATTCTGAAAATTTTGGCAGATTAAGGAGGAATAAAAAATTATCTCTTCAATTGTTTCTTTGGACTAAAATTTAATATTGTGCTAATCTAATCTTGTAGATTAAAAATCCATGCACGTGTGTGATTATGATTTATTTCTTCTTTTTGGTATCTACATTATTATTTCATACCATGGTTTAAATAAATTATTTATTTAAGTTTTGTACATTTGTTTACTATTGTGTAACATGTGTAATATTTTATGTTGGGAATTTTAATGAGTTGGTATAACATTATTGGTAATTAAATGTTGAATTTTTGTAAATATCTCAACAAGTAAAGAAACACGAAATTTAACCAATAATACATTAAATTTTAAAAGTGATGGGGTGAGTCTGGTTTAGAATCTTGCGCAAGTGAGTTGTGAACCCTAACATGGCACGGGAAAGTATTTCGGCTCTTATCGGTGTAGGCGATATAAGGTTGGTGGTGCGGGTGTTACAACATAGACCATTCCCTTGGGGCAGACCGTGATGTCACGACTCGGGTACGTAACCCTGGTACGTGGGCATCATTGGTAGTTACAGTAAGTAACATTTAAATATTTGACCAAGGGAGAGTCAGAATTGCCCGTGGCCATTATTTAGTGGTTGAGTGGAAATAGTGCTCCGCGGGGAGTTACTTAAATTTATCTGATAAACTAAATCTATGAAAATTTAAAAAGAAATGGCGGCATATTCCTTATGATGAAATACTGCTTCCGTTTGTTATAATTTTTTTTTATTATTTGATTTATTATTATTCATTGTTATTATTTCAACTGATAACATTTATTTTATGCTTACTAAATGTTACTAGTTATTCTGTTACTACACATTATTCATAAATTGTGAGTATTATTATCAAGGTGGGTATTTTCGGGTTGTAGTATCTTATTGAGCTCGTCGCTCACTGGCATTCTCGTTGCCCTGGCGTTTTATGCCAGGTACCGAAGAAATCGAAGAAAACACCAAGGCCTTGCAAGGCGACACTCAGCCTTGGTTAGCTTGAAGAGTGTCAAGTTCCATGAACTATTTTCTAAAATTTCTAGTTTTTCTCTAGTTTCCTTTTTATATTTGTGTCATTTCTTTTATGTACTAAGACTAAGTTGTGATGTAAGAACTGTAACGCCCTCAAAATAATAACATTAAAACTCATCAATTTAGACATGCATTGATATAAAAGATAAATATTCTTCTATTCATCAGAGTAGTTCATTACAATGAGTATTACATGTTAACAATAAAAGCAAATGCCCTACGGGCTTACAGCTTTCCAAGTTAACACTTGGTTACAAAAAGGAGAGTAGTAACTCAATACACATTAAGCCCTTGGCTTAAATTTACATGTAATACATCCAAAAGATAACAAAACAACAAAAGTCTGTCTGCCTCTAGGCTCCCAAGCTATGTCCTTGGAGGTGGCATGCTACCTGTACCTGAAAATGATGTCCCATAAAGGGTGAGCCACAGCCCAGTAGAAATACACTAAACCAGCTATGAACAATGACTAAAAGATTAGCAGTTGATAGATGGTCAACACAGATACATCCACATATATCACATTCCGGTTTCATGACATTAAGTCCATGTTACATTTCATTTCTCATTTCTTTTTCAACTTTGAGTTTGAAAACAAGGCTCAACACCTAGCCAAATAACTTAATGAGATTAAGACTCATCTTTAAAACACTTTCGAAATTCATGATGGATACACATTTTAATGCTGTATCGATAACACATAAACCATTTCCACACTTTACGAAAGATACACATTTCGGTGCTGTATCAACATAACATAGAATCACTTCTATACTTCACAATTGATAACGATATACATTTTAGTGCTATATCAAATCAATTCGAACACTTCCATAATCAACACTTGATACACATTGTAGTGCTGTATCAATGTCACACAAAATCCGGTTTAGAGGTCCATCCCCTATCTTCCCCTAAACCGTGGAGTACATCCCCTATCTTCTCCCACACAACACATGTATATAAACATAGATCATATACAATCAATCAATACATAAATTTAATGTATTATTCCAGTCGCTATATTCGATAGCATACTCAATTGATTAATTTCAGTTTGCCTAATCATCATGCATTGTCTACAACAATCAAGACTATCTCCACCGATAGCCCAAAGCAGTTATTTCTATACCGAAAATAAATGCACCAAATGGATATATAATCAACATTTCAACTAGGTGAGCGATGAATGAATCTAACTACACCCTTCAATCTCATACACATCCAATTCCAACATTTTCAATTCAATTCCTCTTTTCTTCAAATTAATTATACCAATTAATTTATCAATGTAATTAGGGCATTTCCCATAATTAACATCACAACCCTAAGGTTCCATTTTCACTAATAATCCAATATTGATCTCATTTCTCTATGCTAAACATGCATATAGGTTTATATAAACAAAACCCCAACTTTTGTAAAATTACACAAAAGACCCAAACTTTCTCATAATTACACAACAATCTCCAACATATCAAAATACCAAAATTCAAAGACAAAGCTCATAAAGAGGAGTAGGATATCCCTACCTCGAAGTTTGAGCTCAAACGGAGATGAAGATCAAAAACCAACGTGCTCCAAATCCCAAGTTTTTTAGATTAAAACGAAGCCCTCAACCCACTCTATCTTTTTAATAAAGGACTAAGGGTAGAAACTCACTCTAGATAGATCAAACCTTAGAGAGAAGACAAGTATAGAGAGAGAGAGAGAGTCGGATCTAGGGTTTGCAAAAAGAAAGGAGATGAAAAAGTGATGTTTTCCCTGCTGCTGTCTACTGATATATAATAGGCTCGCTCGAGTAAGGATTGGTCGCTCGAGCGACCAGACACAAAGAGTACTCGCTCGAGCGAAGAAAGTCTCGCTCGAGCCAACAACTCGAAGCTTCAGGTCTACAACCCAGAAGCACGCTCGAGCGACAGAATGCTCGCTCGAGTGAGGAAACTCAAAACATACACCTCGCTCGCTCGAGCGAAGGAAATCTCGCTCGAGCCAAGAAACACAGCTCTCAGGTCAAAATGAGACGCAGACGCAGACGCATACTCGAGCGCAAGACTTCTCGCTCGATCCACCAGACACAAAACTCAACTCTCGCTCGAGCGACCAAACCCTGGCTCGAGCGAAGTATCCAAAACAAAGAGCTCGCTCGAGCGACAAACTGCTCGCTCAAGCGAAGGACCAAAATTCTGGGCAATAACCATTTGCTCCCAAACACAACCAACCTGTAACAAACCTGCCCAACACATCCTATAACTCAAATACAAAGTACGAAAGGATGCAAACAATATTTAAACAACTGCTAACATCCACGGACACAAGTCCGGATCACTGTACAACGAGGGGTAAAACCCAGGATCGCTATAAGAACTTTAAATTCTGGGTTGTTAATTAATGGATGTTAGTAATATTGGTAGAAATATTGATTTTAAGTTCTAAATCTTATTATGATGTCCTTAAATTTTGGGGCGTCACAAATCACCTAATCATGCCTCAAAATTATTAGATATTTCCTCTTATTCAAGTGGTATTGTGGATGTGACATTTTACTTTTGTTTTTTTATTTCAAAACTTAAAAGCTTCATAACTTTTTTTTATATACATTTATTTTTAATAAAATTTATGGGTGTGTTTGGTTTGTGTTTGTAAAGTAATTTTTGAGGTAAAAAGTACAAAAATTTGTTTGATTTGTCTTTTTTCAGAAATGGTTTTGGAAAATTGTTTTGGGAAGAGAGTTTTAAAAAAAAAGTGATTGATTTGATGTGTATGAGAGAGAGAGTGATTTTGGAAAGTAGATAAGAGCATCTCCAATGGTATTTGCTAAAATAACATTGCCATTGCTATGATTTGGCAATGAATAGTGTTATTTTACCAAATTATAGCAATGGTGCTTCAATGATTTACATGTTACTTTAGCAAATCCCAATCAACTTTCTTTCTAAATTTGTAGCTGTTGTTTGGATGTAAGGTTTTTAGTAATTTTTATTTTTATTTTTATTTTTATTTTATTTTATTTTTTTTGTCTTTTGTGACTTTTTTTAACTGTTTCAAAAAAAAAAATTATACATTTACATTATTCTCAACTAGACAAATATAAAAAATAAGAAAAAAAATTAAAAATTAAAAAATATATATATAATGCACCCTACCAAAACAACATACCACTACAAAATTATACTACCCGTTGGATGATTTCAAGACACCATCCAAACTGTTGGATGATTTCCTAATCCACGGCTGAGATTCAACCTCTGAAATCTTCAAGGCTGATTCCATCTTCACTTTCATCATCTCTCACACACACACACACACACACACACACACACATATACATTTCGACCCAGGGCTCTCTCCCCTTTTCCATTTTCATCTGTCTTCTTCTATAAGCTTCCTTTATTTTCAGACCCTCTACCTCCATACCTACAACAAATGCAATCCATATATAAATATAAATATGAATATGAATATATATATATATATATATAGAGAGAGAGAGAGAGGGGTACCAATGGGTTTGTTAGATCCACCACCGCTGTCGGATTCCCTCCACCGCTGAGGTCGATGCTTCCGATGATGGCGATCGCCGAACCTCCATCTCCATCCATGTATCTATTCGTACTTCACAAAACCCTCTTCACTGCACAAAAAAGCCCTAAACCCTTTAAATCCAAGTAAATTTGTTTCAGATTTGTTATTCACTTAAATTAGTTCTGAAATTTGTTATGAGATTTGTGAAAACCCTATTCACTTCCGATCGTTTTATTGTGATACTGGATTATTTGATTTCGTTTGGTTTATTGTGAATGCATACCATCTGATTTGGATTGATTGATTTGGAGATAAATGAATTAAACAAAAAAAATTGAGAAACCGAATTTGGGTTTGTCAATTTCATTCTGGAATTTGCTTGATTCTGAAAATTAGGTTTGATTATGAAAAATGGGTTCTCTACTGGATTAATTCTGTTGTTTTCAACTGAATTTGGTGCCAAATTTTAGTTGATTTTTGCTGATCTGGCAAGCTTGGCATCTGCTATTTCACTTGCCAAATTTGAGAACACATATTGCATCTGCCATCTTTGGCAAGTGAAATAGCAGACCGTTGGAGAGAACTTTTTGCCATTCCTGTCATTTTTTAGCTTTGGCAAGTGATATAGCAGCTCCATTGGAGATGCTCTAACCAAACAAAATTTTGAAATTTTTTTGGAAAAATTTGTTTCATTTGATTACTCTTGAAAATTTGTTTGTAGAGAATTTTTCCCAAAAATTTTTCTAAAAAACAAACCAAACAAGCCCTATATTTTTGGAGTCTACACAATGAGATATATCAAATAAGACCAATATTAAATATAAAATTTTATAAAAAAAATATTATATTTTTAGCTATACAAAATTAACAATTTCTCAGTTTGTGAAACTATTCAATAAAATCGATAAATTTCTCATTTTTTTTTCAATATTAAATGAGAATATTCTCGGTCTCATTTTTTTTCCAATTTTAAAATTGAGTCAGATTTTTCAATTTTAAACTGAGAATATACTCAATTTTAAACCTGAGAAAAATTGAAAAAATTGGACCCAAAAAAATATTGTTAATTAAGTAAGTTAAGAAAACTTACTATTAAAAATGGTTTAAATTGTAAATTTATAATAAAAAAATATATTTTATTTTTATATAATTTTGTATTTAATATTAATCTTGTTCAATAGATTGGTTGATTCTTGAAATATAAATTTTATAAAAAAAATAAATATATATCATAAAAATTATGATCATGTAAAATTTTAAAAATCAAAATAAATGTTACTTCATTATAATTTTCTATAAATAATTACAAATAGTGAACAACTATGGTTTGGTGAAGGGTAATTTCATATTAAAAATTAAGGAGATATTACAGTGTGCACCTTCAAAAATGTACATATGATATGTAATTCATAACTTTTTCACAAAATTTCATAACTTAAACTCAAAATGTCATAACTTTTTCACTATAGAAATCATAACTTTTTTTCATTGAAAAATGTCATAACAAAATCTCAAGTGTGTCATAACAAAAATCACAAAATATCATAACATTATTATTCCTAACTTTAGGATGCTCATCATAAATTCACTATTTATAACTTTATTACAACATGTCATAACATACATCACAAACAATCATAACATTTAGGGATTTTTATTGATAAGTCCAATTTAGAAATGTTTTAACCCAAGAAGTCCATGAAGGAATTTTTTAACCCATTTAGTCCCATGTATGTATAGTTTTATTCCATAAAGTCCATTTTCTTGATTTACACTATTTTCTTGGACACTTATGCCCTTATATTCAATTTTGATACCCTTATAAATATTTTTTAAACGATTAGCAATTTAATGATGTGAACATTCATATTTTAAAATTCACATTGGTAGGAATGTAAAATTGGCCCGTGGGCGGCCCGAAACCTGGCCGCGAGCCGGGGCGGGCCCGGCCCGTTGACAATGTGAATATTCATATTGACATGTTAACATTCACATTAATAGGAGTGTAAAATTGGCCCGTGTCTCGTGGCGGCGCGAAACCCGCTCGCGGCCCATGGGCGGCCCGGGGCGGGCCTGGTCCGGCCCATTAACAATGTGAATATTCATATTGACATGGTAACATTCACATTGATAAGAGTATAAAATTGGTCTGCGGCCCATGGGCGGCCAAAAGCCCGCCCGCGGCCCGGGAAGGGCTCGGCCCGGCCCGTTGACAATGTGAATATTCACATTGACATGTTAACATTCACATTGATAGGAATCTAAAATTAGCGCGCACCTCGTGGCTGCCCGAAACCCGCCCACGGCCCGTGGGCGGGCCCGCCCCGGCCTGTTGACAATGTGAATATTCACATTGACATGTTAACATTCACATTGATAAGAGTATAAAATTGGCCAGCAGCCCAGGGCGGGCCCGACCCGACCCAGCCCGTTGACAATGTGAATATTCACATTGACATGTTAACATTCACATTAATAGGAGTGTAAAATTGACCCCCGTCCCGTGGCGGCGCGAAACCCGCCCGCGATCCATGGGCGGCCCGGGGCGGGCCCGGTCCGACCCGTTGACAATGTGAATATTCACATTGACATGTTAACATTCACATTGATAAGAGTATAAAATTGGCCTGCGGCCCATAGGCGGCCAAAAGCCTGCTCGCGGCCCGAGGCGGGCCCGGCCCGGTCCGTTGACAATGTGAATATTCACATTAACATGTTAACATTTACATTGATAAGAGTGTAAAATTGGCCCGCAGCTCGTAGGCGGTCCGAAGCCCGACCGAAGCCCGAGGCGGGCTTGGCCCGACCTGTGACAATGTGAATATTCACATTGACATGTTAACATTCACATTGATAGGAGTGTAAAATTAGCCCCCGCCCCGTGGCTACCCGAAACCCACCCATGGCCCGTGGGCGGCCCGGGGCGGGCCCGGCCCGGCCTGTTGACAATGTGAATATTCACATTGACATGTTAACATTCACATTAATAAGAGTGTAAAATTGGCCCGTGACCCGTGGGCAGCCCGAAGCCCGACCTCGGGCCGGGGCGGGCCCGGTCCGTTGGCAATGTGAATATTCACTTTGACATGTTAACATTCACATTGATAGGAGTATAAAATTAGCCCGCAACCCGTGGGCGGCCCGAAGCCAGACCGCAGCCCGAGGCGGGCTTGGCCCGACCCGTGACAATGTGAATATTCACATTGACATGTTAACATTAACATTGATAGGAGTGTAAATTTTGTCCGCTGCCCGAAGCTCGCCCGCGGCCCGGGGTAGGCCCGGACCCAAACTCGGGCCGCCCCGGGCCGCCCATGGGACGCGAGTCAATTTTACACTCTTATCAATGTGAATGTTAACATGTCAATGTGAATATTCACATTGTCAATAGGCTGGGCCGGGCCCGCCTCAGGCCGCCCACGGGCCGTGGGCGAGTTTCGAGCAGCCACGGGGCACGGGTTAATGTTACACTCTTATCAATGTGAATGTTAACATGTCAATGTGAATATTCACGTTGTCAACGGGCCGGGCCCGCCCCCGCCCGGGGCCGGGTTTCGGGCTGCCCACGGGTCACGGTCCAATTTTACACTGTTATCAATGTTAATGTTAATATGTCAATGTGAATATTCACATTGTCAACGGGCCGGGCCGGGCCTGCCCTGGGCAGCGGGCGGGCTTCGGGCCGCTCACGGGCCACGGGCCAATTTTACACTCCTATCAATGTGAATGTTAATATGTCAATGTGAATATTCACATTGTCAACGGACCGGGCCGGGCTCGCCCCGAGCCGCCCATGGGACGCGAGTCAATTTTACACTTTTATCAATGTGAATGTTAACATGTCAATGTGAATATTCACATTGTCAACAGGCCGGGCCGGGCCCGCCCCGGGCCGCCCACGGGCCGTGGGCTGGTTTCGGGGCAGCCACGGGGCGCGGGCTAATTTTATATTCTTATCAATGTGAATGTTAACATGTCAATGTGAATATTCACATTATCAACGGGTCGGGCCGGGCCCGCCCAAGGCAGCCCACGAGCCGCGGGCGGGTTTCGGGCCGGCCACAGGCCGCGGGCTAATTTTACACTCCTATCAATGTGAATGTTAACATGTCAATGTGAATATTCACATTGTCAACGGGCCGGGCCCGGGCTTTGGGCTGCCCACGGGTCACGGACTAATTTTACACTCTTATCAATGTTAATGTTAATGTTAATGTTAATATGTCAATGTGAATATTCACATTATGAACGGGTCGGCTCGGGCCCGCCCCGGGCGGCGGGCTAGCTTCAGGCCGCCCACGGGCCGCGGGCCAATTTTACACTCCTATCAATGTGAATGTTAACTTGTCAATGTGAATATTCACATTATCAACAGGTCGAGCCTATTTTTTTGGCCTGTGGGCCGGCCCGGCCCGACTCGAATTTTTTCGGGCACCCACGAGGATCGACATGGGCCGGGCCCCTACACATTGACGATATAAACATTCACATTGACGGTGTGAACATTCACATTAGGGGTATTTTGGTAATTATGTCACCCCTAGGACTTATTGAAATATAAGAAAATAAGGCGAAGTAAATGGAACATAGGTAAATGAAAAGGGTATTTTGGTCTTCTTATCTCAAATTGGACCTAATGGAATAGTCAAAAAGAATATGAGTTGGATGGAATAAAGCTCTTAGAAAATGGATTTATCAAAAAAGCTCCCTACCATTTATCATAATAAATTATAACTTTTTTACAATGTGCACCATTTGAAAGGGTGCACATTGTAAATTTCTCTTAAAAATTAATAAGATTTGAAGGAACAAAAAATCTTATCTAAAATTTAATGGAATATAAATTTACAAAATGAAACTTGTGTCTAAAAGCCCCATAATTTAATTATGACACAGAGTAGTATTAAAATTACAAAATGTCATAAGTGGCCTATAATACACCGAGAAAAAGAGATATGTGATGGTGTTTGGGAAGTGAGTTTTTATGTAGGTTTTTTTAGTTGTAGGTTTTTATTAGATAAAAAATTTTTGGTGTTTGGGAAGATAGTTAGGTTTTTATGTGGTTGGATGTGATGTGTGTGAGAGAAAAAGTGAAATGATTATGGAGTTGGATGTGATATTTTGTTTGGATGTATTTTTTTTAGTTTTGTAAAAAGTTTGTCTTTTAGTGGAAAAAATGAGAAAAAAATTTGGAACCTAGGTTCCCAAACACCACCAATTGTAGAAGCTTCCTTACAAAAATATGACTACTACATTTTTTTTATAGGTTTTATGTATTAAAATTATGTTTGTGATTTTTTTTTTAAAATATAGTTAAGGCCCATATTTTTTATTATTATTTTAAATTAATTTCACTTTTTATCCCTAAATTATTATCACATTGTTTACTTAATTCCTGACCTATTAATTGAGCCTACAAAATCCCTAAAATATATAAATCAATGTCTACTTAGTTTCTGAATTATCAATTAAATCTATTCCTAAAATATTTAATTCAAACTTATTTAATCTCTAAAAAAATTACAAAAATAAAATATAAGTCCATATGGATTATAAATTAGTAAAAAAAACCCTTTCTAGTTAAGATTGTATTAATAAAATAAAATAAAAAAAAACACATAATTTTTTATTTTATCTTTGAAAAGTGTCTTGTTTTGTTTGTTTAAATTGGTATCAAAGCATAGGTTCTCACCCTTGTCAATAAAATTATATTAGATATATTAAAGAAGTAAAATCAGATAATTTAAATAATAATATTTCGATACAAATAACAATAGAACAAAATTAAAAGAACTTAACGAAAAATTTATAGACAATCAAGTAGTCATATTATATAATTACCTTTACCCCTATAAAAGAAATTGAGATATTTATTCATAAATCTCTTTTCACCTACTTATATTTTACTTAATTCAAATTATTTTCTTATATTCCAATAAATTCTATGGGTAACATAGTTATCAAAATACTCCTAATAATAATTGGGTGAAGTGCACATTAATGTTCATATTGACAGTGTGAATATTCCATAATGTGAACATTCACATTATCAATGTGAACATTCATACTGTCAAATTTATTTAATATAAATATTCGCATCACTAAGTTGATAAGAGTTCATAAAATATTTGTAAAGGTAAGATTGTCCATAAAATACCTTAAATATGATAATTATGATTTGGTAAATCAAATGTTCAAAATAATAAGATTTATTAGAATATAATAATATCTTATGAACTAATTGCGATACAAATAGTTGAAAGAAAATTTTCTAATAAATTCCCCCACAGAAATTCACAAGATAAATTGATACCCACTTTTTCAAAACAGAATAAGATTTTTTTTTTTGAAATATAATCTTAAAGACTAAAATACTTATGGACTTGTTTGGGCTATCCTAAATAAGTGTACTTTTTATCTTTTTGGACTAAAAAGTTGAAGAAAAAAAGATGGATGTTTGGATAAATTTTTTGACTTTTTACGAAAAAATGTGTATTAAAAAATTGTATAAATAAGTATGGAAGAGAAATTAGTGGATTCGGCCGTACATGTTGGGTAGGGTAGTGGGTTGGTAATGAGATGAGAAATGATTGCCTCATTTTCGGACTTAAATTGCACGGTGTTGTTCGGCTCATGGAGGCCGACCACAGGTCCCGTTTTGCTAATCGGAACCGTTCAATGTGTAGAACTCGTCGAGTACTATATGCTCTTAGAAAATCAAGTTGATTGGATATCGATAGCTATCTGATCGTATTAGTTTTTCTTGTCAACTATTAACTATAACACCATCCATTTTTTATACAAAATTGATTTGATCATGTAGTTAGCGATTTCCGATCAATGTGATTTTTTA
Organism: Camellia japonica; assembly: GCA_030407325.1. Lineage (NCBI taxonomy): Eukaryota > Viridiplantae > Streptophyta > Magnoliopsida > Ericales > Theaceae > Camellia > Camellia japonica. The sequence continues at coordinate 82,295,312 of JAPPVO010000031.1, forward strand.
CAGGCATATAATTCTGGATGAATTTTACATATTAAATGGTTCGGATTATCAAAAAAGGACCCATGGTAGGCCCCCACAGGCCCAACATTTTCGTCCAACTTAGTGATTTTATATATGTAATTCTTTTTTTTCCCTCTCAAGGTACTAAAGGGTCAATTCAGCCCCGAAAATTGTGTAAAGTTTGTTTGATTAAAATATTATGTATATTAATTTTTTAATATTTTTAATTTGTAAATAGTAATAACTTTTTTATTTTTTTTGTTTTTTTTTTTATAACTTTTTGACTTTTTGAATTTTTTGAAACACTCAAAACCAGGCCTAAATAGGTTTTGAATTAAATCTTTTAAGAATTTAATAAATTCAATCGTTAGTTTAGCAATTAAATATATAAATTTTGATTTATTTAGGCCATTCTATATTTATAATTTTTTTTTTTTGGTGGTAAAAAATAAATTATTAATATGTTAATAAGGTTGGGTTACAACTTAAAAGGACTGCTGCTGGTCCATCAGCTCGAACTCCTAACCTTCCATTTACCACACCCTAAGATGCAATTACATATCACTCGGCTGGTCTCAGCGCCTAAAAACAAACACTGATAATACATGGTTCAAACAAACAAGTGAAACTATAAATCAATTTATACTAGTCCAATTTGTATGACTTGCTCTATATTTTTTTTTTTTTTTTTGACGGAATGGTTTGGTTACTATTCTTAAAAAAATTTAAAACTATTGGTTAGCATTTGATTTATAGATTATTAAAGAATGAATAAAATCAAACTAAACTGTTTAATATATTTTATTAATTTGAATATTTATAAGTTGTTTCATAGTGTACTTATTTTTTGCCTCAATTCGGATGTTGATGAGGTTTTCATTCACTATATTCACAAATTACTTGTTCTCTAAACAAAAAAGTGTGTATATTTTTTTATCGCTATTTATATGACTTACATTTCTTATATTATTGAAAAAAATATTTTTATAGTAATTAATATATAATAAGCAGAATTCGTTTTGTCTTTACACATTTTATAAAATCTAGACATTGTTTGTCATAACCTAAAAAAATTAAAAAATCAAAAAGTCACTATCCTATTTAAATCACATCATCTTATTTAAATCGCATCACCTCTCTATTACATCACTTCAAACCCAACCTATACCCAACCGATATTTCATAAAAATTCAAAAAGTATACTTATTTAAATTATCGCACACAACCCCTTAATATTCTAAATTTTTGAAGTATAATTTTGGAAAAATTACAACAACAAAAAAAAAAAATCTAAGATTTGACTTTTGTAAAAAAATAATCTTGAATTTTATTTTATTAATTTCAACTATAATATCTTGATTTATTTTTAATTTAAACCATCTGCCTATTTTTGTGAAATAAAATTGATAGAAAAATGATATTTTAGTCAATAAATTTAATATAATATATGTTTGGCATAGCATTTTTGAGTTATTTTAGCCACAAAAAGATAAAATATGCTAAAAAATTAATAAGATAAAATGTCACATTCAAACTGTAATCATTTTATTTTTTTCTCCCACAAAAGTCAAAAAAGTCAAAAAAACTTATTCCAAATGAGATTTTTTAACCCAGGCTAAAGCCTCGTTTAGCAAGCGGTGATTTTAACTTAAAAGTCAAAAAAATCACCAAAAAAATCAAAACGTCTACCATTTTTAACTTACAAGGCTATACACAATGCCTTCACTTGAACTGTTACAGAGTCAGCATAAAAAGACCATTTTGCCTCTCCTTTACGTGTCTTTATTTCGTGTTTGAACACAACCCCTTCTTTATGTCAAACATTGGTGGACTGCTATCACAACCATCAGTACGTCCTATTTTGTCCTCCTTTAAGTTCATTGAAAAAAAAATTCAATTAAGATATATGATATTTAAAAAAAAAAACTTAGTGAAGTCATATAAATTTCATATTTATATTTTGAAATAATTGAGTTTTGTAGAGAGTTTGGTTATGATTTCTTCATAACTTTGGAATGGAGACTTGTAAAAATTGTTTGACTACTTTATTGGAATTTTATGACTATTAACAATTACATCACACAAATTACAATTCATATGACTATATCTCGTTTGGGAACATGTTATTTTAGTAAATTTTTGAGTTTTTAATTAAAATATAAGGTAAAAAAAATTAGTATGTTTAGGATAACTTTTTAATTTTTTATGAAAAGATCTGTAAAAAAAAAAAAATTCAAAATCTTTGACTTTTTATATAGTTTGTTAGATTTTTGGATTTTTTAATATTTTTTTTACTTTTAAACTAAAATATAATATTACCAAATGAATATTATTACATCACACAAATTACAATTCATATGACTATTTTATCGGAATTTTTTAATATATTGTTATAGTCGGTTTCTAGTCCAAGTCTATTATCAAAAAGGGCAAATTACACAAATAGTCCTTATAGTTTGGGGCTTGTGTCACTTTAGTCTCTGATTTTTCAATTGTGACACATTTGACCTTGAATTTTGAATCTTGTTCCAAATAAGGACAATTGAAGTTACCATTATTTAATTTCAAGGGCAAAATCGTCAATTTAATAAAATATAAACTAATTTGATAAAAATAAATATCAAAAAAATATTTTTAGTTTTTTAAAAATTATTTTTATCCACCAATGATAAAATTATGTAAAATTGATAAAAATTAATAAAAATTACATGATTAATTTTTAAAATTAATTTTACATTATCATCACCCAAACACATAATAAAAATTAATTTGGTAAAAAAAATAAATAAATGTTTAAAAGATTTATCAATTTTACATAATTTTATTTTTAGTGGATAAAAATAATTTTTAAAAATCTAAAAATATTTGTTTGACATTTATTTTTGTCAAATTAATTTATATTTTATTAAATTGACGATTTTACTCTTGAAAAATCTAATAATTTTTTCAATTGTCCTTATTTGGAACAAGATTCAAAATTCAAGATCAAATATGTTACAATTGAAAAGTCAGGGACCAAAGTGACACAAGTCCCAAACTATAAGGACTATTAATGTAATTTACCCTGTTAAAAAATAAAATAAAATAAAATAAAATAATGAAATTTACAACCACCACATGAAGCATGATGCCTTGCAGGTCTGCCGTCTGCCGTATCAGTGCCATCGGCATGCATGACAAGGGCATTTCGGTCAATTTATCCGCTTTTAATTATTTATAATATTTCTTTTCAAATTTTTTTGTAAAAAATTAAAAAGTTCATCTCAAATATATTAATTTTTTTTGCGGTTATTTGAGATGAACTATATAAGTGTACTTTTTGATTTTTTAAATAAAAAAATAAAAGAAAAAAATAATTGTTTGAGATAATTTTTTAATTTTTACGAAAAATATATATTAAAATATTATATAAATTAAGAAAATTACAGTTTTACCCATATACATACGGACATGCAATCCGCGTGCATGTCAGTACGGTTCCGGCAAAATCTGTGTATCCTAGCAAAAGTTGGGATTTTATTTTTTGTTCTTTCTTCTTTTCCACCGTCATTTGGTACAATGTTTTGAAAATTTGATTTTTGTTTTTGTTTTTTTTGGGCCGTGTGTGGAAGTGATGCATGTATTCATCCGTCGTATAAAAAATCGTTTTTAATTTTAATTTTTTTTGTTTGTTTTTTTGTACCTGTGATGTGTTCTGTTCTGGTATAATGTTTTAATTTTTGTTTTGTTCCCTTAGCTTTTGTGGGAAGTGTTAATTTTTTTATTACTTCCTCCGTCCCAAAATAATGGTCTCTTTTGGGGAATTCAATTTTTTTTTGGTAGTATAATTATTGCTTTTGAAAAAAGTTAATTTTCCAAAATTATCCTTTTGATAGTACATTTTTTGGGAATATCAATGTCATAATTGTACTTTTTATATTGTTTATTAATTTAAAAAAAGGGCAAAATAGGAAATTTATATTATTTTTGTACTTGATTTTTGAAGAGTGACTAATATTTTGGGACAATGAAAAATGGAATAAGGGACTAATATTTTGGGACGGATTGAGTAATTTTTAACTTTTTGTCTTTTAGAATGTACCCCATAAGCACTTTATATCATATTTTAGTCAAAAAAAAATCAAAAAATTATTAAAAAAAATTTGTTCCCAAAATAACCAAAATGTCAAAAAATTAAAAAGGTGGGAAATACTTTTTTTCGTTGAGCTTCATAATTAAAATATTTTTCTATTAATTTTATTTAACAAAAATAAGTACATAATTTAGATTGAAAATAAATTAAAAAATTAAGTTTCAAATTGATAAAATTAAAAATTAAAAATTTATTTTGTTAAAAAATTCAAATCTTGAATTTTTTAAATAATTTTCTCTTTTATTTTTTAAATATAAAAAATTTAGCCAAAAGTCCTTCAATATAATTTTGTAGTAATAAAAGGATAACTATGGCTATGTTTGGGAAGCAAGTTTGGGATAGGAAAAAATTAACTATTTTAGTTAAATAAGATAAAATATTATATTAAATCTATAATCATTTCATTTTTTTTCTTGCAAAAATCAAAAAAATTAAAAAAATTATCCTAAATGAGATTTTTTAACTCCAGATTAAAAATTTTAAAAATCAAACACATCCCAAACGAAACGTAAATATTTTTTAGTGTAAAGTCTTTAAACATTGATTTCTTAGACAATTTTACTCATTTATGTATTCTCTCTCGACACCATAAATTCAGGGACTTGGGATGCTACTATGACTAAGTCACAGCAGTAATGTGTTGTGAGTTTGTGAAAGTTGTTTTTGAGTTTTTTTTTTTGATGATTTGAACCGTTCATATTGTAGAGTTTGTTGAGTATCATCCATGTAAAAAATCAAGTTAATCGCAAATCCGTAACCCCATGATCAGATTCAAATTGTTTTACAAAATTATCAAGATAATGTCAACCATTTATTTTTTTTAAAAACAAATGTGCTCTTGTTATAAAGCTATAGATTCCCAATCAATTTGATTTTCTGCGTGAATAATCCATTTAACAAACCCTATAATATGAACAGTTCAAATTATCGAAAAAATCTCAAAAAAAACCTTCCACAAACTTATAGCAGATCACTATTGTGACTTAGTCACAGCAGCATCTCATATCCATAAATTCAGATCTTCAACACCATGATTATCACTTTTTGTTTTTGTTTTTTTTTTTTTTTTTGTTTCCGATCAGTGCCATGGTTGATAGCAATTAAGGGTGGGCAACGGTTTTTCTGATCTGCAAAAACCGTCCAATCCGCATACAAATGGGCGGTTTCGCAAATACAATGCGGGCAGATTCGATTTGAAATATGACATGTTTGCGAGTTACAGGTTTAACCCATACCTGCAAAAACCCCGCGCCGCACCTTTTTATTTATTTATTTTTATTATTATTTTTTTATATCTTAACCGTTGATTTTATTCTTATATTCCACCTAGATATTTTTGTCTAAAACAAAACACATTTTATTCTTTGAACTTACTCTAGTATTGCATTTGCTAATAGTATTATATCAACTGAAACTGAATAATACTGATCATATTATTATTGTTACATAACTAAACTTGTCCCGGATGAAGTGTGATTTGCAATTTTAAATTGCTAGTGTTACCAAATGGCACCTTAATGAATATGGAGTTCTAGTTTAGTATTTTGAAATATGTGCTTGTGATAATTTATGATTTGATTTAAGATTTTGAATGATTTGTTTGTATTACGAATTGATTTTGTAGTGTTTTTACTTTTATAAGTTTTAATTTATTAATTATTAATGTTGGAGTATTTTAAAAAGTGTGGAGAAAATGGCTCAAAATAAATATTACAAAATGGGAAAAAAAAATAAGGCTCAACAATAAATTTTGAAGAAAAAAGTTCAATCCTCAAATCGTCCGCAATCACTCGCACATCCGCGAACCCTATTCGCACAAACTGCAAACCGCACTGTGAGCAGTTGCAGGTTGTCTTTTTCCTAAATCGCATAAATATAGACGGATCCAAACCGATCTCTAAACCATTCAAATTCGAACCGTGAACACCTTTACTAGCAATAATAGCAATGGCTCAGTGTCTAGCAATGGCTTTATCTCAAAAGTTTTCAATCAGTGCCACGATTGATAGCAATAATAACAATGGCTCCATCTCAAAAGTATGATATATGATGCGATTGAAGAGATTATTAAATAGTTTGAAAATACCGTCATCTAATTGTTGCCACCATAAAACATTCTTATTCTTATTCTTATTCTTCTTATTATTATTAATATTATTATTTTCAAGACACGTGACATTCTCTTATTCATTTGAAAGTTAAAAGAAGTTATAGAGATGATGGAGAATATAAAAGACAAAGTGGATGAGTGGAAGGATGCGTGACAAGACAATGATGAAGATAGGAGAAATGGGTAGTTACTAAATAGTTATTATTGTATTTTTTCCTCTATAAATAGTTATCAATGGCTACATTGTAGGGGATCGAGAACTTAAATTAAAGACAATTGATTTCTTTTTTTCTTATTATTTATATTTCCTGCAATTAATTTTATGCACTTTATTTTATGCACTTCATTTTCAAAGCATAAGAGTAGAGGTAAATTAATGGTTAGTTTGATTGTTCACTCAATCACCCTGATTGTTCACTTAATCATCTTTCTCTGTCTCCCTTCTCATTCTTCTTTTAATTTTTCTTTTCTTTACACTTGGGCAATTTTGAAGTCCTATTCATTGAGGCAAAAGAACCGTCAACACAATTGCTTAATAATTGGTTTGAATTTAATCTGTAAGGATTTTTTAATCTTTGCTGGCACGCTCGCATTTATGATATTTTCCTTCGTAAGAAAAATAAGCCGACAAGTTTTGGCACGCCCATTGGGACGTCAAGTGTAATAAATGAAAAATAAATTGGATTCGTCCATTCTAAATAGCCTAGATGAAATCTTTTGGTGCAAACAAAAAATTTTGGATCTTCAAGAAGATATCTATTTTCTTGATGAAACAAACTTTTATCATTACAATATTGTTTGGTAGAAGAAAAAATACACCATTTAATTGGAGTATTTCATCAACTTGATATAGAAATTAGCCAATGGAATAATAAGTTGTTAACTCTCACTACCAAGTCTTTAACTGAGGCTTTAATGGCTGGAATTGGTGATTTTTTTTAGAAATTTTTCATGGTTGAAAATAGCAAAAGCAAAAAGTTGATTTCATCAATGGTTCGGAGGGTCAAAAAACTCATTTTTAAATTTATAAAAATAACATGGCTAAAAAGCATGTTGTTAAGCCAAGCTTGGTCAAAAATAATGTTCCATATAAGACTCAAGGGGTTAAAAAACTCATTCTTAGAGAGTCAAACCATGAACATAAAATGTCTATGAAGGATTTTCATAAGTCATTAATGGCTAAAATGGAACAACCCATTAAGCGAAAAAATGATAAAACTCATATGGAGAATTTTCTTAAGCCATTAATGGCTAAAATGGAACAACCCATTAGACCAAGAAATGATGAAACTCATATAGAGGATTTTCATAATCTATTAATAGATAAAATAGAAAAACAACCCCATTTGCCAATGAATGATGAAAGTTATTTGGCCAAAGAACATGTTTTCAAACCAAACATGGCTAAAAATGATGAACAATTTAATATTTATGAATCTGAATCTTTTGAAATTATTTAAAATGTCAAGTTGTTTGAATTTTTAATACCATCTTGTATTATGATTTTTGGTGTTCAAAATCCTTTTTGGATTTGTGGTTCACATCAAAATTTAATTTTGATAAAATGACTTATAAAACCATCATCTTTAAGCATTGTTTTGATGAGTTTGATGCACTAAAGAACAACTTAGCCATTTGAAATGTTGAACTTGGCTAGGAAAAGCCTCTGCATTTAAATCAATGGTTGAGAATGACTTATCTTTTCAAATTGATGGCTTTTTTTTTTTTTTTTTTTTTTGTAAATTTTTTTTAAGGCACAAAATAATGACAGTATGTGTGCTTCGGTTGTAGTCAAACAATGGCTTTTGCATTTAACCAACAAAATTGTGAACATTTGGTGCTATTATATCATTCGAAGCACTTCATTGATATTATTCGAAGCATTTTGTTGCTTAGATTAGTCATGTGCTTGGTTTGACCTTTCAAAAATTTAAGTAAACATCATTTTTAATGGCCGCAGGGGTAATGCTGGCATAATAAAATATTATTATTATTATTATTATTAATTTTTTTTTTTTGGTGGTAAAAAATAAATTATTAATATGTTAATAAGGTTGGGTTACAACTTAAAAGGACTGCTGCTGGTCCATCAGCTCGAACTCTTAACCTTCCATTTACCACACCCTAAGATGCAATTACGTATCACTCGACTGGTCTCAGTGCCTAAAAACAAACACTGATAATACGTGGTTCAAACAAACAAGTGAAATTATAAATCAATTTATACTAGTCCAATTTGTATGACTTGCTCCATATTTTTTTTTTTTTTGACGGAATGGTTTGGTTACTATTCTTAAAAAAATTTAAAACTATTGGTTAGCATTTGATTTATAGATTATTAAAGAATGAATAAAATCAAACTAAACTATTTAATATATTTTATTAATTTGAATATTTATAAGTTGTTTCATAGTGTACTTATTTTTTGCCTCAATTCGGATGTCGATGAGGTTTTTGAGAGGGTAATTTATGTGAAAATTGGGCCGAGCTAGAATAAGTGGGCCGATCTATGGGCCGTATTAAACAAGCTTAGAGCATGGGCCGCGGACAAGTAGTAGTTCGGCCCAGAGAAAGAAGTTCGTCGCCGGATGAAGAGAGGGCTTAGTTCGGTCTACCGTTGCCCCTCACTCAGATGGCAGTTCGGTCCTAAGTGTGTTAGACCGGTCCCAAAGTTTAGACCGGTTATGGCGCAGTAGGTTAGTCTGGTCTAAGGGCCTTGTTAGTACTTAGCTCGGTTGTTGAAGGAGAACCGAGGTGAGGATCGTAATTAAAGAGCCGGACTAAGTATAGCTCGGTTGGAGATCACATGTGCCTTGCTTACTTGGTGTCAGAGTTACTTCGGCTTAGCTCTCTTATGGATAGCTCGGTTTTAGCGTATGAAAGCCGGGATAAGAGAAAGGAAGGTTACAGCCGAAGTGACGGTTATCTTGGTCATGTGGTAGTTCGGCCGTAAGAAGAGCCATCTCGCTTGGCATAAGCAGTGAGGAGGGTGTTGGAGGATAAGCCTTATCTTCCAGGAGTATGAATCCTAGGAGGACTCTACGCAAGGAGGAGTAATCCTAGAAGGACTCTACTTGGGGGAATAAGAGTCCCACCAGGATTGTGCCGCGCAAAACCTATATAAGCTCACCAATATCACCTTTGGAGAGGTAATGCAACTTTGCTCCCTGAATTCATAGAGCTTTTGTCTATTTGTCAGGCTTACTGACTTAGGCATCGGAGAGGTTTCCGGCACACACCCGCCGGCTAGCTCACGTGTGTATTTTCAGGTAGTTGAACGACGTCGTACGGAGGAGCGCAGACTTGGTCAACAGGATTATACGAGAAGGTGTATTTCTTTCCCGTATAATTGGCGCCGTCTGTGGGAAGCCAGACAAGAACAACCTCTTGATCAAGCTTTTTCTCCCTAAAAATCAATGGCGAACAACGAAGAATTACCTCAGTCCGCCGTCGACGGACTAACTCCAGAAGGGGGTGCAAGGCGCGAAGGCCTACCCGTGGTCACTCCCATGGCGAACCTGGAACCACACAGACAAAATTCCAGGAGGGATGCAAGGGGACGAAGGCGGAATAACAGCCCTCATCCCTCTCGTTCGCAAAGCCCAGAAAGACAAAGACGCAGAATTGATCCTCAAACTTTGGAAGATCGCGTCAGGGAACAAGACGAATTGATCCGTCGGATGGCAGCAGACATGGAATCTCTGAAACGTCAGGTGAAAGGAAAAGAAGTGGCGACAGGAGAGGGGCGCACGAACAAGACGCCCCCTCGCCACTCGGAAAGTCGTAGTAGGAATACTACACCCTCACAAGGGGAGAACAAGAGCCTCAGGACAGGCGACACGCAATCCAGATCTTCCAGAACTCGTCACTCCAGGTCTGAGAGGGCGAGGTCTGAAAAGGTCACACACCGGGGGAAGCACATACTGGCCCTCGCATACGCACCAGACAAGGTCCAGGCAGACAGAGTTGCCCAGATCGTCCGACCTGGACCGTGCTAGAAGAGAAAGCACGGTGGAAGGAGGACGCTAGAGCGCGCGATCCACACAGAGTTTCTGCCTTACAGCGGTTGGCTCCTCGGACGCATGGAAGCGTCGAGGTTGGAATGCCAATACCGCGCCCGGCCTACGAACCAGCGGACAAGGCATTGGCGAGGCTGCAGACCTCACCATTCGTCCCAGCAATAGAGAACGCGCCCCTACCGTCAGGCTTCCTACAGCCCAAATTCACAACATATGAGGGGAAGACGGACCCTTACTCACACTTAAGCCACTTTCGCCAGGTCATGGCTGTATACCGGCGGAATGAGGCCTTGATGTGCATCCTATTCCCCTCAAGCCTAGGTGACCTAGGCCTGACTTGGTTTGAGAAGCTTCCAGAGGGCAGCATAGCCTCCTGGGCGCAACTGGCGGAGGCGTTTGTAACGCGATTCAGAACAAACACGAAAACCCCAGTGGAGATCGACCAGTTACTCTCCATCGACATGGGTGATAAGGAGACCCTGAGGTCATATAACAGTCGCTACTGGGAGACATTCAACCAGATTGGGGACTGCCCAACCAATCTCGCCATTGCGCAATATAAAAGAGGCCTCCCAGTTGGGAACAGACTTAGGGATTCTATCACCATGACGCCACCCCTCACCATGGAGGCCCTGATGGAAAGAGTGCACCAGCACATCAGGGTGGAAGAGGATGGCGCTCGTGCCAAAGCAAAATCTGGCACGGTCGCAGCCCCAGAGAAGAAGGCCTCAGCAAAGGTCAACGCAGTAGACCGTCCGAACAGAAACGGACGTGGCAAAAGAGACAATGGAGAGGACCAAGATAAAAGATGGTTGAGAGTCCGCACCGCCATCACCACGGTCTTCAAGAAACCGATCTACCGTATACTTAGCGAAATTCGAGACGAGCCTTTCGTCAAGTGGCCAGCTAAGTTAGGCGAAGCTCAGAAGGACTACGATGACAGATCGAGGTGCACCTTCCATAAAGAAAAGGGGCACCGCACTGAGAATTGCACACCATTGAGGCAGCATTTGGAAGAATTAGTGGCGGCGGGTCACCTGGACAAATACATAGAAGGAGGGGCACAGCCGGCCCCCCAGGACCAGAATATGCCCAATGGAATGCCAAACGACGCCCCACCTCAAGGCGTCATCAACGTAATACATGGAGTCTTTGAACCTGAGCGAGTATGCGAGCTCAGAGGTTCAATCAAAAAGGCAGAGCACTTGAGAGAAGTGCTAAGTGCCCAACCAGTCGTCAAAAAGGGGAGGACAGAAGCTACAAACGTCATGTCCTTTTCAGATAAAGACTTAGACAGAATATACTGCCCACACAATGATGCCTTGGTCGTCACTCTCCGAGTCAAGGATTTTGACGTCAAGCGGATTCTGATTGACCAAGGTAGTTCGTGTGAAATCATGTACTATGAAACTTTCAAGCAACTCAAGCTTCAGGACAAGGACTTAGCCCCCGCTGTATCCCCTTTGATTGGATTCAATTCTATGCCGGAGTGGCCAGTCGGCAAAATCATCCTTCCAGTCAAGGCTGGAAGTGTGACAAAGCAAGTGGAGTTCTGGGTATTGAAGGTTCCCTCCACCTACAACATTATTTTGGGCAGAACGTGGCTGCACGCCATGCGCTCGGTGGCATCATCCTACCACCAAGTGATGCGGTTTCCCAACGACACCGGAGTAATTGAAGAAGTATATGGGAACCAGATTATGTCCAAGCAATGCTTCGTCGCAACGAATGGCAGCCGCGCTGCCAAAGGATATGTTCATTCAGTTGAAGAACCAGAGAGTAATGAACTATTCGCGGATGTTGGCAAAGCGGCTGATCAGAAAGCAGTGGAGGACTTGGTGGAAGTTAGAATAGATGAGAAGAACCCGGAAAAGTTCTTCTTACTTGGATCGTCGTTGTCCAGCACTGAGAGATTGGAAGTCTTGGAATTCCTGACTTCCAACATCGAAGTGTTCGCCTGGACTCCATACGACATGCCAGGCATTGATCCCAACTTCATCTGCCACCAACTCAATGTCCACCCTTCTGCTAGGCCAATCATTCAGCGCACCCGCAGATCGGCACTTCATCACGCCGAAATAGTTGCAGAAGAAGTGGGAAACCTGCTGGAGGCAGGGGCAATCAGAGAAGTCCATTACCCAAGATAGATTTCCAACACCGTCGTAGTACCAAAAAAGAATGGCAAGTGGCGCGTCTGCGTCGACTACAAGACGGTCAACAAAGCGTGCCCAAAGGACAGTTTCCCCCTGCCAAGGATAGATCAATTGGTGGACCTAACAGCAGGCACAGCAGGCTTAGCTTCCTTGACGCATACAGAGGCTACCATCAGATAGCCATGCACGAACCAGATCAGGAAGTAACGTCCTTCACCACTCCAAGAGGACTATATTGTTACAAGGTCATGCCCTTTGGCCTAAAGAATGCAGGGGCGACGTTTCAGAGAATGGTCACCAAGATGTTTGAGCCATTGTTAGGCAGAACAATGGAGGCTTACATCGACGACATGGTGGTCAAAAGCAAGGATGCGGATGACCATCTAAAGGACCTAGATGAGATGTTCCAGATCCTGAAGCAACACAAGCTGCGCCTTAACGCTTCTAAGTGCGCATTCGGTGTAGGGTCTGGCAAGTTTCTGGGGTTCCTGGTGACCAACCGGGGTATCGAGGCAGACCCCTCCCAAATTAAAGCAATTCAAGAGTTAGAGAGGCCTAACTCAGTGAAAGAAGTGCAGCACCTCACCGGCATGGCAGCAGCACTTAACCGATTCATCAGCCGGTCTTCAGACAGACTGCGTCCATTCTTTCAGTCATTAAAAGCTAAGTTTGAGTGGGACGAAGAATGCGACCGAGCTCTGGAGAGTTTGAAGGAATACATGTCTTCTCCACCACTACTTGTCACTCCAATACCTGGAGAAGAACTCTTCCTCTACTTGGCGGTCTCTCAGCACGCGGTAAGTGCAGTGTTGGTTCGAGCAGAAGGTATCCAACATCTACCAATCTTCTACGTCAGCAAGACGTTGCTGGGAGCCGAAACAAGGTACTTGCCTCTAGAGAAGCTAGCACTGGCCTTAATGATGGCCTCCAGGAAATTGGCGCACTACTTTCACGCCCACACCATTGTCGTCCTCACAGCTTTTCCACTAAAAGCTTTGTTTGAGAGGGCAAACTTTTCTGGGCGGATTTTGAAGTGGGCAGTGGAGTTGGGACAATATGATGTGAAGTTCCAACCCAGAACCGCCGTGAAGGCCCAATCTTTGGCAGACTTTGTCGCGGAGTTCACCCCTGGAAGCCACCAAGTCTGCCCAATCGACCTGACTGACACAACCGAACTAGGGATGGAAATTGACGCCGGAATAGCGCAACCCCTAGTGCAGGTTACTCAGCCAGAGCCCAAGGTAGACCAGAGTAAAGAAGACAAGGAGAAAGCAGACCTTGCTACATCAAGTCAAAACTCTCCTACAACTCATGACTTGGTCCCCCCAACAGACGACAAGGGGCAGACTGCAAATATGGATCATGAAGGAAGCTCCAGCGACATTCCAGACCCCACAACATCTTCTGATCCCTCCACGTGCTGGAAATTGTTTGTAGGGGAGATGTGGAAGCTCTTTGTGGATGGAGCATCTAACCGACATGGCGCAGGACTTGGCATAGTCCTCATCTCTCCAGACGGCCTGGTCATGGAACAAGCTATCAATCTCGGCTTCCCAGCATCGAATAATGAAGCGGAGTATGAAGCGCTTCTTGCAGGGCTCAAATCAGCAGCCTACATGAAGGCCACCGAACTGATGGTCTATAGCGACTCACAATTGGTGGTAAATCAAATTTCTGGTGATTACGAAGCAAAGGATGAAAGAATGGCTAAGTACCAAGACTTAGTCAGGACAGAGATCAAGAAGTTTGAAGTAGTAAGAATAGAACAGATTGGCAGGGAGGAGAACAGTAGGGCGGACGAACTAGCAGGCTTCGCCTCAATGGCGGATACCTCCATCCCTCATCCACTATTGATCGACTACCTACCTAGACCAAGTATTGAAGACCCAGAAGCTGAAGAGGTATGTTGTGCGGAGTTAGGTCCTTCTTGGATGGATCCCATCATACTGTTCCTGAAAGACGGCACTCTACCAGAAGAAAAGAAAGAAGCCAACAGAATAAGAGCAAAGTCGCAACGATTCTGGCTCTCTCCATCCTTAGCATTATACAAGAAGTCGTTTTCAGGACCCTACTTAAAGTGTGTTCACCCCAGCAAGGTGGAAGCGTTCCTGTTCGAAATACATGAGGGGGTATGTGGCAGCCATCAAGGAGGAAGATCATTGGCATACCGAGCTATTTCACAAGGATACTGGTGGCCATACATGCAAGCGGATTCAGAAAAGTATGTTAAAAAATGCGAAAAGTGCCAGAAGTTTGCACATCAAATACATCAACCTGCCAGAGAACTCTACCTCTCACTAGTCCATGGCCTTTCGCAATGTGGGGCTTAGACATAGTGGGACCACTCCCACAGCACCAGGCAACAGGAAGTTCTTTCTTGCGGCAACAGACTACTTCACAAAGTGGGTGGAAGCAGAAGCCTTGGCGTCAATCAAGGAAAAAGATGTGAAGAAGTTTGTCTGGCAGAATATCATTACTCGCTTTGGTATACCAAAAGCACTGATTTCAGACAACGGCACTCAGTTTGATGGCAGAATTTTTAGAAGCTTTTGCGAAGAGTACAAGATAGAGTTCTACAATTCTACACCGGCATATCCTCAAGCAAATGGACAGGCGGAGGCATCAAACAAGGTAGTCTTGGATGGATTGAAGAAAAGGCTAGAAAAAGCCAAAGGCAAGTGGGCAGAAGAGCTCCCCCACGTTTTGTGGGCTTACCGCACCACGCCTCGGCGTTCGACAGGAGAAACACCATTCTCCTCGCTTATGGCATGGAGGCCGTCATCCCATTAGAAGTTGGCCTCCCCACAATTCGGAGCGAAAACTTTGATCCAGACCTAAATGGCGAAGCCATAGCATTAGAACTTGACCTGGCGGAAGAAAGAAGAGACAGAGCATTAGTTCACATCGCCTCCTACCAACAAGAGTTCTCCAGAAAGTATAACAAAACAGTGCATCCAAGGCAATTCAAGATCGGAGATTGGGTACTGCGCAAAGTGATGGGCAATACCTTAGTTCCAGGAGATGGCAAGCTAGGACCTAACTGGGAAGGACCTTACAAAGTGGTCGGGTTAGCAGGCAAAGGGGCATACCACTTGGAAGATGAGGACGGCAAAGCAATTCCCAGGCCATGGAACACAGCAAATCTCAAGTTATTTTATTTTTAGCTTTTTTCCTTTTACGTATATGTAATTTCTTACCTTCTCAATACAACAATCCGATTCTTTTTCAGCATATTCGTTTTTAGTAGAAAGTAACTTTTGTAAGTTAGTAGCATTGTAAACATAGTTGGCCGGATTAAACCAACTATAACCCCTCCTAAGCCCAGGATAAGGATCCAGGCTGCAGGACGTTTGGTCGGAATAACCAAACACTATGTTCTAGGTTGGCTGGAAAAACCAACACTCTGTACTCTTCAGCCGAAGTATGGGTATGGCTGAAGAGTGGTTGGCTGGATTAAACCAACACTCTGTACTCTTCAGCCGAAGTATGGGTATGGCTGAAGAGTAGTTGGCTGGAAAAACCAACACTTTGTACTCTCCAGCCGAAGTAAGGTATATCGGCTGAAGAGTGGTTGGCTGGATTAAACCAACACTTTGTACTCTTCAGCCGAAGTAAGCTATATCGGCTGAAGAGTGGTTGGCTGGATTAAACCAACACTCTGTACTCTTCAGCCGAAGTAAGTGTATGGCTGAAGAGTAGTTGGCTGGAAAACCAACACTTTGTACTCTTCAGCCGAAGTAAGGTATATCGGCTGAAGAGTGGTTGGCTGGATTAAACCAACACTTTGTACTCTTCAGCCGAAGTAAGCTATATCGGCTGAAGAGTGGTTGGCTGGATTAAACCAACACTTTCTACTCTTCAGCCGAAGTAAGCTATATCGGCTGAAGAGTGGTTGGCTAGTGAGTTAGATAGCTAGCCGAGATGAATGTTGTACAAATAAGTTCATGGAAAAATTCATTACAAGTACAGGCATACATACACAACCGAAACGAGACTTGATGGAAAGATTTTTTCATTCAAAACCAAGTACAAGCGCAGTGGCTGTAGCCCGGTTACAGAATTTGAGACAACAAAAGAAAGAAAAAAGAAGAAAGCACAAGTTCAATCAAAGAGACCATCTATCTCGGCATCCAGATCGGCCCCAGAGTCAGCACGTACTCCGGTATCTGCAGCTAGAGCCGTCTCGGTTGGGAATTCCGACACCGCATTTTCAATCGTTGCTTCCAACCGAGCTGATGGGTCACCGGTTTGCTCTTGGTTAGCCGGAGTCTCAGTTGCTTCTTCTTCATCATCATCATCGTCATCTGATGAGCCGAGAAATTGCTTCTGGAGTTCATCAGCATAATCTTTCAGCGAAGCCGGAATAAAATGCTCTGGAGGATTGTAGACCTCGGTTTCAGGTCCACAACCGATCTTCTCCAATGCACCCCTCCAGCCGCACTTAAAGAACAAATCCTTCGCCGCTTCGCATTGCAGAGTATAGCCTGCTTCGGCTTCCTTGAAGCCTTCTTTGGATGCATCTTCCATCTTCTTCTCCAACTCCTTTATTTCGGCATTCTTCTTGCTTTCAAGCTCCGCCATCTCCCATAAAAATTTGTCTTTCACTTCGGTCACAGCGCGCTGTTTGTCACTGTCAGCCGAGGCAACTAGTCCGGTGAGACGAACTACCTCGGCCTCCAGATCGGCCGTCCTTTGTTGAGACTGTGTCAGTTCGGTTGCCTTTGCTTCGGCTTCTTTTACGGCTTGCCTTGTCTTTTTGCGAAGCTCCATTACTTGCCTATGAGCTATCGTGCTCTTCTGGATGGCCTGTAAAAGTAATAAGTTCAGTCTTAACCGCGCTTAAAGTTGGGAAAAAACAAAAGAGAACAGTGATGCTTACCAATATCATGGACTTCGTGGCAGACCGAATGGATTTTAGCTCGGTGTTGAGCCGCTTGCTGTGGTGTTCCATGTCCTTTGGTAGACAAACACCCCTGGCCAAGTTGAAGGCCAGCAAATGGTCATCCTCAGCAACGACCGAATCACTGTCGAGGATATCTCGGTTATTAAAAGCAAGGGGGGGAGCCCATCTGTTGGTAAGCACAGCTCGGTCAGATGATTCCGGTTGCAAGTCAGGTTCGGGGTTCGGCGGAATGATGGTGTCGTCCTCATCAACCAAACGCGGCTCGGTCTCAGTGGTCCGGGCGCGCTTAGCTCGGCGGGAGGATGATGGCTGTTGGGATGGAAGAGCGACCACGGCTTCAGTGGTTTGGTGGGATGGTGGCGCTTCGGCCCTGGTGGTTGCGGTAAGCATAGCTTTCATCCGGTTCTTCTTCGCCATCTCTTGTTCGGCTGTTAGGGGCACGAGCACAATTTCTGGCAAGGTTGGGTCCGGTTCTGGTGGGTCTTCAAGGAGGAAGTCGGTCACCCTCGCTTTTCGGCGACCGGAGTAGCGGTAGGTCGGTTCAAAGTCGAGGAGTTTACCCCAACTCCTTTCTCGAACTCGCAGTGCGGCGCGGAGAACACCTAAGTTGGGGTAGCCGTATTGGGAATGGAGGAAAGCTAAATCTGCAAAAAATATTACAAGTGTTAGTTCGGTTATAGAGAGAAAAGCCGAAATAAAGAAAATTAAGGAATGTAACCGAAGTATGAATACCGGGCTCTCCTTTCTTCCCATTTATTCTTCGGCCAGGGATATGGGCCTGAAAGTCTTCAAAATTTCCAGAGACCCAAAAGAAATCGTCGTCGTTTAGGTCCTTATCCGGTGTGTGTTTTATTATTTTTTCTCGGCCACGGCGTATTCTTAAGTAATAACACCAGCCTTCATTCTTTGACCCTATGGAGTATTGGTGTAGTATTTCGGCTAAACCGAGGTTGAGACCGGTTTGTTGGTTTAAAGCGGCTATACCCATTATTATTCGGTATGTATTGGTGGACAATTGGGTGGGCATAGTCTGGTTTGTCTTAAAATTCACATATAAGGGGCTGGACTGGGAATCTGAGTCCGGTTTCTATAATGGATTGGAGAGTAAAGGGAACGAAGCCTGTCTTACCCCAAGGATCTATGTCTTTTTCGGCCAGGACAAGGTTTACATCGGCTGGGATTTGGTAATCCTTTCTGAATTCGTCTAAGCCCCCTGGGGTTTCTACAAGACATCTATACTTCCCCATTTTATTGTATAAATTAAATAATTTATCTCGGTTGTAAGAGGGTGCTCGGTAGCTCGGTTGAGTGCGCAGAGGTATCTGGGCAACCTAAGTCTGCAAAGTTGAAAAACAAGGTGTTAAGCACAGATCGAAGACCGTGCTACCAAAACAAAGCAAGAAAAGTCTAGTCTTATTTCGGTTCGGCAGGGTGCTATGGTAATTACATCGGTTTCGGAAAGGTTCTCTCTATTTCGGTTTCACCTGTGGTATTTCTTATTCCGGTTAGGCCTAAAGGGGCATTTTCTCAGTTCGGTTTAGGAACTTAGAAAGCTGGTTAGGCCCCCAAGGCTTAGCTCGGTCAAAGGCCAGAGTTTCTAGTTCAAAAGTGTGTTTTTATTTCGGCTAGAGTGTATCAAAGGGGAACCTGTGAAAACTACTACTGCTGTGTTGTGTATAAGTTCTAGTCCGGTTTCAGTCTGCCTAGATTTTTATATAGCAAGAACAATATTCTAGTTCGGTTAAAAGATGTACAAGGATCAAAAGGGTGTTCTACTTGCTAAATCAGTGTGTTCAAAGTGTTCTTGTGAAGTTCTTCAGAAAGTGCAGATATGGTAGAAGAAAAACAAAGTGTTTTGTAGCAGCACGTAGCATGAACAACTATGGACTAAAATGAAAGCCGCCAAACAGAAAAACAAAAATAGATTTGTATACTTACCAGAGGAAGGGAAAAAAAAAAAAAAACACTGAAGGATTGATGCGGCAGCAAAGGAAGACACGAACTTCAGAGGCAGCAGAGAGAGAGAAGATGAACAGAGGACGGTGTGATTCAAAAATGAAGGGTTCTTTTGGTGTAAAGGGAGAAAGAGCGGGAACTGTTCAAATGTTACGAAGTACGAGGGGCGGCGCTACAGCTGTGGGAGGCCAATTAGAGCCTGCCACGTGTCATGGGAAGGACAAGCGTTTCAGTTTCTGCAACTGAAAAGACGTTTGACCGGACGTGCATAGCTCGGCTTGAGTTTAGCCCGGCTGGAGAAGCTAAAAGGTTTTCAGCTCGGCCGGAATAGCTAAAGGATTATAGCTCGGTTGGATAAGCTAAAACTTTAGCCCGGTTTTATAGACAGATAATCCCTATCATGCTGTGCAGATGGAATTAAGGGGCAATTGAGAGGGTAATTTATGTGAAAATTGGGCCGAGCTAGAATAAGTGGGCCGATCTATGGGCCGTATTAAACAAGCTTAGAGCATGGGCCGCGGACAAGTAGTAGTTCGGCCCAGAGAAAGAAGTTCGTCGCCGGATGAAGAGAGGGCTTAGTTCGGTCTACCGTTGCCCCTCACTCAGATGGCAGTTCGGTCCTAAGTGTGTTAGACCGGTCCCAAAGTTTAGACCGGTTATGGCGCAGTAGGTTAGTCTGGTCTAAGGGCCTTGTTAGTACTTAGCTCGGTTGTTGAAGGAGAACCGAGGTGAGGATCGTAATTAAAGAGCCGGACTAAGTATAGCTCGGTTGGAGATCACATGTGCCTTGCTTACTTGGTGTCAGAGTTACTTCGACTTAGCTCTCTTATGGATAGCTCGGTTTTAGCGTATGAAAGCCGGGACAAGAGAAAGGAAGGTTACAGCCGAAGTGACGGTTATCTTGGTCATGTGGTAGTTCGGCCGTAAGAAGAGCCATCTCGCTTGGCTTAAGCAGTGAGGAGGGTGTTGGAGGATAAGCCTTATCTTCCAGGAGTATGAATCCTAGGAGGACTCTACGCAAGGAGGAGTAATCCTAGAAAGACTCTACTTGGGGGAATAAGAGTCCCACCAGGATTGTGCCGCGCAAAACCTATATAAGCTCACCAATATCACCTTTGGAGAGGTAATGCAACTTTGCTCCCTGAATTCATAGAGCTTTTGTCTATTTATCAGGCTTACTGACTTAGGCATCGGAGAGGTTTCCGGCACACACCCGCCGGCTAGCTCACGTGTGTATTTTCAGGTAGTTGAACGACGTCGTACGGAGGAGCGCAGACTTGGTCAACAGGATTATACGAGAAGGTGTATTTCTTTCCCGTACAGTTTTCATTCACTATATTCACAAATTACTTGTTCTCTAAACAAAAAAGTGTGTATATTTTTTTATCACTATTTATATGACTTACATTTCTTATATTATTGAAAAATATATTTTTATAGTAATTAATATATAATATGCAGAATTCGTTTTGTCTTTACACATTTTATAAAATTTAGACATTGTTTGTCATAACCTAAAAAAATTAAAAAATCAAAAAGTCACGAGTTTGGTTATGGTGTGCAACTTACACCTTACACCTTACACCTTACACTTACACCTTTTGTGAAAAATTAAACCTTACACTTACACCTTTTTTGAGGTTGCACACCATATGCAACCCACTTACACCTTACACCTTACACCTTACACCTTATACTTATATTTACACCTTACACTTACACTTTTTGTGTAAGTGGTACATGGTGTGCAATTGCACACTTAAGAAAAGTCCAAAAGTCACTATCCTATTTAAATCATATCATCTTATTTAAATCGCATCACCTCTCTATTACATCACTTCAAACCCAACCTATACCCAACCAATATTTCATAAAAATTTAAAAAGTACACTTATTTAAATTAACGCAAACAACCCCTTAATATTCTAAATTTTTGAAGTATAATTTTGGAAAAATTACAACAACAAAAAAAAAAATCTAAGATTTGACTTTTGTAAAAAAATAATCTTGAATTTTATTTTATTAATTTCAACTATAATATCTTGATTTATTTTTAATTTAAACCATCTGCCTATTTTTGTGAAATAAAATTGATAGAAAAATGATATTTTAGTCAATAAATTTAATATAATGTATGTTTGGCATAGCATTTTTGAGTTATTTTAGTCACAAAAAGATAAAATATGCTAAAAAATTAAGAAGATAAAATGTCACATTCAAACTGTAATCATTTTATTTTTTTCTCTCACAAAAGTCGAAAAAGTCAAAAAAACTTATCCCAAATGAAATTTTTTAGCCCAGGTTAAGGTCTCATTTAGCAAATGGTGATTTTAACTTTAAAGTGAAAAAAATCACCAAAAAAATCAAAACGTCTACAATTTTTAACTTACAAGGCTATACACAGTGCCTTCACTTGAACTGTTACAGAGTCAGCATAAAAAGACCATTTTACCTCTCCTTTACGTGTCTTTATTTCGTGTTTGAACACACACAACCCCTTCTTTATGTCAAACATTGGTGGACTGCTATCACAGCCATCAGTACGTCCTATTTTGTCCTCCTTTAAGTTCATTGAAAAAAAAATTCAATTATGATAATTGATATTTACAAAAAAAAAAAAAAAAAAATTTAGTGAAGTCATATAAATTTCATATTTATATTTTGAAATAATTGAGTTTTGTAGATAGTTTGGTTATGATTTCCTCATAACTTTGGAATGGAGACTTGTAAAAATTGTTTGACTACTTTATTGGAATTTTATGACTATTAACAATTGGAAAATGCGGGCGACCCCCAGCGACCCCTAGCCCACGTGGCTGTGGGTGATTGGCAGGAAAGGAAAAAAAAAAAAAAAAGAAAGGAAAACTGGCGAATGGCGTTGCGCCACGTCACTGGGGGTGTGTAGCATTGTTATTAACAATTACATCACATAAATTACAATTCATATGACTAGATCTCGTTTGGGAACATGTTATTTTAGTAAATTTTTGAGTTTTAACTAAAATATAAGGTAAAAAAAATTAGTATGTTTAGGATAACTTTTTAATTTTTTATGAAAAGATTTGTAAAAAAAAAAAAAAAATCAAAATCTTTGACTTTTTGTATAGTTTGTTAGATTTTTGAATTTTTTAATAATTTTTTTTTTACTTTTAAACTAAAATATAATATTACCAAATGAATATTATTACATCACACAAATTACAATTCATATGACTATTTTATCGGAATTTTTTAATATATTGTTATAATCGTTTTCTAGTCCAAGTCTATTATCAAAAAGGACAAATTACACAAATAGTCCTTATAGTTTGGGACTTGTGTCACTTTGGTCTCTGACTTTTCAATTGTGACACATTTGACCTTGAATTTTGAATCTTGTTTCAAATAAGGACATTTGAAGTTACCATTATTTAATTTCAAGGGCAAAATCGTCAATTTAAAAAAATATAAACTAATTTGACAAAAACAAATGTCAAAAAAATATTTTTAATTTTTCAAAAATTATTTTTATCTACCAATGATAAAATTATGTAAAATTGATAAAAATTAATAAATATTACATGATTAATTTTTAAAATTAATTTTACATGATCATCATCCAAACACATAATAAAAATTAATTGGGTAAAAAAATAAATAAATGTTTAAAAAATTTATCAATTTTACATAATTTTATTTTTAGCGGATAAAAATAATTTTTAAAAATCTAAAAATATTTGTTTGACATTTATTTTTGTCAAATTAGTTTATATTTTATCAAATTGATGATTTTACCCTTGAAAAATCTAATAATATTTTCAATTGTCCTTATTTGAAATAAGATTCAAAATTCAGGGTCAAATGTGTCACAATTGAAAAGTCAGGGGTCAAAGTGACACAAGTTCCAAACTATAGGGACTATTAGTATAATTCACCCTATCAAAAAATAAAATAAAATAAAATAATGAAATTTACAAACATCACATGAAGCATGATGCCTTGCAGGTCCGCCGCCCGCCGCATCAGTGCCATCGGCATGCATGACAAGGGCATTTCGGTCAATTTATCAACTTTTAATTATTTATAATATTTCTTTTCAAATGTTTTTGTAAAAAATTAAAAAGTTCATCTCAAATATACTAATTTTTTTTTGCGGTTATTTGAGATGAACTATATAAGTGCACTTTTTGATTTTTTAAATAAAAAAATAAAAGAAAAAAATAATTATTTGAGATAATTTTTTAATTTTTACGAAAATATATATTAAAATATTATATAAATTAATAAAATTACAGTTTTACCCATATACATACTGACATGCAATCCGCGTGCATGTCAGTACGGTTCCGGCAAAATCTGCGTACCCTAGCAAAAGTTGGGATTTTATTTTTTGTTCTTTCTTCTTTTCCACCGTCATTTGGTACAATGTTTTGAAAATTTTGATTTTTGTTTTTTTGTTTTTTTTTGTTTTTTTTGGGCCGTGGGTGGAAGTGATGCATGTATTCATCCGTCATATAAACAATCGTTTTTAATTTTAATTTTCTTTTTTCTTTTTTTTCTTTTTTTGTTCTGTACCTGTGATGTTTCTGTTCTGGTATAATGTTTTAATTTTTGTTTTGTTCCCTTAGCTTTTGTGAGAAGTGTTAATTTTTTTATTACTCCTCCGTCCCAAAATATTAGTTCCTTATTCCATTTTTCATTGTCCCAAAATATTAGTCCCTCTTCAAAAATCAAGTACAAAAATAATATAAATTTCCTATTTTGCCCTTCTTTTAAAATTAATAAACAATATAAAAAGTACAATTATGACATTGATATTCCCAAAAATGTACTATCAAAAGGATAATTTTGGAAAATCAACTTTTTTCAAATACAATAATTGTGCTACCAAAAAAGTTGGATTCCCCAAAAGGGACCATTATTTTGGGACGGAGGGAGTAGTAATTTTTTTAACTTTTTGTCTTTTAGAATGTACCCCATAAGCACTTTATATCATATTTTAGTCAAAAAAATCAAAAAATTATTAAAAAAAATTTGTTCCCAAAATAACCAAAATGTCAAAAAATTAAAAAGGTGGGAAATACTTTTTTTCGTTGAGCTTCATAATTAAAATATTTTTCTATTAATTTTATTTAACAAAAATAAGTACATAATTTAGATTGAAAATAAATTAAAAAATTAAGTTTCAAATTGATAAAATTAAAAATTAAAAATTTATTTTGTTAAAAAATTCAAATCTTGAATTTTTTAAATAATTTTCTCTTTTATTTTTTAAATATAAAAAATTTAGCCAAAAGTCGTTCAATATAATTTTGTAGTAATAAAAGGATAACTATGGCTATGTTTGGGAAGCAAGTTTGGGATAGGAAAAAATTAACTATTTTAGTTAAATAAGATAAAATATGACATTAAACCAATAATCATTTCATTTTTTTTCTTGCAAAAATCAAAATAATAAAAAAATTATCCTAAATGAGATTTTTTAACTCCAAATTAAAAATTTTAAAAATCAAACACATCCCAAACGAAATGTAAATATTTTTTAGTGTAAAGTCTTTAAACATTGATTTCTTAGACAATTTTACTCATTTATGTATTCTCCCTCGACACCATAAATTCAGAGACTTGGGATGCTACTATGACTAAGTCACAACAGCGATGTGTTGTGAGTTCGTGAAAGTTGTTTTTGAGTTTTTTTTTTTTGATGATTTGAACCGTTCATATTGTAAAGTTTGTTGAGTATCATCTATGTAAAAAATCAAGTTAATCGCAAATCCGTAACCCCATGATCAGATTCAAATTGTTTTACAAAAATTATCAAGATAATGTCAACCATTTATTTTTTTTTAAAAACAAATGTGCTCTTGTTATAAAGCTATAGATTCCCAATCAATTTGATTTTCTGCGTGAATAATCCATTTAACAAACCCTATAATATGAACAGTTCAAATTATCGAAAAAAACTAAAAAAAAAACCTTCCACAAACTTATAGCAGATCACTATTGTGACTTAGTCACAGCAGCATCTCATATCCATAAATTCAGATCTTCAACACCATGATTATCACTTTTTGTTTTTTTTTTTTTTTTTTTTGTTTCCGATCAGTGCCATGGTTGATAGCTATTAGGGGTGGGCAACGGTTTATCTGATCCGCAAAAACCGCCCAACCCGCATACAAATGGGCGGTTTCGCAAATACAATGCGGACTGATTCGGTTTGAAATATGACATGTTTGCGAGTTACAGGTTTAACCCATACCTGCAAAAACCCCGCGCCGCACCTTTTTATTTATTTATTTTTATTATTATTTTTTTATATCTAAACCGTTGATTTTATTCTTATATTCCACCTAGATATTTTTGTCTAAAACAAAACACATTTTATTCTTTGAACTTACTCTAGTATTGCATTTGCTAATAGTATTATATCAACTGAAACTGAATAAATACTGATCATATTATTATTGTTACATAACTAAACTTGTCCCGGATGAAGTGTGATTTGCAATTTTAAATTGCTTAGGGTGTGTTTGGTAACGTTTACGTTTTCAGTTTATATTTACAAAAATTTTATAAACTGATTTTTGGTTATTTTTAGAAAAACATAAACGACAAACGCGTTTGGTAATTGACAAAATGTTTAAAAAAATTTAAAAATATAAAAAAGAGTGAGAAATGGCAAGTGGTGGCAAGTGGCAGCAGAAGACGGTGGTGGAAAGTGGTGACGATGGGTGATGGGTAGCTGGTGGTGATTGGTGGTGACGGACGGGTGGTGGTGGTGGTGGGTGGGTGACGGTGGAGTTGGTAGGTGTAGCGAGTGGGTGGTGGTGCGGCGGGGTGGTGGTGGTGGTAGGTGGGTGGCGGATGGCGGTGGTGGTGGGTGGCGGCCGGTGGGTGGGTGACGGTGGCGGTGGTGGTGGGTTTGGTTCAGATGGGTGATTGTGGTGTATGGTGGTGTAGGTGAGTCGGTGACGGTGGCAGGTGTGGGTGGTAAGCGAGTGGGTGGTGGTGGTAGTGGTGGTGGTGGTGGTAGTAGTGGTGGTGGCGGGTGGTGGTGGCAGGTGAGTGGCGGATGACACGTGGTGGTGGATGGGGTGGTGCGGGTGGAGGTAGCGGGTGGGGTGACGGTGGCGAGTAGCGGGTGGTGGTGGGTGCGGTGACGGGTGGTAGGTGATAGCGAGTGGGTGGTGGTGGTGGCGAGTGGTGGGTGGTGTGGCAGGTGGGTAGCGAATGACGGGTGGTAGTGTGTGGTGGCGGGTGTGGTGGTGGGGGTGATGGTGGGTGGTGGGTGACAGTGGCGGGTGGTGGGTTTAGCGAGCGGTGGTGGGTGGCGGTGGTGGTGCAGGTGGGTGGTGGGCGGTGGTGGTTGCAGGTGGGTAGGGTGGTGGCGGTGGTGTAGCAGGTGGGTGGCGGATGGCTGGTGGGGTCGGGTGGGTTGTGGTAGTGAGTAGGTAGCGGGTGGTTGGTGGTGGGTGGGTTTACGGTGGGGGGTGGTTGTAGGTGGGGTGGCGGATGGCGGGTGGTGGTTGGTGGTGGCGGGTAGGTGATGGGTGGTAATGATGGGTGGGTGGGTGACGGTGGCAAGTGGTAGGTTGTAGCGAGTGGGTGGTGTTGGTGGCGGGTGGCGGGTGGTGTTGCAGGTGGTGGCAGGTGGGTGGCGGGTGGTGGTGTAGGTGGGTGGGTGACGGTGGCGGGTGGTAGGTGGTAGCGAGTTGGTGGTGGTGGGTGGTGGGTGGTGGAGGTAGTAGGTGAGTAGCAAGTGGATGGCACGTGAGTGGTGGGTGATTGTGGTGGTGGTGGTGGTGGTGGTGGTGGTAGTGGCAGGTGGCTGGTGGTGGCAGGTGGTGGATGGTGGTGGCAGGTGGGTGGTGAGTGGTGGTGGTGGCAAGTAGGTGGCGGGCGGTGGATGGTAGTGGCGGGTGGTGGGTGGTGGCGAGTGGTGGGTGGTAGATGGCATTTGGTGATGGGTGTAGTGGTGGTGGTGGTGGTGGCGAGTGGCTGGCAGGTGGCTGGTGGCTGGTGGTGGCGGGTGGTGGTGAGTGGTGGTGGTAGGTGTGGTGGGAGATGGGGGTGGGTGGTGGTGGCAGAAGACGGTGGTGGAAAATGGTGGCGGGTGGTGGCTAGTGTTGGGTGGTAAAAAAAAAAAAAATCAAAACTCAAAACGGAAACACATTTATTGTGTTTTCATTTTTTGGTCAAATTTATAAACTGAGACCACTGATTTATAAATCAAAAATTTTACCAAACAAGTTTTTATTTGAGTTTTTTAAATTTTTATAAATATAAACAGAAAACTAAAAACGTAAGTGTTACCAAATGGCACCTTAATGAATATGGAGTTGTAGTTTAGTATTTTGAAATATGTGCTTGTGATAATTATGATTTGATTTAAGATTTTGAATGATTTGTTTGTATTACGTATTGATTTTGTAGTGTTTTTACTTTTATAAGTTTTAATTTATTAATTATTAATGTTGGAGTATTTTAAAAAATGTAGAGAAAAAGACTCAAAATAAATATTACAAAATGGGAAAAAAAAATAAGGCTTAACAATAAATTTTGAAGAAAAAAGTTCAATCCTCAAATCGTCCGCAATCACCCGCACATCCGCGAACCTTATTCGCACAAACCGCAAACCGCACTGTGAGCAGTTGCAGGTTGTCTTTTTCCTAAATCGCATAAATACAGGCGGATCCAAACCGATCTCTAAACCATTCAAATTCGAACCGTGAACACCTTTAATAGCAATAATAGCAATGGCTCAGTGTCTAGCAATGGCTTTATCTCAAAAGTTTTCGATCAGTGCCACGATTGATAGCAATAATAACAATGGCTCCATCTCAAAAGTATGATATATGATGTGATTGAAGAGATTATTAAATAGTTTGAAAATACCGTTATCTAATTGTTGCCACCATAAAACATTCTTATTCTTATTCTTATTCTTCTTATTATTATTAATATTATTATTTTCCAAACACGTGACATCCTCTTATTCATTTGAAAGTTAAAACAAGTTATGAGATCATAGGGAATATAAAAGACAAAGTGGATGAGTGAAAGGATGCGTGACAAGACATGGATGAAGATGGGTGAAATGGGTAGTTACTAAATAGTTATTATTGTATTTTTTCCTCTATAAATAGTCATCAATGGCTACATTGTAGGGGATCGAGAACTTAAATTAAAGACAATTGATTTCTTTTTTTCTTATTATTTATATTTCCTGCAATTAATTTTATGCACTTCATTTTCGAAGTATAAGAGTAGAGGTAAATAAATGGTTAGTTTGATTGTTCACTCAATCACTCTGATTGTTCACTTAATCATCTTTCTCTGTCTCCCTCCTCCTTCTTCTTTTAATTTTTCTTTTCTTTACACTTGGGCAATTTTGAAGTCCTATTCATGGAGGCAAAAGAACCGGCAACACAATTGCTTAATAATTGATTTGAATTTAATCTGTAAGGATTTTTTAATCTTTGCTGGCACGCTCGCATTTATGATATTTTCCTTCGTAAGAAAAATAAGCCAACAAGTTTTGGCACACCCATTGGGACGTCAAGTGTAATAAATGAAAAATAAATTGGATTCGTCCATTCTAAATAGCCTAGATGAAATCTTTTGGTGCAAACAAAAAATTTTGGATTTTCAAGATGATATCTATTTTCTTGATGAAACAAACTTCTATCATTACAATATTGTTTGGTAGAAGAAAAAATACACCATTTAATTGGAGTAATTCATCAACTTGATATAGAAATTAGCCAATGGAATAATAAGTTGTCAACTCTCACTACTAAGTCTTTAACTGAGGCTTTAATGGCTGGAATTGGTGATTTTTTTTAGAATTTTTTCATGGTTGAAAATAGCAAAAGCAAAAAGTTGATTTCATCAATGGTTCGGAGGGTCAAAAAACTCATTTTTAAATTTATAAAAATAACATGGCTAAAAAGTATGTTGTTAAGCCAAGTCTGGTCAAAAATAATGTTCCATATAAGATTCAAGGGGTTGAAAAACTCATTCTTAGAGAGTGAAACTATGAACATAAAATGTCTATGAAGGATTTTCATAAGTCATTAATGGCTAAAATGAAACAACCCATTAAGCGAAAAAATGATAAAACTCATATGGAGAATTTTCTTAAGCCATTAATGGCTAAAATGGAACAACCCATTAGACCAAGAAATGATAAAACTCACATAGATGATTTTCATAATCTATTAATGGATAAAATAGAAAAACAACCCCATTTGCCAATGAATGATGAAAGTTATTTGGCCAAAGAACATGTTTTCAAACCAAACATGGCTAAAAATGATGAACAATTTAATATTTATGAATCTGAATCTTTTGAAATTATTTAAAATGTCAAGTTGTTTGAATTTTTAATACCATCTTGTATTATGATTTTTGGTGTTCAAAATCCTTTTTGGATTTGTGGTTCACATCAAAATTTAATTTTGATAAAATGACTTATAAAACCATCATCTTTAAGCATTGTTTTGATGAGTTTGATGCACTAAAGAACAACTTAGCCATTTGAAATGTTGAACTTGGCTAGGAAAAGCCTCTGTATTTAAATCAATGGTTGAGAATGACTTATCTTTTCAAATTGATGGCTTTTTTTTTTTTTTTTTTTTTTTTTGTAAATTTTTTTTAAGGCACAAAATAATGACAGTATGTGTGCTTCGGTTGTAGTCAAACAATGGCTTTTGCATTTAACCAACAAAATTGTGAACATTTGGTGCTATTATATCATTCGAAGCACTTCATTGATATTATTTGAAGCATTTTGTTGCTTAGATTAGTCATGTACTTGGTTTGACCTGTCAAAAATTTAAGTAAACATTATTTTTAATGGCCGCAGGGGTAATGTTGGCATAATAAAATATTATTATTAATATTATTATTATTTTTTTTTTGGTGGTAAAAAATAAATTATTAATATGTTAATAAGGTTGGGTTACAACTTAAAAGGACTGCTGCTGCTGGTCCATCAGCTCGAACTCCTAACCTTCCATTTACCACACCCTAAGATGCAATTACATATCACTCGGCTGGTCTCAGCGCCTAAAAACAAACACTAATAATACATGGTTCAAACAAACAAGTGAAACTATAAATCAATTTATACTAGTCCAATTTGTATGACTTGCTCCATATATATATATATTTTTTTGACGGAATGGTTTGGTTACTATTCTTAAAAAAATTTAAAACTATTGGTTAGCATTTGATTTATAGATTATTAAAGAATGAATAAAATCAAACTAAACTGTTTAATATATTTTATTAATTTGAATATTTATAAGTTGTTTCATAGTGTACTTATTTTTTGCCTCAATTCGGATGTCGATGAGGTTTTCATTCACTATATTCACAAATTACTTGTTCTCTAAACAAAAAAGTGTGTATATTTTTTTATCACTATTTATATGACTTACATTTCTTATATTATTGAAAAATATATTTTTATAGTAATTAATATATAATATGCAGAATTCGTTTTGTCTTTACACATTTTATAAAATTTAGACATTGTTTGTCATAACCTAAAAAAATTAAAAAATCAAAAAGTTACTATCCTATTTAAATCACATCATCTTATTTAAATCGCATTACCTCTCTATTACATCACTTCAAACCCAACCTATACCCAACCGATATTTCATAAAAATTCAAAAAGTACACTTATTTAAATTATCGCAAACAACCCCTTAATATTCTAAATTTTTGAAGTAAAATTTTGGAAAAATTACCAAAAAAAAAAAAAAAAAAATCTAAGATTTGACTTTTGTAAAAAAATAATCTTGAATTTTATTTTATTAATTTCAACTATAATATCTTGATTTATTTTTAATTTAAACCATCTGCCTATTTTTGTGAAATAAAATTGATAGAAAAATGTTATTTTAGTCAATAAATTTAATATAATGTATGTTTGGCATAGTATTTTGGGGGATGCACCAATAAATCCCAAATTTGTATCTTGTAACCCATTTGGTCCTATGAATTTTCTTATGAACCATTAGGTCCTATCCCAATGTTAATGACCATTAAACATCAAACATTATCATCAAAAACAATATTAAACATCATCATCAACATCAAACATCGTTATCAAAACAACATAAAACTTCACAAACATTAACAGAGAGATTGATCAGATTCGAACATTAGTCTCAAACATAAGTTTATTCTTAGTCTCAAACATTAACAATCAGGATACAGTAGTCTCAAACATTAACAACCATCAACATTCGAACATCATCAACAATGGTGGTGAAAGCTTCCAAGGCCGAGAAGAAGACAGTCACCGTCGATCTCTACCGGCGTGACGAAGATGGTAACAGATTCGAAACCCTGATTTGTATTCTTCGTCTTCGATGAAAAATCGATCGAGATATTGTTCATGATCTGCCGTCATACTGCGCCACCGTTCGTTCTCACCATCAACTTCGTTCGGAATCGCTTCAGATTTGAGATCTAAAACAGCCGCGGAGGGTTTCGAAGGGGACGAATGTACGGAGATCGGAGATGTAGGATTCGGAGTCGAAGGTGGGGAGGAGGAAGGAAGATTGGTTGAACCAGAGAGGGTGGGAGTCGATGCGATCGCCGAAGAGGTCGGTGGGGGACCTCTTCAGATCTGGCCGTAGCGACGGGTTGATGCGCCGTCGAGTCCCGGTTCCAGATCTCCGGCGACGAGGACCACGTTAACGCCGTGACTTTCACTTGGCACATGATGTTGTGATGTATGATGTATGATTAATGTTCAATGTTGTTGATGTTTTGGGTTTAGGGTTTCATTCACGTTCTGTATGTATGTATGTACGTATATGCGTGTGATGTGTTAAAAGATTGTGACTTTATTTGGAGAATTGTTCTTTGTTTTGGTTTTGGGATTTGTTGCGTTTGCATAATTGATTACTCGAAATGATGAAGGTTAAGGCATACACTGTTGATCCCACTACTTTATTTAATTATTCAACCTTGTTTTGATGGTTTTTGTTTACCACTCAGATGCCAAGTTGTGATGTATGATGTTGTGATGTATAATGTTTGATCAATGTT
Source organism: Camellia japonica (assembly GCA_030407325.1). Classification (NCBI taxonomy): domain Eukaryota; kingdom Viridiplantae; phylum Streptophyta; class Magnoliopsida; order Ericales; family Theaceae; genus Camellia; species Camellia japonica. Next base: position 82,327,635 of record JAPPVO010000031.1, read on the forward strand.
CAATGTTGGTGATATTTTTGATGTTATGATGATATTTAATGTTTAATGTTTAATGTTTGACGATGATGTTTAATGTTTAATGTTTGATGATGATGAATAATGTTTAATGTTGAAGAATAATATTTCATGTCTGATGTTTGATGGATAATGTTTTGATGATTGATGATGTTAATGATGTTGTTGATGTTGCTGATGTAGATAGTGGGACTAAATGGTGCATAAGAAAACTTGTAGGACTAAATGGTTTAACTTTCTACCATATAGGATTTACTGGTAATTTTTCCTAGTATTTTTGAGTTATTTTAGCCACAAAAAGATAAAATATGCTAAAAAATTAATAAGATAAAATGTCACATTCAAACTGTAATCATTTTATTTTTTTCTCTTACAAAAGTCGAAAAAATCAAAAAAACTTATCCCAAATAAAATTTTTTAACCCAGGCTAAGGTCTCGTTTAAAAAGTGGTGATTTTTAGTTAAAAGTAAAAAAAAATCACCAAAAAAATCAAAACGTCTACAATTTTTAACTTACAAGGCTATACATAGTGCCTTCACTTGAACTGTTACAGAGTCAGCATAAAAAGACCATTTTGCCTCTCCTTTACGTGTCTTTATTTCGTGTTTGAACACACAACCCCTTCTTTATGTCAAACATTGGTGGACTGCTATCACAGCCATCAGTACGTCCTATTTTGTCCTCCTTTAAGTTCATTGAAAAAAAAATTCAATTATGATAATTGATATTTACAAAAAAAAAAAAAAAAAAAAAAAATTTAGTGAAGTCATATAAATTTCATATTTATATTTTGAAATAATTGAGTTTTGTAGATAGTTTGGTTATGATTTCTTCATAACTTTGGAATGGAGAGTTGTAAAAATTGTTTGACTACTTTATTGGAATTTTATAACTACTAACAATTACATCACATAAATTACAATTTATGTGACTAGATCTCGTTTGGGAACATGTTATTTTAGTAAATTTTTGAGTTTTTAACTAAAATATAAGGTAAAAAAAATTAGTATGTTTAGGATAATTTTTTAATTTTTTATGAAAAGATCTGTAAAAAAAAAAAATCAAAATCTTTGACTTTTTATATAGTTTGTTAGATTTTTGAATTTTTTAATAATTTTTTTTTACTTTTAAACTAAAATATAATATTACCAAATGAATATTATTACATCACACAAATTACAATTCATATGACTATTTTATCGGAATTTTTTAATATATTGTTATAATCGTTTTCTAGTCCAAGTCTATTATCAAAAAGGGCAAATTACACAAATAGTCCTTATAGTTTGGGACTTGTGTCACTTTGGTCTCTGACTTTTCAATTGTGATACATTTGACCTTGAATTTTGAATCTTGTTCCAAATAAGAACAATTGAAGTTACCATTATTTAATTTCAAGGGCAAAATCGTCAATTTAATAAAATATAAATTAATTTGACAAAAATAAATGTCAAAAAAATATTTTTAATTTTTTTAAAATTATTTTTATCCACCAATGATAAAATTATGTAAAATTGATAAAAATTAATAAAAATTACATGATTAATTTTTAAAATTAATTTTACATGATCATCATCCAAACACATAATAAAAATTAATTTGGTAAAAAAATAAATAAATGTTTAAAAGATTTATCAATTTTACATAATTTTATTTTTAGTGGATAGAAATAATTTTTAAAAATCTAAAAATATTTGTTTGACATTTATTTTTGTCAAATTAATTTATATTTTATCAAATTGACGATTTTACCCTTGAAAAATCTAATAATTTTTTCAATTGTCCTTATTTGGAACAAGATTCAAAATTCAAGATCAAATATGTCACAATTGAAAAGTCAGGGATCAAAGTGACACAAGTCCCAAGCTATAGGGACTATTAATGTAATTTACCTAGTTAAAAAATAAAATAAAATAAAATAATGAAATTTACAAACATCACATGAAGCACGATGCCTTGCAGGTCTGCCGTCTGCCGCATCAGTGCCATCGGCATGCATGACAAGGGCATTTCGGTCAATTTATCCATTTTTAATTATTTATAATATTTCTTTTCAAATTTTTTTGTAAAAAATTAAAAAGTTCATCTCAAATATATTAATTTTTTTTGCGGTTGTTTGAGATGAACTATATAAGTGCACTTTTTGATTTTTTAAATAAAAAATTAAAAGAAAAAAATAATTATTTTAGATAATTTTTTAATTTTTTACAAAAAATATATATTAAAATATTATATAAATTAATAAAATTACAGTTTTACCCATATACATACTGACATGCAATCCGCGTGCAAGTCAGTACGGTTCCGGCAAAATCTGTGTATCCTAGCAAAAGTTGGGATTTTATTTTTTGTTCTTTCTTCTTTTCCACCGTCATTTGGTACAATGTTTTGAAAATTTGATTTTTGTTTTTTTGTTTTTTTTGGGCCGTGTGTGGAAGTGATGCATGTATCCATCCGTCATATAAACAATCGTTTTTTAATTTTAATTTTAATTTTTTTTTTTTTTTTTTTTTTTTGGTATGTACCTGTGATGTGTTCTGTTCTGGTATAATGTTTTAATTTTTGTTTTGTACCCTTAGCTTTTGTGAGAAGTGTTAATTTTTAACTTTTTGTCTTTTAGAATGTACCCCATAAGCACTTTATATCATATTTTAGTCAAAAAAAAATTAAAAAATTATTAAAAAAAAATTTGTTCCCAAAATAACCAAAATGTCAAAAAATTAAAAAGGTGGGAAATACTTTTTTTCGTTGAGCTTCATAATTAAAATATTTTTCTATTAATTTTATTTAACAAAAATAAGTACATAATTTAGATTGAAAATAAATTAAAAAATTAAGTTTCAAATTGATAAAATTAAAAATTAAAAATTTATTTTGTTAAAAAATTCAATTGAATTTTTTAAATAATTTTCTCTTTTATTTTTTAAATATAAAAAATTTAGCCAAAAGTCCTTCAATATAATTTTGTAGTAATAAAAGGATAACTATGGCTATGTTTGGGAAGCAAGTTTGGGATAGGAAAAAATTAACTATTTTAGTTAAATAAGATAAAATATGACATTAAACCTATAATCATTTCATTTTTTTTCTTGCAAAAATCAAAAAAATAAAAAAATTATCCTAAATGAGATTTTTTAACTCCAGATTAAAAATTTAAAAAATCAAACACATCCTAAACGAAACGTAAATATTTTTTAGTGTAAAGTCTTTAAACATTGATTTCTTAGACAATTTTACTCATTTATGTATTCTCCCTCGACACCATAAATTCAGAGACTTGGGATGCTACTATGACTAAGCCACAACAGCGATGTGCTGTGAGTTTGTGAAAGTTGTTTTTGAGTATTTTTTCTTTAATGATTTGAGTCGTTCATATTGTAGGGTTTGTTGAGTATCATCCATGTAAAAAATCAAGTTAATCGCAAATCCGTAACCCCATGATCAGATTTAAATTGTTTTACAAAATTATCAAAATAATGTCAACCATTTATTTTTTTAAAAAACAAATGTGCTCTTGTTATAAAGCTATAGATTCCCAATCAATTTGATTTTCTGCGTGAATAATCCATTTAACAAATCCTATAATATGAATAGTTCAAATTATCGAAAAAAACTCAAAAAAAACCTTTCACAAACTTATAGCAGATCACTATTGTGACTTAGTCACAGCAGCATCTCATATCCATAAATTCAGATCTTCAACACCATGATTATCACTTTTTGTTTTTGTTTTTTTTTTTTTGTTTCCGATCAGTGCCATGGTTGATAGCAATTAGGGGTGGGCAACGGTTTATCTGATCCGCAAAAACCGCCCAACCTGCATACAAATGAGCGGTTTCGCAAATACAATGCGGGCAGATTCGGTTTGAAATATGACATGTTTGCGAGTTACAGGTTTAACCCATACCTGCAAAAACCCCGCGCCGCACCTTTTTATTTATTTATTTTTATTATTATTTTTTATATCTTAACCGTTGATTTTATTCTTATATTCCACCTAGATATTTTTGTCTAAAACAAAACACATTTTATTCTTTGAACTTACTCTAGTATTGCATTTGCTAATAGTATTATATCAACTGAAACTGAATAAATACTGATCATATTATTATTGTTACATAACTAAACTTGTCCCGGATGAAGTGTGATTTGCAATTTTAAATTGCTTAGGGTGTGTTTAGTAACGTTTACGTTTTCAGTTTATATTTACAAAAATTTTATAAACTTGTTTTTGTTTATTTTTAGAAAAACATAAACTACAAACGCGTTTGGTAATTGACAAAATGTTTAAAAAATTTTAAAAATATAAAAAAGAGTGAGAAATGGCAAGTGGTGGCAAGTGGCAGCAGAAGACGGTGGTGGAAAGTAGTGACGATGGGTGATGGGTAGCTGGTGGTGATGGGTGGTGGCGGGGGGTGGTGGTGGTGGGTGGGTGGGTGTGTGACGGTGGCGAGTGGTAGGTGGTAGCGAGTGGGTGGGTGTGGTGGTGGTGGCGGTGGGTGGTGGTGGTAGGTGGGTGGCGGATGGCGGGTGGTGGTGGGTGGTGGCGGGTGGGTGGTGGGTGGGTGGTGGTGATGGTGGGTGGGTGGTTGACGGTGGCGGTGGTGGTCGGTGATGGCAGATGGGTGATGGGTGGTGATGGTGGGTAGGTGAGTTGGTGACGGTGGCAGGTGGTGGGTGGTAGCGAGTGGGTGGTAGTGGTGGCGGCGGTGGTGGTGGTGGCGGGTGGTGGGTGGTGGTGGCAGGTGAGTGGCGGATGACACATGGTGGTGGATGGTGGTGGCGGGTAGGTAGCGGGTGGTGGTAGTGGGTGGGTGGTGGGTGACGGTGGCGGGTGGTGGGTGACGGTGACGGGTGGTAGGTGGTAGCGAGTGGGTGGTGGTGGTGGTGAGTGGTGGGTGGCGAATGACGAGTGGTAGTGGGTGGTGGCAGGTGGGTGGCTGTTTGGTGATGGTGGGTGGGTGGGTGACGGTGGCGGGTGGTAGGTGGTAGCGAGTGGGTGGTGGTGGCAAGTGGGTGGTGGCGGTGGTGGGTGGTTGGTGGTGGTAGCAGGTGGGTGGCGGGTGGTGGCAGGTGGGTGGTGGTGGTGAGTAGGTAGCGGGTGGTGGTGGTGGGTGGTGGGTGACGGTGGGTGGTAGTGGCAGGTGGTTGGCGGATGGCGGGTGGTGGTTGGTGGTGGCGGGTAGGTGATGGGTGGTAATGATAGGTGGGTGGGTGACGCCGGCAAGTGGTAGGTTGTAGCGAGTGGTTGGTGGTGGTGGCGGGTGGCGGGTGGTGGTGGCAGGTGGGTGGCGGGTGGTAGTGGTGGGTGGGTGGGTGACAGTGGCGGGTGGTAGGTGGTAGAGAGTTGGTGGTGGTGGGTGGTGGTGGTAGTAGGTGGGTAGCAAGTGGGTGGCGCGTGGGTGGTGGGTAATTGTGGTGGTGGTGGTGGTAGTGGCAGGTGGGTGGCAGGTGGCTGGTGGTGGCAGGTGGTGGATGGTGGTGGCAGGTGGGTGGTGAGTGGTGGTGGCAAGTAGGTGGCGGGTGGTGGTGGCGGGCGGTGGATGGTAGTGCGGGTGGAGGGTGGTGGCGAGTGGTGGGTGGTGGATGACAGGTGGGTGATGGGTGGTGGTGGTGGTGGTGGCGAGTGGGTGACAGGTGGTGGTGGCTGGTGGGTGGTGGTTGCGGGTGGTGGTGTGTGGTGGTGATAGGTGGTGGTGGGAGGTGGGGGGTGGGTGGTGGTGGCAGAAGACGGTGGTGGAAAATGGTGGCGGGTGGTGGCTATTGTTGGGTGGTAAAAAAAAAAAAAACTCAAAACTCAAAACGGAAACACATTTTTTGTGTTTTCATTTTTTGGTCAAATTTATAAACTGAGACCACTGATTTATAAATCAAAAATTTTACCAAACAAGTTTTTATTTGAGTTTTTTAAATTTTTATAAATATAAACAGAAAACTAAAAACGTAAGTGTTATCGAATGACACCTTAATGAATATGGAGTTCTAGTTTAGTATTTTGAAATATGTGCTTGTGATAATTTATGATTTGATTTAAGATTTTGAATGATTTGTTTGTATTACAAATTGATTTTGTTGTGTTTTTACTTTTATAAGTTTTAATTTATTAATTATTAATGTTGGAGTATTTTAAAAAATGTGGAGAAAATGGCTCAAAATAAATATTACAAAATGGGAAAAAAAAATAAGGCTCAACAATAAATTTTGAAGAAAAAAGTTCAATCCTCAAATCGTCCGCAATCATCCGCACATCCGCGAACCCTATTCGCACAAACCGCAAACCGCACTGTGAGCAGTTGCAGGTTGTCTTTTTCCTAAATCGCATAAATACAGGCGGATCCAAACCGATCTCTAAACCATTCAAATCCGAACCATTAACACCTTTAATAGCAATAATAGCAACGGCTCAGTGTCTAGCAATAGCTTTATCTCAAAAGTTTTCGATCAGTGCCACGATTGATAGCAATAATAACAATGGCTCCATCTCAAAAGTATGATATATGATGTGATTGAAGAGATTATTTGAAAATACCATTATCTAATTGTTGCCACCATAAAACATTCTTATTCTTATTCTTATTCTTCTTATTATTATTAATATTATTATTTTCAAAACACGTGACATCCTCTTATTCATTTGAAAGTTCAAAGAAGTTATGAGATCATAGAGAATATAAAAGACAAAGTGGATGAGTGAAAGGATGTGTGACAAGACATGGATGAAGATGGGAGAAATGGGTAGTTACTAAATAGTTATTATTGTATTTTTTCTTCTATAAATAGTCATCAATGGCTACATTGTAGGGGATCGAGGACTTAAATTAAAGACAATCGATTTCTTTTTTTCTTATTATTTATATTTCCTGCAATTAATTTTATGCACTTCAATTTCGAAGTATAAGAGTAGAGGTAAATTAATGGTTAGTTTGATTGTTCACTCAATCACCCTGATTGTTCACTTAATCATCTTTTTCTGTCTCCCTCCTCTTTCTTCTTTTAATTTTTCTTTTCTTTACACTTGGGCAATTTTGAAGTCCTATTCATTGAGGCAAAAGAACCGTCAACACAATTGCTTAATAATTGATTTGAATTTAATCTGTAAGGATTTTTTAATCTTTGCTGGCACGCTCGCATTTATGATATTTTCCTTCGTAAGAAAAATAAGCCAACAAGTTTTGGCACGCCCATTGGGACGTCAAGTGTAATAAATGAAAAATAAATTGGATTCGTCCATTCTAAATAGCCTAGATGAAATCTTTTGGTGCAAACAAAAAATTTTAGATCTTCAAGAAGATATCTATTTTCTTGATGAAACAAACTTCTATCATTACAATATTGTTTGGTAGAAGAAAAAATACACCATTTAATTGGAGTAATTCATCAACTTGATATAGAAATTAGCCAATGGAATAATAAGTTGTCAACTCTCACTACCAAGTCTTTAACTGAGGCTTTAATGGCTGGAATTGGTGATTTTTTTTAGAATTTTTTCATGGTTGAAAATAGCAAAAGCAAAAAGTTGATTTCATCAATGGTTCGGAGGGTCAAAAAACTCATTTTTAAATTTATAAAAATAACATGGCTAAAAAGCATGTTGTTAAGCCAAGCATGGTCAAAAATAATGTTCCATATAAGACTCAAGGGGTTGAAAAACTCATTCTTAGAGAGTCAAACCATGAACATAAAATGTCTATGAAGGATTTTCATAAGTCATTAATGGCTAAAATGGAACAACCCATTAAGCGAAAAAATGATAAAACTCATATGGAGAATTTTCTTAAGCCATTAATGGCTAAAATGGAACAACCCATTGGACCAAGAAATGATGAAACTCACATAGAGGATTTTCATAATCTATTAATGGATAAAATAGAAAAACAACCCCATTTGCTAATGAATGATGAAAGTTATTTGGCCAAAGAACATGTTTTCAAACCAAACATGGCTAAAAATGATGAACAATTTAATATTTATGAATCTGAATCTTTTGAAATTATTTAAAATGTCAAGTTGTTTGAATTTTTAAGACCATCTTGTATTATGATTTTTGGTGTTCAAAATCCTTTTTGGATTTGTAGTTCACATCAAAATTTAATTTTGATAAAATGACTTATAAAACCATCATCTTTAAGCATTGTTTTGATGAGCTTGATGCACTAAAGAACAACTTAGCCATTTGAAATTTTGAACTTGGCTAGGAAAAGCCTCTGCATTTAAATCAATGCTTGAGAATGACTTATCTTTTCAAATTGATGGCTTTTTTTTTTTTTTTTTTTTTTTTTTTGTAAATTTTTTTTAAGGCACAAAATAATGACAGTATGTGTGCTTCGGTTGTAGTCAAACAATGGCTTTTGCATTTAACCAACAAAATTGTAAACATTTTGTGCTATTATATCATTCGAAGCACTTCATTGATATTATTCGAAGCATTTTGTTGCTGAGATTAGTCATGTGCTTAGTTTGACCTTTCAAAAATTTAAGTAAACATCATTTTTAATTGCCGCTGGGATAATGTTGGCATAATAAAATATTATAATAATAATAATTATTATTATTATTTTTTTTGGTGGTAAAAAATAAATTTTTAATATGTTTATAAGGTTGGGTTACAACTTAAAAGGACTGCTACTGGTCCATCCGCTCGAACTCCTAACCTTCCATTTACCACACCCTAAGATGCAATTACATATCACTCGGCTGGTCTCAGTGCCATAAAACAAACACTGATAATACATGGTTCAAACAAACAAGTGAAACTATAAATCAATTTATACTAGCAAAAGCAGTTGGTAGCTCGAAAATTAGGGGGCCGAATGCCCCTAATTTCCATATAAGGCATACAAAAAAAAAAAAAGGTAAAAAAAAAAAAAAAAAAAATAGACTTGTCCAAAAAAGGAAATTAGGGCCATTAGGGCCACTGTTTTTAGGGCCACAAAACATTTTTCTTATACTAGTCCAATTTGTATGACTTGCTCCATATTTTTTTTTTTTGACGGAATGGTTTGGTTACTATTCTTAAAAAAATTTAAAACTATTGGTTAGCATTTGATTTATAGATTATTAAAGAATGAATAAAATCAAACTAAACTGTTTAATATATTTTATTAATTTGAATATTTATAAGTTGTTTCATAGTGTACTTATTTTTTGCCTCAATTCGGATGTCGATGAGGTTTTCATTCACTATATTCACAAATTACTTGTTCTCTAAACAAAAAAGTGTGTATATTTTTTTATCACTATTTATATGACTTACATTTCTTATATTATTGAAAAATATATTTTTATAGTAATTAATATATAATATGCAGAATTCGTTTTGTCTTTACACATTTTATAAAATTTAGACATTGTTTGTCATAACCTAAAAAAATTAAAAAATCAAAAAGTCCCTATCCTATTTAAATCACATCATCTTATTTAAATCGCATCACCTCTCTATTACATCACTTCAAACCCAACCTATACCCAACCGATATTTCATAAAAATTCAAAAAGTATACTTATTTAAATTATCGCACACAACCCCTTAATATTCTAAATTTTTGAAGTATAATTTTGGAAAAATTACAGCAACAAAAAAAAAATCTAAGATTTGACTTTTGTAAAAAAATAATCTTGAATTTTATTTTATTAATTTCAACTATAATATCTTGGTTTATTTTTAATTTAAACCATATGCCTATTTTTGTGAAATAAAATTGATAGAAAAATGATATTTTAGTCAACAAATTTAATATAATGTATGTTTGGCATAGCATTTTTGAGTTATTTTAGCCACAAAAAGATAAAATATGCTAAAAAATTAATAAGATAAAATATCACATTCAAACTGTAATCATTTTATTTTTTTCTCTCACAAAAATCGAAAAAGTCAAAAAAACTTATCCTAAATGAGATTTTTTAACCCAGGCTAAGGCCTCGTTTAGCAAGTGGTGATTTTAACTTAAAAGTCAAAAAAATGACCAAAAAAATCAAAACGTCAACAATTTTTAACTTACAAGGCTATACAGGCCTCGTTTGGGAACCCTCCCTTTTAGTCAAAAAGTTACTAAATTAGTCAAAAAGCCAACAACCCATACCAAAAAATTAAAGATTCTTTTTTCTCTCTACTTTTTGCACATCTTTTCGTAAAAAGTCAAAAAATCATTCCAAACATACTAATTTTTTTTTGCTCATATTTTAACCAAATAATCAAAAAATTACTAAATTAATCTATTCCTAAACGAGGACACACAGTGCCTTCACTTGAACTGTTACAGAGTCAGCATAAAAAGACCATTTTGCCTCTCCTTTACGTGTCTTTATTTCGTGTTTGAACACACAACCCCTTCTTTATGTCAAACATTGGTGGACTGCTATCACCGCCATCAGTACGTCCTATTTTGTCCTCCTTTAAGTTCATTGAAAAAAAAATTCAATTATGATAATTGTTATTTAAAAAAAAAAAAAAAAATTTAGTGAAGTCATATAAATTTCATATTTATATTTTGAAATAATTGAGTTTTGTAGAGAGTTTGGTTATGATTTCTTCATAACTTTGGAATGGAGACTTGTAAAAATTGTTTGACTACTTTATTGGAATTTTATGACTATTAACAATTACATCACACAAATTACAATTCATATGACTAGATCTCGTTTGGAAACATGTTATTTTAGTAAATTTTTGAGTTTTTAACTAAAATATGAGGTAAAAAAAAATTAGTATGTTTAGGATAACTTTTTAATTTTTTATGAAAAGATCTGTAAAAAAAAAAAAATTCAAAATCTTTGACTTTTTATATAGTTTGTTAGATTTTTGGATTTTTTAATAATTTTTTTTACTTTTAAACTAAAATATAATATTACCAAATGAATATTATTACATCACACAAATTACAATTCATATGACTATTTTATCGGAATTTTTTAATATATTGTTATAATCGGTTTCTAGTCCAAGTCTATTATCAAAAAGGGCAAATTACACAAATAGTACTTATAGTTTAGGGTTTGTGTCACTTTGGTCTCTGATTTTTCAATTGTGACACATTTGATCTTGAATTTTGAATCTTGTTCCAAATAAGGACAATTGAAGTTACCATTATTTAATTTCAAGGGCAAAATCGTCAATTTAATAAAATATAAACTAATTTGACAAAAATAAATGTCAAAAAAATATTTTAATTTTTTAAAAATTATTTTTATCTACCAATGATAAAATTATGTAAAATTGATAAAAATTAATAAAAATTACATGATTAATTTTTAAAATTAATTTTACATGATCATCATCCAAACACATAATAAAAATTAATTTGGTAAAAAAATAAATAAATGTTTAAAAGATTTATCAATTTTACATAATTTTATTTTTAGTGGATAGAAATAATTTTTAAAAATCTAAAAATATTTGTTTGACATTTATTTTTGTCAAATTAATTTATATTTTATCAAATTGACTATTTTACCCTTGAAAAATTTAATAATTTTTTCAATTGTCCTTATTTGGAACAAGATTCAAAATTCAGGATCAAATATGTCATAATTGAAAAGTCAAGGACCAAAATGATACAAGTCTCAAACTATAGGGACTATTAATGTAATTTACCCTGTTAAAAAATAAAATAAAATAAAATAATGAAATTTACAAACATCACATGAAGCATGATGCCTTGCAGGTCTGCCGTCTGCCGCATCAGTGCCATCGGCATGCATGACAAGGGCATTTCGGTCAATTTATCCACTTTTAATTATTTATAATATTTCTTTTCAAATCTTTTTGTAAAAAATTAAAAAGTTCATCTCAAATATATTAATTTTTTTTTGCGGTTGTTTGAGATGAACTAGGCCCCGTTTGGGAACGGGCTAATTTAGTAACTTTTTGGCTATTTGACTAAAATATGAGCTAAAAAAAATTAGTTTAGAATGACTTTTTGGCTTTTTATGAAAAGATGTGCAAAAAGTAGAGAGAAAAGAGAATCTTTGACTTTTTGATATGAGTTGTTGGCTTTTTGACTAATTTAGTAACTTTTTGACTTTTTACTAAAAAGGAGGGTTCCCAAACGAGGCCTATATAAGTGTATTTTTTGATTTTTTAAATAAAAAAATAGAAGAAAAAAATAATTATTTGAGATAATTTTTTAATTTTTTACAAAAAATATATATTAAAATATTATATAAATTAATAAAATTATAATTTTACCCATATACATACTGACATGCAATCCGCGTGCATGTCAGTACGGTTCCGGCAAAATCTGTGTATCCTAGCAAAAGTTGGGATTTTATTTTTTGTTCTTTCTTCTTTTCCACCGTCATTTGGTACAATGTTTTGAAAATTTGATTTTTGTTTTTTTGTTTTTTTTGGGCCGTGTGTGGAAGTGATGCATGTATTCATCCGTCATATAAACAATCGTTTTTTTAATTTTAATTTTTAATTTTTAATTTTTTGTTCTGTACCTGTGATGTGTTCTGTTCTGGTATAATGTTTTTAATTTTTGTTTTGTACCCTTAGCTTTTGTGAGAAGTGTTAATGTTTTTATTAATTTTTTTAACTTTTTGTCTTTTAGAATGTACCCCATAAGCACTTTATATCATATTTTAGTCAAAAAAAAAAAAAAATCAAAAAATTATTAAAAAAAGTTTGTTCCCAAAATAACCAAAATGTCAAAAAATTAAAAAGGTGGGAAATACTTTTTTTGTTGAGCTTCATAATTAAAATATTTTTCTATTAATTTTATTTAACAAAAATAAGTACATAATTTAGATTGAAAATAAATTAAAAAATTAAGTTTCAAATTGATAAAATTAAAAATTAAAAATTTATTTTTTTAAAAAATTCAAATCTTGAATTTTTTAAATAATTTTCCCTTTTATTTTTTGAATATAAAAAATTTAGCCAAAAGTCCTTCAATATAATTTTGTAGTAATAAAAGGATAACTATGGCTATGTTTGGGAAGCAAGTTTGGGATAGGAAAAAATTAACTATTTTAGTTAAATAAGATAAAATATGACATTAAACCTATAATCATTTCATTTTTTTTCTTGCAAAAATAAAAAAAATAAAAAAATTATCCTAAATGAGATTTTTTAACTCCAGATTAAAAATTTAAAAAATCAAACACATCCCAAACGAAACGTAAATATTTTTTAGTGTAAAGTCTTTGAACATTGATTTCTTAGACAATTTTACTCATTTATGTATTCTCCCTCGACACCATAAATTTAGAGACTTGGGATGCTACTATGACTAAGTCACAACAGCGATGTGCTGTGAGTTTGTGAAAGTTGTTTTTGAGTTTTTTTTTTTGATGATTTGAATCGTTCATATTGTAGGGTTTGTTGAGTATCATCCATATAAAAAATCAAGTTAATCGCAAATCCGTAACCCCATGATCAGATTCAAATTGTTTTACAAAATTATCAAGTTAATGTCAACCATTTATTTTTTTATAAACAAATGTGCTCTTGTTATAAAGTTATAGATTCCTAATCAATTTGATTTTCTGTGTGAATAATCCATTTAACAAACCCTATAATATGAACAGTTCAAATTATCGAAAAAAACTCAAAAAAAAAACTTCCACAAACTTATAGCAGATCGCTATTGTGACTTAGGGGTTGTTTGGAGTGTTCTAAATAAGTGCACTTTTTGACTTTTTATGAAATATGGGTTGGGTTTGAAGTGATGTGGTAGAGATGTGATGTGACTTAAATAAGATGATGTGACTTAAATAGGATAGTAACTTTTTGACTTTTTGACTTTTTCAAAGGATGCCAAACTTAGCCTTAGTCACAGCAGCATCTTATATCCATAAATTCAGATCTTCAACACCATGATTATCACTTTTTTGTTTTTGTTTTTTTTTTTGTTTCCGATCAGTGCCATGCTTGATAGCAATTAGGGGTGGGCAACGGTTTATCTGATCCGCAAAAATCGCCCAACTTGCATACAAATGGGCAGTTTCGCAAATACAATGCGGGCAGATGCGGTTTGAAATATGACATGTTTGCGAGTTATAGGCCTAACCCATACCTGCAAAAACCCCGCGCCGCACCTTTTTATTTATTTATTTTTATTATTATTTTTTTATATCTTAACCGTTGATTTTATTCTTATATTCTATCTAGATATTTTTGTCTAAAACAAAACACATTTTATTCTTTGAACTTACTCTAGTATTACATTTGCTAATAGTATTATATCAACTGAAACTGAATAAATATTGATCATATTATTATTGTTACATAACTGAACTTGTCCCGGATGAAGTGTGATTTGTAATTTTAAATTGCTTAATGAATATGGAGTTCTAGTTTAGTATTTTGAAATATGTGCTTGTGATAATTTATGATTTGATTTAAGATTTTGAATGATTTGTTTGTGTTACGAATTGATTTTGTAGTGTTTTTACTTTTATAAGTTTTTGTGGGGATACATTTTCTGAGTACCAACACGTGGCATGGTGATGCCGACGTGTCAGCCGAGGTGCCACGTGTCGTGGTAGTTATGCCGAGGTAATCTCGGAGTTGCCGAGGTTATCTCCGAAGATATCGGAATCCGGGATAAAGGGATAAAGGACAGGAGTCCTAGATTGGGAGAAGACTTCAGTTTGGATAAAGATAAAACTCTTGGAGAGTTCTGTCCTAAACCCATTGGGAGTTCCGGATTAGCAGTGATCCTGAGTTCATTGGGGTTAGGCTCTTATTGGGACTAGGACTGTATTAACTATAAAAGAGAGGCACCCCCATGGGTCAGAGGTACGTTTTTAATACTCAAGCTTGTGAGTTGAATACTTGATTATCTTTGAGAGATATACTGACTTGATCGTCGGAGTCCCCCCGGGTGGAAGAACCACCGCCGGAGCCTTTTCTTTCTGTGTAGGACAACAAGGTGCCATCTATTCTGCCTGTGTTCTACAGCTAAATTCCTAAGGAGAGCAGTGTGGTCAGAAAATCACTCACACAATTTGGCGCCGTCTGTGGGAAAGAAAGACGAATAGATGGCCAGTAACGCACAAAACGAAAAGGTTGGGGACGACGCTCCTGCTGGGAGTGGCAGGCCAATCAACCTTGACGCCGAAGGAGACAACCATAACGAAGAAGCCCGTAGCCAGGGACACGGGCGAAAGGACGTCGTCCAGGAGGGCGACACCTCAAAGAAGACAGACCAGGACAGATACTACAATGAAGACAACCTCCAGGTATGGAGGGATAGGTACCTAAGGAGGGATGACGAAGTAAAAGAACTGGCAGACAAGTTGGCTGACCTACAGTCAGTCGTCAACTTCATGATGCAAAATAATGTCATGCAGCCACCATACCCGCTGCAGGACACGCCAATTCCAGCAGTTAATACTCAGAAGGGAGGAAGGAAAATAATTCCTGAAGCACCACAACACTCCAGGAGCAAAAGACACTCTTACCCACCCTCCGGGGAGGTCAGATGAGAGGAGCCAAGACAAGAGAAGTCCCAGAGAACGTATCAAATGAAGGATCAGGAACCCAGAGAACATCGGCATGTTCAAAAGCAGGCGCTCTGCTTTGACACAACCCACGGAGAAAGATCGAAACGGGCCCATCACGAGGCCGAGAGTAGCGTGCCGAAGAAGCTGAAGTCCATAGACAGCCGAGCTCCGGGGAGGAGTAAAGAAGACTTGAGAAACTACCTCAAGAGGAAGGAACAGAACGCTGAAGCCGAGGTAACCTCAGCCGTTAAGCCGAGAACACCGTTCTCGGTAAAACTGGACAAATTTGAAGCACCGAAAAGATTCAGCATGCCGAGGTTTCAAATATACGATGGTAAGTCAGACCCTAACTTTCACGTTGGACTATTTTTGAACTCAATGGCGTTATACAGTGGAAATGAGCCACTACTCTGCAAAGTGTTCCCTTTGTCCTTTGGGGAGATTGCATCAAATTGGTTCCATAAATTACCAAAGGGAAGCGTAAAGACATGGGAAGGCTTGGCTGAGATGTTTGTGGCCAGGTTCGTAACAAACAAACTACAGCCATTAAGGGTGGACGCGCTAATGGCTTTAAAAATCAGCAAGGATAAAGGCCTCAGGGCCTATGCGAAAAGATACTACGAGGTGTTCAATCGAATACCTGAATGCAATCAGGAGGTAGCGGTCGTGTCTTTCAAGAACGGCCTAAAAGACAACTGTTCACTACGGAAATCTTTGGCAAAGACATTGCCGAAGAGCATGGAGGAGCTCATGGCAAGAATCGAAAAGTATGCACGAGCCGAGGAGGATACATCGGCCCACAAGGAAGCCAAACAGGAAAAAGGGAACGGCTCGCCGAAGAAAAGCCAAAGTAACAACGGATTCAGCAAAACAGAGATGGAGTTAAGGGCTAAACAGGCAGTCACAACCGTGTTCCGAATTCCAATTCAAAAAGTCCTAGGAAAAATTCGGAGCCAGCCCTATTTCAGAACACCAGCAAGGGAACCAGGAGAATTCATGGGGAGAAACATGGACAGACATTGTACTTATCACAATGAAAACAGACATACAACACAGGGCTGCAGAGCCTTAAAAGCACACTTGGAAGATCTGGTAAGGCAAGGCCACCTGAGAGACCTTGTAGACGAAACCAGAACAAGAGAAGAGCAGGCAAGACTGCTACAGGCTCCAGCAGCCCCATCACCTCCCCAACCTCGGGCAGAAGGACCTCGGATAGTTAATGTGATTCATTCAAAAGTTAACGAAAACGAAGTCAGAGGAGAGACTCAGAGGGTAAGACATCTGCAGCATGTCTACCAAGTCGAGGAAAAGAGACATCGGCCAGCGGAGTGCCAAGGACCAATGATAGCATTCACCGAAGCCGATTTAGAGATAGTACAGCACCCACATAATGATGCCTTGGTAGTATCCCTCCAGGTTGGGGAGTGCCAAGTAAAACACATCCTAATAGATCAAGGCAGCTCTTGTGACATCATGTACGTTAGATGTTACAAGGAGCTAGGCCTTCACCCAGACGACATGGAGCAATCGAATGGCCTGATGGTCGGCTTCAATGGAACGCCGACATGGCCACTGGGCGCTACAAACTTGAAGTACAGGCCGGTACTAAGAAGATCAGGACAGAATTCACCGTGATTGATACGCCTTCTCCTTACAACATCATATTGGGAAGACCGTGGTTGCATGCAATGGGGGCAGTTCCCTCAACGTTGCATCAACTATTGCGGTTCCCAACAGAACATGGGATTGAAGAAGTCAGAGGAGACCAGCTACAGGCCAAAAATTGCTCCATGGCGGCAATGAAGACTACCTGCAATGTTCGAGAACCAGCAAAGGCAGAGATTGAAGATGAGGACATGGAGGTCCTAGATGATGTCGGCAAGGAGCCGGCCAAGAAGAGTGAGGAATCACTAAAGAAAATCCTCGTCCAGGAGGGCGATGAAGAACGCTTCTTTCTTCTCGGCTCAGGCTTAGCCGAAGAAGAAGAGAGAGAACTGGAAGCTTTTTTAAGAGCAAATATAGAGGTGTTCGCCTGGACACCTTATGAGATGCCTGGCATTGACCCCGAGGTCACATGCCATAGACTAAACGTCGACAGGTCGACAAAACCTGTAATACAACGAGCTAGAAGACCGATGTTGATGCACGTCGAAGCTGTGGAGGAAGAAGTAGACAAACTTCTGGAAGCCAAGGCCATCAGAGAAGTCAATTATCCAACGTGGTTATCAAACACTATGGTGGTAAAAAAGAAAAACGGTAAATGGAGGGTTTGCGTAGATTTTACAAGCCTAAATAAAGCCTGCCCCAAAGACAGCTTCCCTCTGCCAAAAATTGACCAGCTGGTGGATGCCACATCAGGACACGGAAGGATGAGCTTCCTGGATGCTTATAGGGGGTACCATCAGATAGCCATGTACCCCCCAGACGAAGAGAAGACAACATTCATCACCCCAAAAGGCCTGTACTGTTACAGGGTAATGCCTTTTGGGCTGAAGAACGTAGGAGCAACCTACCAAAGGCTGGTAACCAAAATGTTCAAGCACCTGATAGGCCAAACAGTAGAAGTCTACATCGATGACATGGTCGTGAAGACCAAGGAGCCTAAGAATCATCTTGCCGACCTGAAAGAGGTATTCGAAATACTCAAAACATACCGGCTCCGACTCAACGCATCTAAATGCGCGTTTGGAGTCGGATCTGGTAAGTTTCTAGGATACCTGGTAACAAGAAGGGGAATAGAGGCCAGCCCAGACCAGATCAAGGCCATCCTAGATCTACAGAGCCCAACATCGGCAAAACAGGTTCAAATGCTCACTGGAAGGGCCGCAGCCCTAAACAGGTTCATAAGCCGAAGTTCAGACAAGTGTAAACCCTTCTTCAACCTGGTAAAAAAGACCGCAGACTTCCTATGGACTGAAGAATGTGAGGCCGCTTTGGCCGATCTAAAGAAGTATCTGACCACGGCCCCAGTTCTCTCCACACCTGAACCGGGGGAGGAATTGTTTTTATACTTAGCCGTATCAGAGCACGCAGTAAGTGCAGTGCTAATCCGAGAAGAACAGGGAGAACAAAAGGCTGTCTATTACGTAAGTAAAACCCTGGCAAACGCTGAAACAAGGTACTTACCACTGGAGAAGTTAATGCTGGCCTTGGTAATGGCCTCAAAGAAGTTGAACCATTACTTCCAGGCATACAAAATTGTAGTGCTAACAGAGCACCCATTGAAGTCCTTATTGCAACAGGGAGACTTAACAGGAAGAATTGCAAGGTGGGCAGTGTCCTTGGGCCAGTATGACTTGGAGTTCAGACCCAGAACAGCGATTAAGGGCCAGGTTCTGGCCGACTTCGTGGCAGAGTTCACACCTGAGTCCATCGAACATCGGTCTCCAATGAGCCAAGATGAACAAGACCTCAGCAAGCAGGGAGAATCCCAGCCAAAGGCCAGGGCACAAAGGAAGGAAAAGCTCAGACCTTACAGCATCTACATCGGCGACTCATTCAGACTGTTTGTCGATGGAAGTTCAAACCGACAGGGAGCGGGGGCAGGAGTACTGCTGATATCCCCAAATGGAGAAATAATAGAACAATCCATCCGTTTGGGATTCAAGGCCTCAAACAATGAAGCAGAATACGAGGCATTAATTGCAGGACTAAAGCTAGCAGCGGCAGCCGAAGCAGATGAGGTAATAGTTTTTTGTGATTCACAGTTAATTGTTAACCAGTCAACAGGAGAATTTGCTGCCAGAGACGAGAGGATGTCGGCATATGCAAAAGAGGTTATCAGATTAGCCGAGTTATTTCAGAACTGCCGACTTCTTCAAGTAAGCCGAGATGATAACAGCCACGCCGACGCGTTGGCCAACCTGGCAAGTTCAATGCAGACTGGAAAGACAAGAACAATTATGATCGACTACATGTCGGGCCCGAGCATAGAACCACAGAACGCAAAGCAAGAGGCAATGTGTGTGGACATGGGGCCAAGCTGGATGGATGCAATTGTGGCATTCCTGAAAGAAGGAAAACTGCCAGAAGACCGCAAGGAGGCGCACAAAGTCAGATTGAAGTCGGCAAGATTTAGCCTAACTACAGACGGGCATCTCTACAGAAGGTCCTTCACTGGACCACTTTTAAGGTGCGTACATCCTTTACAAGTTGAAGATTTTATATATGAAATTCATGAAGGGATTTGTGGAAGCCACATTGGGGGCAGATCATTAGCCCATAGGGCCATTACCCAGGGGTATTGGTGGCCCTACATGCAAAAAGATGCAGAAGCATACGTGAAGAAGTGCGAACAATGCCAAAGGTTCGCACCTTTGATTCATCAGCCAGCTGCTGATCTGAACCCAGTATCCAGCCCTTGGCCGTTTGCCCAATGGGGCATGGATTTGGTTGGACAACTCCCCCAAGCAACTGGGCAGAGAAAATACTTGCTGGTAGCAACAGATTACTTCACAAAATGGATAGAGGCAGAACCTCTTGCCAAAATCCGAGATGTGGACGTCAAGAATTTCATATGGAAAAACATTATCACCAGATTCGGCATCCCTAGAGCCATCGTGGCGGACAACGGAACGCAGTTTGACAGCAAACTTATCAAGAACTTCTGTGCAAAATTCAAGATCAAGAATTACTTTTCAACACCAAGTTTCCCCCAAAGTAATGGGCAAGCGGAAGCATCCAACAAAGTGATTTTGGATGGAATAAAGAAGAGGCTGCAGGCACCAAAAGGGAAGTGGGTAGACGAATTGCCCAACGTACTTTGGGCATATTGGACTACGCCAAGAAAATCAACGGGGGAATCCCCATTTGCCATGGCCTATGGCACAGAAGCAGTAATTCCACTGGAGGTCGGCATTCCAGGGATCCGAACCCAGGGAGTTGAGAATGGGACAAATGACATACTCCTAGCCCGAGATCTGGATCTTCTAGAAGAGCGAAGAGAGAAGGCTGCAATACAGCTTGCAGTATACCAGCAACAGCTTGCCAGAGCTTACAACAAGAAGGTCAACCCAAGAGACTTTCAAGTCGGCGACCTAGTTTTGAGAAAAGTCGTCGGCAACAAGAAAGATCCCAGAGAGGGCAAGCTTGGCCCAAACTGGGAAGGACCTTACAGAATTACTTCAGTGTTAGGCAATGGAGCTTATCGGCTTGAAGACAATGAGGGCAAAGCATTACCAAGACCCTGGAACACTTGTAATTTGAAATTTTTCTATCATTAAGATGTTCATTATTTTTGGCCGATGTCATCAATAAAATCTTTTCAGAACTTCTCAAGCACATATGATTGATTAAGATACTTAATATTGTTTCTGGGAGACAAAAAATGAGAACCCAAGTGGAACTTAAGTTCACATTGGGGGCACAGAGAAGACAAAGTCTACCACTTGTTGAAATTTGTAGCAATTTACAAGTTGGTCAGACCGATACAAAGTCTACCACTTGTTGAAATTTGTAGCAATTTACAAGTTGGTCAAACCGATACAAAGTTTACCACTTGTTGAAATTTGTAGCAATTTACAAGTTGGTCAAACCGATACAAAGCTTACCACTTGTTGAAATTTGTAGCAATTTACAAGTTGAAGGTAAGCCGAGATGATTCCTTAACTTCGCTTGTTGAAATTTGTAGCAATTTACAAGTTGAAGTTAAGCCGAGATATCTGTTTCTCTTCGCTTGTTGAAATTTGTAGCAATTTACAAGTCGAAGTAAAGCCGAGGTTATTGCTTACAGACTTATAGCAATCTACTGGTTGGATAAACCAAAGAAGATGTTTAACACTTGTTGAAATTTGTAGCAATTTACAAGTTAAAGTTAAGCCGACATATGATCATCTGTTGAAATTTGCAGCAATTTACAGGTTAAGGTAAATATAATTGTGTAAACCCTTGTTGAAATTTGCAGCAATTTATAAGTAGATCATTATTTAACACTTATCCTAGCTTCAGAAAAGTTTACTGTATATGTTAATCCTTGTTGAAATTTGTAGCAATTTACAAATAGGACAGATTGAGATTGCTGTTTAAACACTCGTTGAAACTTGAGAAAAGTCTACAAAGTTAACATTGAATAGTATATGTTTTATACTTGTTGAAATTTACGAAAAGATTGCAGGTCAATGTCTTGCCAAAGTAAAATTTGTAGTTTATTATACCCGAGGTATGTAACCCCGAGAAGATTGTGCAAAGGAAGAATTAAGTAAATCTTGCAAAATATTCTAAGTATGAAGCCATACAGAAGCAATAAAGAGAAATTAAAGACTAAAGCATTCAGAAAAAAAAAAGTAGCAATTGTATATAATAAAGGCACTATGGCCTAGCAAAAGTTAAATGTTCACAAGTGACAAAGAAAGGCGCATCGGCCACAAAGAGGAAGCCTGCATTTTTCAAAAAAAAAAAAAAAAAAAAAGAGTACAAAAAACATTCAGATTCTTCAACATCCACAGACGGTTGGGCTAGGACCTCGGAGGACTCTGGGAGAACCACCTCGGTATCCTTGTCTGCCACAACCTCGGCGTCTTTTTCTGCCGCAATCTCGGCATCAATTTCTGCGACTGTTTGATCAAGGCTTTTTCAACCAAGGGGACGTCAGATAATGCTTGTTCAGGAGTGGCCTCTTTCATGATCTCCTCATCTTCCTCATTAGTCAAATCAAGGACCTGATCACCCTGAGGAAGAGACTTGGTCTCATTGGCATCTTTGGGCCTCCTTACTAGAGCATCATCATCATCCTTATCGTCATCCTCGGCCTCAGACTCGTTGTCATCATTATCTTCAGTTTGACTTGGAGGTGGAGGAGGAGGGAATGGCAGAGGAATAGCGTCGGCCTTACGCCATGGTGAATCATCAGGAATATTAAGCTTCTTTGCCAAGGACATCCAACCCAGGGAAAATCCCCTGTTGCATGCCTGCCTGACTTGAAGTTTGTAATCGTCAGTAACGTCGGCTACACCCTGGGCATAAGCCTTTTCATCGGCTTCCTTGATTTCGGCCGATTTCATGGCCAGAGCTTCCTCCAGCTCCTTCTCGGCCTGGGCAGTCTTTTCCTCAGCCTCTCGTTTTTGAGCCTCAGCAACTTTTTTGATAGCTTCAGCAGCCTCAGCCTTTTCGTAGGCTATTTGTTGGGCTTTGGTGGCGACCTCGGCTTGATCTTCCAACTTCTTCATCTTTGCTTGAAGACCTTTGTTGATCTTTTGAAGGGCTGAAAACTCCCTCTTCATCTCGGCCAACTTTTCTCGATTTTCGAATGACTGCACTGAAAAGGAATGGGCGTACTGGATAGCCTGACAGAAAATAGAAGTGTTAGACAAAATTCTAAGTATGAAACAAAAAGAAAGGACGAGTACCAAACTGGAATACTTACTTGAACTGAGTGTTGGAGCATTAAAGCGTAGTTCTCATATTCACTGTTTCCAGCATTTCGCTCCAAATCACCAGGCAGAAGCAGTGCAGTACTAAGAGCCACGCTGACATTTATGTCGTCGACACTCTCATTAGCCATTATTGGCCTGTCTTCCAAAGTAATTTGGGGGGCCCAAGGGACATCTGGTACTTTGGATTTTGAGGTCGTTGCAGAGGAGGACTTCGGCCTCTTTGATTTTGAAGACTTTGATGGTTGAGTCTCTGCATGCCTCTTCACAGCGGTTGGTTGGGATTTGCTGCTTTCAGCCAGCTTGGAGATGGGCTGGGCATCCTCAGCCTCAACTTCAGCATTCTTGGCCTTAGGCTGGGCCTTCTTGGTTCTTTTCGGTTTTGGTGGGGGCACGGTTTGAGTGGGAATTGCATCAACGTCGGTGGGGAGGTCGGCTAGGAGATCTTGGGCGGCAGGCTTTACACGAACCATTTCGGCAGTTTTAACGAGTCGTCGCCGGCGTTTTCTTTCAGAAATTGGTACCAAGTATGGTGCCGAGGTGGAAGGTTGATCAGCTGGATCAGAGGTTGACCCTTGATCAGCCCGAGATATTGATGTTGTTTGTAGAATGGTAGCCGAAGGAGGAGATAGGCTCTTTTTCTTTCTTTTTGGAACGTCGGGTAAGGTAGATTTGTAGGTAGGGATGAAGTTCAACACCAGTGGAGCCTTGCGCTTTTGGATTGGAAGGTCCAGGAGCTTCTTTAGGTCTTTTCTGAGGAAATAGGACTGGCGAAAGCTCTTTGGTGGCTTGCGAATGTCAGCAAAGAAGAACACAACGTTAGCAACAGATAAAATCTTTTGAAGACTTAAAAAAAAAAAACACAACAGCTAAATAGTTGGCGTTGGACTCTTACCCTTGCCCTCTTTAACCGTTCAAGGAAGAGGGAAGAGATGGACATCTTCGTCTGGGCCAAACTCCCAATTTCCAGAAGCAATAAGATAATCATCTCCAGCCCCTTTGTTAGAGTCTGGGAGGTTGGCTACAATTTTGAATTTGGTAGATCTCGGTTTAAGGTAATACACATAACCTTTTTCTTTCAGGTTAAGGGCGCACATGGTATAACAGTATTGCATGTCGGCGAGGGTGATCCTAACATTCTCTTGTCGGGCTAAGGTTATGATACCATTAAGCACTCTATAGGAGTTAATGGTGAGTTGCATAGGGTTCAGGGTGTAGTAGTGAAGAACTTCACGAAAGAGGGGATTGAGTGGAAGCCGAAGTCCACATTCAACAAAAGCTACAATAGGGAAAGGCATCGTATTATCTGAAGGCATGATGGAATCATCGTCACCAGCTAGCCTAAGGTGAACATCATCTGGGATGGAGAACTCTTGCCTAAAGAATCCGAGTTTTGTTGGGGTGTTTACCCTATGCCTCCACATACCCATGATTTTGGTATAGAAGTACTTGACTATAGAAACAGAGTGCTCTTAAAGGGTTTCTGGGACTTCGGCTTAAACCTAGGAATATACTGGTAAGGGTTGTTTCAGTTTTTCCTAAGAATTGAAGGGTTTATAAACAAATCCCAACCCTAAATCTATAAAAACAAAGATTGGAGGCTCGAATCTAGGAAAAACACAGAAAACAAGAAACAAACACAAGTTTTCAGAATCAAGAGCGAGGGTGGGCTGTCAAGAGCCTATAGAATACAAAGAGTTGAGGACCAAGAACAGTGGTGAAACGGTACAAGTGTTCTTGGCGAGTGCAAAATCATGGAATAAGATGTATTCAGGTGAATGATTCACAAATTAAAAGCTTGAACAGAGCAGTAAAAAACAGGAAATTCCAGAAACAATCAAGAACTAGGAAAGAAGGAACGGTTGCTTACCAGATAAAGTGTGGCCGGAATGAAATTCGCCGAGGACAGACGACGGTTGAAACAGTAGCAGAAGCTTCACAGAAATGGCAGAATGAAGACAGTTGCAGATCTTATAGCAAGAGCAATGGCGGGTTTGGGAAAGTTTAGAAAGAGAGAAAAGCAAGTAAATCGAATGCAAAAGTAAGAAAAGAAAGAAGGAAAAACAAAGTTTTGTTAAAAAACTTGAAACGGCGGCAAAATAGGGCATTAAATGCGCCTGGAATAACACAGACGTCAGGCGGCGCAGACAGGTGAAAGACGACTTGCAAGCACGTCATAGGCACGAGCCAATAGAAAACACGTAAATAAAACGGTTGAGGAAAGATGCGTGGCAGCTCATACATGTAAGAGAGTTCCTTTGAAATCATATTCTTGACAAAAGACATGTTGGCCTAAAATGAAGGACCTCGGTCGGAAAGTTTTTAAGCCGACGTATGAGAAAGAAGAACAATATAGGTTCCATCACCTCAGAATGCTGAGGTAATAGAACCTAGGGGGCAGTTGTGGGGATACATTTTCTGAGTACCAACACGTGGCATGGTGATGCCGACGTGTCAGCCGAGGTGCCACGTGTCGTGGTAGTTATGCCGAGGTAATCTCGGAGTTGCCGAGGTTATCTCCGAAGATATCGGAATCCGGGATAAACGGATAAAGGACAGGAGTCCTAGATTGGGAGAAGACTTCAGTTTGGATAAAGGTAAAACTCTTGGAGAGTTCTGTCCTAAACCCATTGGGAGTTCCGGATTAGCAGTGATCCTGAGTTCATTGGGGTTAGGCTCCTATTGGGACTAGGACTGTATTAACTATAAAAGAGAGGCACCCCCATGGGTCAGAGGTACGTTTTTAATACTCAAGCTTGTGAGTTGAATACTTGATTATCTTTGAGAGATATACTGACTTGATCGTCGGAGTCCCCCCGGGTGGAAGAACCACCGCCGGAGCCTTTTCTTTCTGTGCAGGACAGCAAGGTGCCATCTATTCTGCCTATGTTCTACAGCTGAATTCCTAAGGAGAGCAGTGTGGTCAAAAAATCATTCACATTGTTTTAATTTATTAATTATTAATGTTGGAGCATTTTAAAAAATGGGGAGAAAAGGGCTCAAAATAAATATTACAAAATGGGAAAAAAAATAAGGCTCAACAATAAATTTTGAAGAAAAAAGTTCAATCCTCAAATCGTCCGCAATCACCCGCACATCCGCGAACCCTATTCGCACAAACCGCAAACCGCACTGTGAGCGGTTGCAGGTTGTCTTTTTCCCAAACCGCATAAATGCGGGCGGATCCAAACCGATCTCTAAACCGTCCAAATCCGAACCGTGAACACCTTTAATAGCAATAATAGCAATGGCTCAGTGTCTAGCAATGGCTCTATCTCAAAAGTTTTCGATCAGTGCCACGATTGATAGCAATAATAACAATGGCTCCATCTCAAAAGTATGATATATGATGCAATTGAAGAGATTATTAAATAGTTTGAAAATACCGTCATCTAATTGTTGCCACCATAAAACATTCTTATTCTTATTCTTATTCTTCTTATTATTATTAATATTATTATTTTCAAGACACGTGACATCCTCTTATTCATTTGAAAGTTAAAAGAAGTTATGGAGATGATGGAGAATATAAAAGACAAAGTGGATGAGTGGAAGGATGCGTGACAAGACAATGATGAAGATAGGAGAAATGGATAGTTACTAAATAGTTATTATTGTATTTTTTCCTCTATAAATAGTTATCAATGGCTACATTGTAGGGGATCGAGAACTTAAATTAAAGACAATTGATTTCTTTTTTTCTTATTATTTATATTTCCTACAATTAATTTTATGCACTTTATTTTATGCACTTCATTTTCGAAGTATAAGAGTAGAGGTAAATTAATGGTTAGTTTGATTGTTCACTCAATCACCTTGATTGTTCACTTAATCATCTTTCTCTGTCTTCCTCCTCCTTCTTCTTTTAATTTTTCTTTTCTTTACACTTGGGCAATTTTGAAGTCCTCTTCATTGAGGCAAAAGAACCGTCAACACAATTGCTTAATAATTGGTTTGAATTTAATCTATAAGGATTTTTTTAATCTTTGCTGGCACACTCGCATTTATGATATTTTCCTTCGTAAGAAAAATAAGCCAACAAATTTTGGCACGCCCAGTGGGACGTCAAGTGTAAGAAATGAAAAATAAATTGGATTCGTCCATTCTAAATAGCCTAGATGAAATCTTTTGGTGCAAACAAAAAATTTTGGATCTTCAAGAAGATATCTATTTTCTTGATGAAACAAACTTCCATCATTACAATATTGTTTGGTAGAAGAAAAAATACACTATTTAATTGGAGTAATTCATCAACTTGATATAGAAATTAGCCAATGGAATAATGAGTTGTCAACTCTTACTACCAAGTCTTTAACTGAGGCTTTAATGGTTGGAATTGGTGATTTTTTTAGAATTTTTTCATGGTTGAAAATAGCAAAAGCAAAAAGTTGATTTCATCAATGGTTCGGAGGGTCAAAAAACTCATTTTTAAATTTATAAAAATAACATGGCTGAAAAGCATGTTGTTAAGCCAAGCATGGTAAAAAATAATGTTCCATATAAGACTCAAGGGGTTGAAAAACTCATTCTTAGAGAGTCAAACCATGAACATAAAATGTCTATGAAGGATTTTCATAAGTCATTAATGGCTAAAATGGAACAACCCATTAAGCGAAAAAATGATAAAACTCATATGGAGAATTTTCTTAAGCCATTAATGGCTAAAATGGAACAACCCATTGGACCAAGAAATGATGAAACTCACATAGAGGATTTTCATAATCTATTAATGGATAAAATAGAAAAACAACCCCATTTGTCAATGAATGATGAAAGTTATTTGGCCAAAGAACATGTTTTCAAACCAAACATGGCTAAAAATGATGAACAATTTAATATTTATGAATCTGAATTTTTTGAAATTATTTAAAATGTCAAGTTGTTTGAATTTTTAAGGCCATCTTGTATTATGGTTTTTGGTGTTCAAAATCCTTTTTGGATTTGTGGTTCACATCAAAATTTAATTTTGATAAATTGGCTTATAAAACCATCATCTTTAAGCATTGTTTTGATGAGTTTGATGTACTAAAGAACAACTTAGCCATTTGAAATGTTGAACTTGGCTAGGAAAAGCCTATGCATTTAAATCAATGGTTGAGAATGACTTATCTTTTCAAATTGATGGCTTTTTTTTTTTTCTTTTTTTTTTTTGTAAATTTTTTTAAGGCACAAAATAATGACAGTATGTGTGCTTCGGTTGTAGTCAAACAATGGCTCTTGTATTTAACCAACAAAATTGTGAACATTTGGTGCTATTATATCATTCGAAGCACTTCATTGATATTATTCGAAGCATTTTGTTGCTTAGATTAGTCATGTGTTTGGTTTGACCTTTCAAAAATTTAAGTAAACATCATTTTTAATGGCCGCAGAGGTAATGTTGGCATAATAAAATATTATTATTATTATTATTATTATTATTATTATTATTATTATTATTGTTATTATTTTCAGGACACGTGGTATCCTCTTATTCATTTAAAAGTTAAAAGAAGTTATAGAGATGATGGAGAACACGAAGGACAAAATAGATGAGTGGAAAGACCCATGGCAAGACAAGGATGAAGATGGGAGAAATGGATAGTTATTAAGTAGTTATTGCTGTATTGTTTCCTCTATAAATAGCCATCAATGGCTACATTATAGAGAATCGAGAACTCAAATCAAATACAATTGATTTCTATTTTTCTTGTCATTTATATTTCCTGTACTTAATTTTCTGCACTTTATTTTACGCACTTCCTTTTCGAAGCATAGGAGTAGAAGTAAATTAATGGTTAGTTTGATTGTTTACTCAATCATCTTTCTCTGTCTCCCTCATTCTTCTTTTAATTTTTCTTTTCTCTACATTTGGCAATTTTGAAGTCCTCTTCATTGAGGCAAAAGAACCGTCAACACAATTACTTGATAATTGACTTGAATTTAATCTGTAAGGATTTTCAATCATTGCTGGCACACTCGCATTTATGATATTTTCCTTTTAGGAAAAATAAGCCAACACTAGTGTTTTTAACAAATAAAACTTGCAACTCATTTAGCATGGGTGAATTTTTATTTTTTAATTATTTAATAAATGTGAGTCACTATATCTTATTTGTAAAAATTTTCATTCTGCTATTGGTTTGGATTATCAATCAAAAAATTTTACATGATACTTTGAGAGTTATGAAAAAAATAAAATAAAATAAAAGTTTGGATGTAATTGTACGGGGAGTAAATATTCTTTACTTCTGCACTCCTTGCAACCAAGTTCTGTGTTGCTCTGAGTGACGTCATGTAGCTTGAAAACACAATGATAGTAAGCTACCCGATGGGTATGTTGCAGGAAAACCCCTCCGACAGCCAAATTAGCACCTTTAGAGATAAAACAAAGGAGTAAGGATAGCTCAGAGTAAGAAATTGCAAACCTTTTGTATGGAGGCATGGCAGGACTTATATAGCTTGTCCGCACACTACCTTACTCGTTGGATGTACTATCCTCTCATTACCTTACACGTGTGTGCGTAAAAATTGCCAAACAATATTAGCAAAACATCCAAATGGTATTGACATGTATTACTAGTGGATTTTCTTCCCAACATTCAGATTAGGCCACGTAGCATATGCCTGCTGAGCTATCCACAGCTCGGTTTGATATCGATCAACCTTTGGGACCGAGCTACCCCTACTCAGTCTGAATTCGAGATGCTTAGTCAGCTACCTCTAGCCCGGTCGAACTACATCCATTCACCAAGGCTAATCTCACTCGACTTTGAAGCATGGTTGAAGTACTTAGCTCGATTGAGGAAAAAACAATCGTTCAACCTAGCTCGGCCTATTCATTCCTGGTCGAATTCCATTTCTGCACTAAGACTAATCCCGCCTAACTCTGGAGCTCAGCTGGAGCATTTAGCCTAGTTAAGACCCCTGGCTCTACTCTGCAAACTAGCCCAATCCATGATCCAAACCTACTAGCCACTCTGGCCCAACATCCTACCTTAGGCTAGCTCAGTCGAGCAATCCAAGACAATGACTCAACTATGATTTTTTAGTGTAACGTCTTTAACAGAAATGAGTGAGACCTCTAAAATTAGATCTCTAAAAAGGCATTAATTTGTCATTTTCCTCCTCCTGTTTTGTCTTTTATCTCCCTTTATTTATTTATTTATTTATTTTATAAGGGTGACAGCTCATTAGAGCTGCTTTTGAGCAGCTCTAATTAGAGCTCTCTAGTAGAGCCCCGTCTTTAAATATTGATTTCTTAGACAATTTTACTCATTATGTCTTCTTTATCAACACCATAAATTCATACCTTCAACACCATAATTATCTCTTTTTGATTTTTTTGTTTTCGATCGGTGCCATGATTGATAGCAATAATAGCAATGGCTCCATCTCAGAAGTATGATATATGATGTGATTGAAGAGATTATTAAATAGTTTGGAAATACCATTATCTATATAGTTTTTATAACCAATAAAAATCGCAATTCACCTAGCATGAGTTACTTTTATTTTTTTAATTATTTAATAAACGTGAGTCACTATATTTTACTTGTAAAATTTTTCATTATGTTATTGGTTTGGATCATCACACAAAAAATTTCACATGATACTTAGAGAGCTGTGAAAAAAATAAAATAAAATTAAAATTTGGGTGTAATAATTGTATTTATAGACAGAAAAATTCTACTATTTATTTGTTTAACAAAAAATAATTTAGTATTTTACTATTTTGATTTTTTTTTTGTACACTAATATTTATATTTTTGATATTGAATGTGGTATTTATTGATGGTGATAAAATGTTACTGTTTAAATATTAAAAGTATATAGTAAAATTTTACTGTTAACATAGTGAAATATTACCTTGTTAGGAATACAATTTTAATATAATTTTTTCAAAATAATTTTATATTCAATATAAATCATTTTTGATATATAGATCCTAACAAAATGATTCTAAAAATATTAATTTCAACAAAGATGAATATCTACTTAAAAAGTAAGTTTTAAAATGTTGAAATAAACAAGGGCAATTTCGTCAACATACTACGAATTATGCACGCATGGCGTGAATTTGGAGAAATTCTATTTTCACCTACCTAATTAGCTTAAGGCACATCTTTTCTCAATATACATACCTATTAATTTGATTATCAATTAATTTTCTCAATCCACATACTTAAAGTTACAATTACACCCTTTATTTATAATTAGGAAAATGTTTTTGTGCCTGAATTCCCCCCCCGAATGTCCCGAGAGAGAGAGAGAGGAGCAGGTCGTCGTCGGGATCTGTCCGATCATCTTTGTCCGCCCCATCGCCGGCCGTCGCCTCCGCCGATCGTCCGATCGTCTCCGTCGGTCGTCGCCTCTGTCCGATCGTCGCAGGCCCGCCTCCATCGCCGCCTCCGCCTTTGCTTCGCCACCTCCGCCCGCCCCCTGCCTCTTCCCCCTGCATTTTGCCCCCTCCATGGCCTCCATCCCCCCGCCCCCGCCTCTGCCTCCCCTCTCTTTCTTTTTCTCTTCATCTTCTTCCGTCTTCTTCTCTGAAATTCTGATTGAAAAAAAAAAAAAACGAAACGACGTCGTTTCGTCGTTTCGAGGCATTTGGGGGAGCCCAATTCGGGCTCTCAATCACTGCTCTTATAACTATTGTACACACACACTAATTCTCTTTCCACACACTTTTGATTGACCCTACTTCCACATTGACTCACCCACGCCTTTGAAAAAGACTTTGGTCTAAAGTAAAATTTATTTCATTGAAAATTTGCATAGAAGACCTCCATTGAAGATCATTGTAAATCTTCCAAAATAGTGTTGAAGGTAAGACCGTATATGTTAATTTCTTGAGTGTGTTGGCGAGGTTTTGGTACGTAACCAATCAGTTTCCACCGGCCCATGTGATGGCACATATGGCTATTCCTCGCATTGCTCACTGCTCAGAGA
This sequence comes from Camellia japonica, assembly GCA_030407325.1. Classification (NCBI taxonomy): domain Eukaryota; kingdom Viridiplantae; phylum Streptophyta; class Magnoliopsida; order Ericales; family Theaceae; genus Camellia; species Camellia japonica. Next base: position 82,359,398 of record JAPPVO010000031.1, read on the forward strand.
AGTACAACAAAACAATGGGAGAATTGTCTTCCAAGGATTATACTTGCTTTAGTTACTTTTCTCAAGTTCCTGTAGATGAGATAGCCAAGGCATATAAGCAGGTTGAAGCGGAGAAAGGTCCAACTCGTGCACCATGTGTTGCTGAAAAAGAAACAGAGATGGAATAGGGGGCAAGTAAACCATGTTTGGTTTGGTTGGCTTTGAATGGTAGTAGTATGGTATGAGAGTTTCCTAGTGATGTGATGTGTGAAAAAAGTTTGCCTGGTAGAAGTTATGTGCATATTGGCTGCTGTTGGACTTTGAAAAGGACAAATGAGCATGATTTTCAACTAGATTATTTGTTCAAGCAAAGTGATAATAATGAAAAAAATTAAGATTTATTTTTTTGAAAATCAAAACGTATACATTGGATATTTTTTTTGTTCTTAAATAGAGATTTTTTCCATATTATATTATGAATGTTGCTGAATATTTATTATGATCATTTTTATTTAGAATATAATTATTATTAAATTAATATTTTATTAAATGTGTTCTTTGAACTAATTAGGTGTGTGGAAATATAATTTCTCGTGATTCTGTTGTTGGTGCGAAATGGTGTTTGGGAAGCAACATCCCAAATTTTTTATCTCATAAAAATCACTAAAAGACAAAAGTTTTGCAAAACCAAAAAAAACACATCCAAACAAAATATCACATCCAACCCCATAATCATTTCACTTTTTCTCTCACAAACATCACATCCAACCACATAAAAACTCAACTATCTTCCCAAACACTAAAAATTTTTTATCTCATAAAAATCTACATCTACTAAAATCTACATAAAAACTCACTTCCCAAACACCCACAGGAACATGTATGTATGTCCTATTTGCAACAAACTTCTGTGATGAGGGAATTGTTTAGGGATATGTATGGTTCGGCTCAGTGTAAATTAATATTAATTTATTATTTACTGTTTTATAAATTTTAAAACCAAATCAATTTAAGAAAATTTTAGAATTAATTCGAACTAAACTATTAAATCACGGTTCGATTTGGTTTGAAAACATGTATTTTAAAAATATTTTCATTATTTATAATATAATCACAAAATATTATTCACAATATATGAGTTATTTATATGATTGTTTAAAATTAGTTCTGTCACTATACAAAAATATATGGGTTAATTACACTAATAGTCCCTATAGTTTGAGGTTTGTGTCACTTTAGTCCCTAATTTTTTAATTGTGACACATTTGACCCTGAATTTTGAATCTTGTTCCAAATAAAGACAATTGAAAATATCATTATATTTTTCAAGGATAAAATCATCAATTTGATAAAATATAAACTAATTTGACAAAAATAAATGTCAAAAAAATATTTTTAATTTTTTAAAAATTATTTTTATCCACCAATGATAAAATTATGTAAAATTAATAAAAATTACATGATTAATTTTTTAAAATTAATTTACATGATCATCATCCAAACACATTATAAAAATTAATTTGGTAAAAAAAATAAATAAATGTCTAAAAAATTTATCAATTTTACATAATTTTATTTTTAGTAGGTAGAAATAATTTTTAAAAATTCAAAAATATTTGTTTGGCATTTATTTTTGTCAAATTAGTGTATATTTTATCAAATTGACAATTTTACTCTTGAAAAATCTAATGATATTTTCAATTGTCCTTATTTGGAACAAGATTCAAAATTCAGGATCAACTGTGTCACAATTGAAAAGTCAGGGACCAAAGTGACACAAGTACCAAACTATAGGGACTATTTGTGTAATTTGTCCAAAATATGTTTATAATAGTAGAGAGTTATAATCTATATATATTTGATACTAATGAAATATTTTAGTATTTACATTTTGTAATAAATTATACATATAATCTAAACAGATTGGTTTCGGTTCTAACTAGATTCATAGCTATAAAATCATAGATTGAATCGTGAAGTACAGTTCGGTTATTTTAAAAACCAAAATCAAATTTTGTATTGAGAAAATCAAATCAAATCGTACAATTTGATCTGGACCAAACTAATTTACAATTTTTTCGATTTAGTGTAGAATCAAATCAAAAGTAAACTATTTTTAAAAGAGTTAGTTTTGGTTCGGCTCCCAGTTGTTCATAATTTTTCATAACTATATAGGTACGGGTTTGATTTATCATAAAATTGAAATAAATTAATGCAGGGTTATTTGGAATGACCTAAATAAGTGTATTTTTTAACTTTTTATAAAAAAACGAAAAATATGGATTGAGTTTGAAGTGATGCGGTAAAAAGATGATGTGATTTAAATAAGATGATATGACTTAAATAAGATAATGACTTTTTAATTTTTTTAGATTATGCCAAACTAGACCTAAATAATACGAGGAGGACGCTATAATTTATGAAATAACAGGGATGAAGCTACTCAGATGGTTTGGGACAATTACACATACCCATTTGCCCTCAATATAGGTGGGCCGATGCCCGTTGCGCCGCTCAATCCTTTTGACTTGGCTCATTTTTTTTAAGGGTGTAGGAATGTTATTTTAGGCCTTGTTTGACAAGTGATTTTTTTAGTTAAAAAGTTAAAAAGTTATTAAAAAAATTAAAAAGTTAACAATTCATATAAAAAAGTTAAAGATTTTCTTTTCTCTCTATTTTTTGTACATCTTTTCGTAAAAAGTCAAAAAGTCATCTCAAACAGTTTTTTTTAGCTCATATTTTAGTTAAATAGTCAAAAAGTTACTAAATTAGCATGTTCCCAAACGAGGCCTTAGTTCATAAGGTTGGATTGTGCTAGTATTTTCAGTCTAATAAATTAATGAATTGGGTTTGAAATTTATACTTTCAACTCAACTCGGCTCAGCTTAGTTTACTATTAAATGAATTAATTAATTATAATATATGAAAATATATTTTTTTGTTAGGATCTAAACTTTATTTTTATTAATTTTATTAAAACTCACATTTGTGGTGATATTTAATTGAATTTATTTAAGCAATTCTTCAATTTATATAAAAAATCATTCAATTTATAATGATGTCAACATATTTATTTAGGAAACATAATGTGTGGTTGAATTTAATTATGGAATGTTTTAAAAAAAAATTAACATATAGCCTGTGAGTTTGAGATTTATAATTATTTTTTGAGTCAGGTTTGGACATATATAGAGGCCTGATGTTAGGGTTGGACCAAGCTTGGACAGATACAAAATTCCTTATTATTTGACAATTGGCTCAAAAGCTAACTTTTTACCTTTTTGACTTTTTTTTGTTACATTACTTCTCTACTTTTTATACATTTTTTTAAAAAAAAAGCAAAAAGAAAACCAAAAAATTGACTTTTAACTTACTTCCTAAAATAGACAGATTTTGATAATCCCAATAAGAGTAAATTACAAATACACTCCTAAAATTTGTTTCAAATACGATTTGCTCCCTGTAATTTTAGAAATTACATCCTGCCCCCTCAAAGTTTCTAACTTCATAACAAATTACACATTTTATTAATAAATTATCAAGTCAATTAATAGTTTTTAATAGTGTCAAAAATTTCTTTCAATTATTAATTTAAGTAATTTATTATTGTATAAAAGGGCAATTAGAAATTATACTTTTTCAGTTAATTCTATTAAATAAAAAATTATAATATGGGGATATTTGTAATTTTCAAATTATAAAAGATTATCCGTATTTTTAACAAATCTCAAAGATTCTATTTATAATTTACCCTTATAATAAAAGTGATAATTTTAAATTTATTTACAAACTCATGAATCTAAAAATTGAAGGACAAATGTGCCGTTTTACTGTACTCTTTTTCTTTTCTTTTTTTTGACCGATAGCATAGACTTTTTTTCTCTTATACCCTAATTTTTTTTTTCTAACAATGTGAGTGTTTAGGAAGATGTTATTTTAGTAGGTTATTTTAGTTTTTGATCATTTTAGTAGGCTATAATTTTTATATTTGAAAAAATGATTGAATTTTTTTATAATTGGATGTAATGTTTGTGAGAGAAAAAATAAAATGATTATAGATTTAATGTGACATTTTGTCTTATTGACTGTTTTAACATATTTTATCTTTTTGTGAATTTTAACCTAAATTAGGCTAAAATCTCACTTCCCAAACAGTCCTACCTCCATACAATTTCTTTTTTTACAATATTTTAATGAGGTGGCAAAATATAATTTATATAATGAGAGTTTTGAAAAAATATTTGAATATGAATCAACTTTTGTGAAATTCCATATTTTTATATAATAAAAATAATTTATTTTTTCAAATTTTTTATATAATTATTTACATTATTTTGAATTTAATAATCTATATATTTATATACTAAAAATTTATTTTTAAAAATATTTTTGACTATATTATTACTCAATATTATTTTCTAAACATTATTATATTTTTTTGAACCAAATTACACTAAAACATAATATTTTCTCTACAATAAAATAAAACTAAGTTTGCTTGCACCCCACGCCCATGTGCTTCCAGCCCCACGCCTCGCCATTCCCTCACACGTCTATCATCTATTTATCAAAAGTGATTAAGAGTTTTAATATGAATTTTAGTGATGTCATAAAGCAAAAAAAAAAAAAAAAAAAAGTCAAAATATAAGTCAAAACATCACATTATATGGTGGAATTTATCATTAGAGCTCTCTCTAGAGCTTTTCTTCTAGGGCTCTTAAACATTTTTTCATCTATCTATTTATCTATATATATACGAAGGATAACTTGTGCCTAAAGGCACTGACAATAATTTTTTTAGAGTTCATTTGGAATGTGGATTAGCTTTTTGACTTTTTTAATTTGGGTTTAAAAAGTCTCATTTGGAATAGGTTTTTTTGATTTTTTTGACTTTTGTGAGAGAAAAGATGAAACGATTATGATTTGGATATGACATTTTTTCTTATTGGACTTAAAAGTCTATTTTGTCTTTTTGTGACTATTTAGCCAAAAAGCCCCAATTTAGCTTATGCCAAACGAGTGCATAGTACCACACATGTTACGAAACTCAATGGTAATAAATCAATTTAAAATGGTAATATTACTCCGATTTAAAACTTCACATATAAGAAGCTAAAATTGTTTCTACAAATTAAATTAGCAAAAGTATTCATAAATTTCAAATAACAAATTTTAAAATTAAAGTCCAAATAATGAATTTTATATTTCAATATAGCATAAGCAAAGAATCTAAAAATATTAGCTAAACTTAAAATCCAAATAGCAAATTTTATATTTTAATCCACGTCAAATTGACACATGTATACATTATAGCAAGTTAGAATGGGATAACCTTTAATAAAAGAATGTTATTGAATTAATATCATAATTAGTAATCCCTTCGCTTTATCAGATTTCAATACTTTCAAATAAAGGTCAATAAACATTTTTGTACAAAAGAATCATCCTAACTAACTAAAAAAAAAATTTAATTATTTTGTTTAGAATGAAAGAGCCAACCAACGACACATAGACAAAAGCAATATAACCCAACGATTCTAATACGTATCAATCACTTGCAACAAAATTACTCTCTTAAATTTGCTTCAAAAAACCAATAGCTATGAAATATCGCATCAAAATATATAAGTATGAGAAATTGGAAGAAACTATAATTAAGGATAATTGCATCAAAAGAAACTATAACATGAAAAATTGCATCAAAATACATATGAGAAATAAGAAAATCAACAGTTATGAATTAAGAAGAATTGAACATAACTATTATGGTCAACCGAATTATATTATTCAATGGTGAAGTGAGAATAGAAATATATATGCATTACTAAACTAAACAAATGAATAGAAAAGCAAATAATAGTATAGATAGACCAACTGAGAATGCTGATAAATTACACAAACCTCCAAATAGAATTAAATTCAAATTTTATAAAGGGAGCGAATAATTTTCTTTATTGAGATTAAGAGAATCTTGTTATAAGGAAGAAGAATTTTTGAAGATTGTAAAACCAAATAAAATTAAATTTTAAAACAATTAAAATTTACCTTGTGTAAAGTGTATTTTTGAATGATCATGCTTCTTTGAGCTCCCATTCATGTGATAATGCACACCTTATTTTTTAGTTGAACCATTACATATAACAATTAGTAGGCAAAAAATAAAAAATAAAAAAATAAAATAAAGAAAAAGAATCAAACTTGAAATCAATGTTAATGGATAAATCTAACTAAAATTAAACCCAAGGTTCATTAAAAAAAAATCAAGTGTACTATTTTTTTAAATAAATATTACAACCAAATGCTTATAAAAGATACTTATCACAATTGAAAAATGAAAGAGAGAAAATGAAATTGTGACAACCCTCACCTCTGATTAGCATTAAACTGTGATTGAACATGATAAGTAATTGATTAAGACGAAATTCTAAACTAATTGCATGAGTATGTTGCTTTAATTGCATTTCTATCTGTTTGTCATTAAATGATCTGTTCACGTTTTGACTTCGAATTGCAAATTGAAGGCTTTATCGGCAACCGAATCAAAAATTGATTAGTGTTATATGCTAATTAGGATTTATATAATTTTATGGTAGGTTTAATTAAAATTCAATTTGGAATGATTAAATTAGATTAAATAATGTTAAACTAACTGAATCTAAGTAAATTACACTTGTGCCATTGAGTAGGCCACTTTCAAAAGCATTGTTTGGGGCTTGATTTATGCATTTGATAGATTATCTCATCCATCTCCAAGACCAAATCGAGAGAGAGAGAGGGAGAGTAGGAGAAAAGAATTGATTCAACAAGTTTTGGCTTGGAAAATTAGAGGAATTGAAGAGAATTTGCAAAATTGGGCTTCCATACTTAGAATTCAAAACCTAAGATAGGGAATTCTTTCTCTTAATTGTGAATTTAAGTTGTTTCTTGCATGGTTCATGGAAATATTGGTGATTAGAGTCAAGTTATGGCCTAAAGAGTTGAATTGAGAAGCAATGTGTGCATGCATGTCCATACCATTGAGTTTTGAGATCATTTACATGAGAATTTCCATATGTATGTTCATATTTTGGTTGTAGTCCATGAATTCATCATGTTCTTGAGCTCAATCTTGCATTTGGTCATGCTTTGGAGCATTGAAATTCATAAGAACTCATGCATGTTATGTTCTTGCATTGTTCTTCAAGTTTACATTACAAATTGTGTTCGATTGTCACACCTTTGGGCTTGATTTTATAAAATAATCTTTGAAACATGTTGTATTATGGATTTCTAAGTGTTTTCCAGAAAATTAGCCCAGAAAAATCGGATTTGAAGCCTTTGAGGTTGAGTTTTGTGCTTAAGGATCAATATGGAAATTCCAGATTTTTGACCCACGCTCGAGCGGAGGACTTCACGCTTGAATGTACACTCTGAGTACATGCACTTCCGCTCGAGCGTCGAGGGTCACGCTCGAGCGTGAAATGCATATGCCCAGAAGTTCTTGTGTTTTGCAGTCCGCTCGAGCGAGGTAACCTGCGCTCGAGCGAGGGTCTGAGTCTCACGTTCGATCATGAGTCGAGCGTCCATCGAGCGTGAAAAACGTGCAATCAGTACTTTTTCATGAGTTTGCAGTCCGCTCGAGCGAGGGAAGTCATGCTCGAGCTGAGCCTCTTTGTCTGTATGTTCGCTCGAGCGGGGAAAGCCACGCTCGAGTGAGACCCCTGTTTTCAGCAAATTTTGAAAAGTGTTTTAAAGTGCATCTTTGCATCCTCATTCCATCCTAGGCATTCCTAGGCCATGTTTAAGGCATCTTAATGAGGATAATGTTATAGAACCACACCAAGTCAAGTTTAGGGGCTAAGTTATTAATCCCAAGTGTGTAACTTAGTGTGTGTGTTCGTTCTGCAACTGTGTAGGGTTGGCACCTGAGGAAGCTGACTAGCCTGTCTATAGCCCAGTACTCTGTGAGTAACAATGTTGTAAAGCTATGTTCAATTACAATTATTTTCTAAATGATTAACTGTACTGCTTTCTGAAATGATATTGTTTACCGAATGAATGTTTGTCCTATTTTACGAACTGTATTCGTGGCATCCATAGCAATTGACTGTTACTGCTACTGTTACTGTTACTGTTACTGTTATAGAGATCTCTGTCAGTTCTAATGTTTGGAACTACTACTGTTTACTGTTTTGATGGCCATTAACTGACTGTTCGGTCTATTAAGACCTACTGTACTGTTTTGCTATTGGACGTACCACGTATAACTGTTACGATTTCTAAATGACTGATATGGCGTGAAATATGAGCCACTGATTGAATAACTGATTTACTGATGCAAATGACTATTTTAATTAATGAAAGGACATTCATTCTTAACCCCTTTACGCATTTGTTATTCACTGGGCTTTAGCTCACTGTTTATATTTATATGTAGGTGTCCAGGCACCGGATCGGAGCCAGGAGCGTCAAGTTAAGCTCTGTTTTGTCAAGCCAATCATTGTGCCTCACTTTGAGGTTCCGAGTTCGTTCAAGCTGAGGCTGTTTTGGGGTGTTGCAGATTCACCCTTTTGTCCCTGCTTTGTATTGACTGATTAAGACTTGACTGTACAGTTATGGTGAAGGGATTTGGTCCCTAACCTGGATGTTTTGTGTATATGATGTATGTATATATGTTTTGGTTATGAATGTGGCTTGTTCATAAAAGTCTTTTTGCATTCAGATTTTCACAGCTCATTAAACATCTTTTTATTACTGTTTGGCTTCCGCCAGTCCCTTACTCTGTATTGCTATCATTACTGTTAAGCAGGCCTTCGGTAATCACGGATTACTGGCCAGTTGCGATGCTAAACCCATAGGGGCGCGTTTGGGTCGTGACAGAGTGGTATCAGAGCACAAGTTATACCGCACGCACGTGTCCAAATGAGCTATAGGATGTCTTACAAAAGTAATTAGGGCATTGCATGAGCATGAGAAAGTGTGTGTGGCCATGATATGAATGTATGTGCTAATGTGCTTAAATAAGCAACTACCTATGTTTATTATTACCGTATTGCATATAGTGAAATGGAGAATGCAAAAATACCGATGAATCTGAATCATCTGAAGCAAGAATGGTAAGGTTGGAGAGAATGGTGGAACTATTGACTGAAACCCTAAGGCAACAACAGAACCAACAGCCCCCACCTCCTCTAGTACAACCGAAACCGAATGTTCATGATGATGTTATTGCTTTGACACAGAAGTTCAACAAAATGAATCCACCATCATTTCAAGGAGGCCTTGAACCACTAAAGGCCGAAGCATGGGTTCTAGAAACTGAAAAATTGTTCGAAGTGTTTCCTTGTTCGGAGGCACACAAGGTATTGCTGGCTACCTTTACCTTACAAGAAGAGGCTAGACGGTGGTGGATGCTTGTACGTGATACCAATAATGCTATGACTTGGGCTCAGTTTAAAGAAGCTTTTTATGAAAAATACTTCCGTCAGTGTGTCAGAGACCGCAAAGTGACTGAATTTGAGCAATTGAAGCAAGGTACCATGTCAGTAGCAGAATATGAATCTAAGTTCACTGAACTCGCCCGATATGCACCACACATGGTGGATACTAATTATAAAAAGGCCAGGAAGTTTGAAGGTGGGCTTAATGTCGAGATACTTGATCGAATCAATGTTTTGAAACTACTCAAATACGTGGATGTCCTTGACCGAGCAATTATGGCCGAGGCAAATGTCACTGCATTGCAACAGACTAAGTCACCGGTGACTGAATGGCGAGGTAAGAGGCGAGGCTTCAATTTCAAAAAGGGCCAAAATAACTCGTTGAGTAAAAAGCAAAATACAGGGTCAACAAACAGTTCTAGTCAGGGAAATAGTTTCATACCACCCTGTTCCGAATGCGGCAAAAGACATAAGAGGGTTTGCTACAGAATTTCTGGTGCTTGTTACAGGTGTGGCAAGGTGGGCCACATGGTCAAAGATTGCCCTTCCACGTCTCAAGGCAATAGTAAGGTTGCAGCTAGTGCCGCAGCATCAACTGTTACACCGAAACCCAATCCCAAAGCTACTGGAAAAGAGCCTTTAAGGCAAGGCCGGGTGTTTGCACTTGTACCGGGAGACGTGCAGAATACCGAGACAGTTGTGTCAGGTATACTCTCAATTTGTGCCCAAAATGCTTATATTCTGATTGATTCGGGGTCTACACACTCATTTGTCTTGCATGCTTTTTCACGAAAATTAAATAGACCACTGGAACCCATGAACTATTTGTTAGCTGTATCTTCACCTGCTGGGGATCTATGACTTGTGCTTATGTTATCCTGCATGTGAAATTGTTATTGGGGATGCACTTTTGTATATTGATTTACTGCCCTTGAATATTGATCATTTTGATGTAATTTTGGGAATGGACTGGTTAACAAAGTATCATGCTACCATAGACTGTGTAACGAAACAAGTTGTTTTCTATCCACCTGGTTTACCTGAATTTGTGTTTAACGGAGTTGGTGTAGTACCTCCCCCATACCTGATTTCATCCATGAAAGCATTCAAATTGATTAAAAAGGGGTGTAGAGGGTATCTATGTTGCATATTGACTGTACCTGCTGATACTAAAACTAATGTGGACAGTATTCTTATAGTTAGAGAATTCTCAGATGTTTTCCCAGATGAATTGCCAGGGGATTCAATTGACAGGGAGATTGAGTTCACCATTGAAGTGTTGCCTGGTACACAGCCAATTTCTAAAGCTCCGTACAGAATGGCACCTACCGAATTGAAAGAATTGAAAATTCAGCTGCAGGAATTGTTGGATAAAAAGTTCATCAGGCTAGTACTTCACCGTGGGGCGCACCAGTTTTATTTGTGAAAAAAGAAAGACGGCTCATTGAGACTTTGCATTGACTACCGTGAACTGAACAAGGCAACAATGAAAAACAAATACCCATTGCCTTGAATTGATGATTTATTTGACCAACTGCAAGGTGCTCAGGTTTTCTCCAAAATTGACCTTAGATCCGGATATCACCAGTTGAAAGTCAAAACAGAGGACATTGAAAAGACTGCCTTCCGAACGAGGTACGAACATTATGAATTTCTTGTTTTGCCTTTCGGAGTTACTAATGCGCCTGCTGCATTTATGGACCTTATGAACAGAATTTTCAAACCATTCATCGATGAATTTGTGGTTGTTTTTATAGATGACATTTTGATTTATTCCAAGAGTAAGGAAGAACATGAACGTCATTTGAGAATTGCTTTACAGACCTTAAGAGAACAGAAACTGTATGCAAAACTAACAAAACGTGAATTTTGGCTTGATAATGTGATGTTTTTGGGACATGTGATTAGTAAGGATGGCATCTCAGTTGACCCACAGAAGATTGAAGCAGTGGTGAATTGGCCTAGATCGACTAATGTTACTAAAGTCCGGAGTTTCTTGGGCTTAGCCGGGTACTACAGAAGGTTTGTGAAGGATTTCTCCAAAATCGCTTTACCATTGACTCAAAAGGGAATATCATTTGACTGGACCGATCAGAGAGAATCAGCTTTCCAAGAGTTAAAGACTTGACTTGTGACTGCACCGATTCTTACCCTACCCTCAGGTACGGATGGATTTACTATTTTTAGTGATGCTTCTTATAAGGGTTTGGGATGTGTATTAATGCAGAATGGTAAAGTTATTGCGTATGTTTCTCGACAACTGAGACCACATGAAAAGAATTACCCAACTCATGACTTAGAACTTGCCGCAGTGGTATTTGCATTGAAAATTTGGCGCCACTACTTATATGGGGCAACATGTGAAGTGTACACAGATCACAAGAGTCTAAAATATTTCTTTACACAGAAAGAGTTGAACATGAGGCAGCGGAGATGGTTAGAACTGATAAAAGACTATGACTTGCAAATTTTGTACCATCGGGGGAAAGCTAACACCGTTGCTGATGCACTTAGTCGGAAATCAATTGGGAATTTGGCCTGTTTACTCACCGGACAAAAAGAACTGCTATGTGATCTTGAGAAATTTGAAGTTGAGATTGTTTTACGAGAACAAGGTGGGACATTGGCTACTATTTCTGCTCAACCGGCACTTATTGAAGAGATTAAAGAGAAACAACACATAGATGACTTTTTGAAGAAAGTCGTTAATGAACGGGAATCCAAACCAAGGCCGGACTTTAAACTTGAAAACAATGTGTTGAAATTTCAGGGAAGGTTGTGTGTACCAAATGATTCTGAACTGAAAAGGCGAATTTTGCAGGAAGGCCACAATTCAAAACTTTCCATTCATCCAGGAAATACAAAAATGTACTAAGACTTGAAACTTAATTTCTGGTGGCCGGGAATGAAGAAAGAGATTGCTGACTTTGTGTCGAAATGTCTACATTGCCAACAAGTTAAAGCTGAACACCAATGACCCACAGGCTTACTTCAGCCCTTACCAATATCGGAGTGGAAATGGAAACATATTACTATGGACTTCATTGTTGGATTACCTCGCTCCAGTAAAGGTATGGACTCAATTTGGGTTATTGTTGATCGATTGACTAAATCTGCTCACTTCTTACCTGTCAAAACAATTTATAATGCGGACAAATTGGCTACAATTTATATTGATGAGATCGTCAGATTGCATGGAGTGCCTGTGTTCATTGTTTCTAATAGGGACTCGAAGTTTACATCGAGATTTTGGCAAAGTCTGCAAACGACATTGGGTACCGAATTGAGACTGAGTAGTGCATACCATCCTCAGACGGATGGCCAATCAGAAATAACCATCCAGACTCTAGAAGACTTACTGCGTATGTGTGTTCTTGATTTCCAAGGAAATTGGGAAAGTCATTTACCTTTAGCTGAATTCGCTTACAACAACAGTTTTCACTCGAGCATTGGTATGGCGCCTTTCGAGGCTTTATAGGGCAGGAAATGCCGATCTCCTATTTGCTGGGCAGAAGTTGGAGACGGGCCTTTGCTTGGGCCCGAGATCGTATACGAGACTACAGAAAAGGTAAAACTGATTCAACAAAGATTGAAAACTGCACAAAGCCGACAGAAAAGTTATGCGGATATCCGAAGGTGAGGCAGGAAGTATGAAGTGGGTGATCATGTTTTTGTTAAAGTGACACCAATGAAAGGACAGACTCGTTTTGGGGCTAAGGGTAAGCTAGCACCGAGATATGCTGGGCCGTATGAAATCATTGAAAAGATTAATCCAGTGTCATACCAAATAGCGCTTCCTCTCGAAATAGAGCATATGCATAATGTCTTCCATATTTCAATGTTGAGGGATTATCTTCGGGATCCCTTCCATGTTATTGAGCCTACCCGTGTAGTGCTAAGTGATGACTACACTTATGAAGAACGGCCTATTCAGGTTGTAAACCGACGAATCAAGAAGTTGAGAAATAAAGAAATTCCATTAGTGAAAGTGGATTGGCAAAACCATGATGGCATTTATGCCACTTGGGAAAGGGAAGACGATATGATGAAGAGATATCCTGAATTGTTCCCCCTGAATCCAGTGTTCTTCCAAAATGAAGGTAATCAGAGTTTGGAGGACCAAACTCTTTTAAGCGGGGAAGACTGTGACAACCCCCACCTCTGATTAGCATTAAACTGTGATTGAGCATGATAAGTAATTGATTAAGATGAAATTCTAAACTAATTGCATGAGTATGTTGCTTTAATTGCATTTCTATCTGTTTGTCATTAAATGATCTGTTCATGTTTTGACTTCGAATTGCAAATTGAAGGCTTTATCGGCGACCGAATCAGAAATTGATTAGTGTTATATGCTAATTAAGATTTATGTAATTTTATGGTAAGTTTAATTAAAATTCAATTTGGCATGATTAAATTAGATTAAATAATGTTAAACTAATTGAACCTAGGTAAATTACACTTGTGCCATTGAGTAGGCCACTTTCAAAAGCATTGTTTGGGGCTTGATTTATGCATTTGATACATTATCTCATCCATCTCCAAGACCAAACCAAGAGAGAGAGAGGGAGAGTAGGAGAAAAGAATTGATTCAACAAGTTTTGGCTTGGAAAATTAGAGGAATTGAAGAGAATTTGCAAAATTGGGCTTTCATACTTAGAATTCAAAACCTAAGGTAGGGAATTCTTTCTCTTAATTGTGAATTTAAGTTGTTTCTTGCATGGTTCATGGAAATATTGGTGATTAGAGTCAAGTTATGGCCTAAAGAGTTGAATTGAGAAGCAATGTGTGCATGCATGTCCATACCATTGAGTTTTGAGATCATTTACATGAGAATTTCCATATGCATGTTCATATTTTGGTTGTAGTCCATGAATTCATCATGTTCTTGAGCTCAATCTTGCATTTGGTCATGCTTTGGAGCATTGAAATTCATAAGAACTCATGCATGTTATGTTCTTGCATTGTTCTTCAAGTTTACATTACAAATTGTGTTCGATTGTCACACCTTTGGGCTTGATTTTATAAAATAATCTTTGAAACATGTTGTATTATGGATTTCTAAGTGTTTTCCAGAAAATTAGCCAAGAAAAATCGGATTTGAAGCCTTTGAGGTTGAGTTTTGTGCTTAAGGATCAATATGGAAATTCCAGATTTTTGACCCACGCTCGAGCGGAGGACTTCACGCTTGAATGTACACTCTGAGTACATGCACTTCCGCTCGAGCGTCGAGGGTCACGCTCGAGCGTGAAATGCATATGCCCAGAAGTTCTTGTGTTTTGCAGTCCGCTCGAGCGAGGTAACCTGCGCTCGAGCGAGGGTCTGAGTCTCACGTTCGATCGTGAGTCAAGCGTCCATCGAGCGTGAAAAACGTGCAACTAGTACTTTTTCATGAGTTTGCAGTCCGCTCAAGCGAGGGATGTCATGCTCGAGCGGAGCCTCTTTGTCTGCATGTCCGCTCGAGCAGGGAAAGCCACGCTCGAGCGAGACCCCTGTTTTCAACAAATTTCGAAAAGTGTTTTAAAGTGCATCTTTGCATCCTCATTCTATCCTAGGCATTCCTAGCCATGTTTAAGGCATCTTAATGAGGATAATCTTATAGAACCACACCAAGTCAAGTTTAGGGGCTAAGTTATTAATCCCAAGTGTGTAACTTAGTGTGTGTGTTCGTTTTGCAACTGTGTAGGGTTGGCACCTGAGGACGCTGACTAGCCTGTCTATAGCCCAGTACTCTGTGAGTAATAATGTTGTAAAGCTATGTTCAATTACAATTATTTTCTGAATGATTAACTGTACTGCTTTCTGAAATGATATTGTTTACCGAACGAATGTTTGTCCTATTTTACGAACTGTATTCGTGGCATCTATAGCAATTGACTGTTACTGCTACTGCTACTGTTATTGTTACTGTTACTGTTACTGTTATAGAGATCTCTGTCAGTTCCAATGTTTGGAACTACTACTGTTTACTGTTTTGATGGCCATTAACTAACTGTTCGGTCTATTAAGACCTACTGTAGCCCTGTTTGGTAGAGCTGTGGGAAAGTGCTTATAGCTTATGCCTAAACAGCTTATAGCTTATAACTTTCAGCTTAAGCTGATTTCCAGCTTATTCTTAAAGCATCCTGCCCCACTCAAAGAATAAGCTGATTTCTGATTTCCACAAAGCTATAAGCTATAAGCTATAGCTAACCAAACACATCAAATAGCTTAAATTAAGCTGAAAGCTGAAATAAGCTGTAATAATTTCTGCCAAACAGGCACTGTACTGTTTTGCTATTGGACGTACCACGTATAACTGTTACGATTTCTAAATGACTGATATGGCGTGAAATATGAGCCACTGATTGAATAACTGATTTACTGATGCAAATGACTGTTTTAATTAATGAAAGGACATTCATTCTTAACCCCTTTACGCATTTGTTATTCACTGGGCTTTAGCTCACTGTTTATATTTATATGTAGGTGTCCAGGCACCGGACCGGAGCTAGGAGCGTCAAGTTAAGCTCCTGTTTTGTCAAGCCAACCATTGTGCCTCACTTCGAGGTTCCGAGTTTGTTCAAGCTGAGGTTATTTTGGGGTGTTACAGATTCACTCTTTTGTCCCTGCTTTGTATTGACTGATTAAGACTTGACTGTACAGTTATGGTGAAGGGATTTGGTCCCTAACTTGGTTGTTTTGTGTATATGATGTATGTATATATGTTTTGGTTATGAATGTGGCTTGTTCATAAAAGTCTTTTTGCATTCAGATTTTCACAGCTCATTGGACATCTTTTTATTACTGTTTGGCTTCCGCCAGTCCCTTACTCTGTATTACTGTCATTACTGTTAAGCAAGCTTTCGGTAATCACGGATTACTGGCCGGTTGCGATGCTAAACCCATAAGGGCGGGTTTGGGTTGTGACAGAAATTAAATTAAACATAATTAAGTAGAGAAACAGAATAGTTATAGGTGAGAAAAATATAATTATTGCTTCAAATGGTATAAATGGAATAGTTACATAGGAAAATTAAATTAAACAAAATAAAAATAGGTTTCTAAAATCAATACATTGAAAATTGATTTTAAAAAAGCATTTTAATAATTGTGCTAATTCATTTATCATTTTAATATTTTCAGAATCAAAACCACTTAAAAACACATTTAAATCTAACCCATTTTAAAAAATCAATACATGAAAAAGGGTTTATAAAATTTCAACCATTTCTAAAATGGGTTTCTAAAATCTCAACCATTTCTAAAATCTAAACCATATATATATGCATCATCATCCCATACCCTCACCATCACTCAGAGCTCTCCCGGTCCTCCATCTCTCTTTATCAATTATCTATCTATATTATATATACATATATATGCACACATCTTCATCACCTTCATATGAATAGGTTGTAACTTGAATTAGAGAACTAAAATGCGGCGTCCATGGAGATCAAGTAACGAGTACGAGGGGCAATCTAGCAAGCTTGGAGTTGGAGGACGGCAACCGGTGGTGCGTAGACATGGCGGTGAGGCGGTGGGGCCGAAAGGGAGAAAAACATCTACTCTGTGTTTGTAGACAACATACCAACATCTATAGGGGCAAATGGGTTGTCTAAGATCTTCTCCAACTACGGAGTCGTGCTGGATGCGTACATTCCAAATAAGAGAAGAAGATCTACAGGTTCTAGATTTGGATTTATAAGGTATGGTTGTCCGATAGCAGTGGATATGGCTCTGCAAAAAGCACATGGACTTTGGTGCGATGACAAAGCACTAAAGGTCAAAAGGGCTGAGTTTAGGAAGGAATATGATCATAGGCAAAAGAAGATTCGTCCAGTACAGCAGTGGAAGGAGAAGGAAGGTCACCAATCTGAGTACGTTAGGCATCACGGGAGTAAATCGTATGCCGATGTGGTCCGAGGCAGGTAGTTCAATCCAGTTCAGCTCGTACTATTAAGGTTCAGAGGGGAGGGAATAGTTGGTTGTATGCGAGTGCTGTAGCAAGATTGAAACCCAATCTAGCGGCTGAAGATCTAAAGGATGAAGTACAGAGACGTGGATATGGAGATGTCACAATTATAAGAGAAGGTGGAAGGCAATTAGTTATTTCCTTTCAGTCAGTAGAAGCTAAGCGGGAGAAGCTATTGCTAATGAAGGAATGGCTTACAGATTGTTGCGAATCAGTTGAGGATTGGGAAGAAGGAATGGTGATTGATTAGGTGAGGCAGGTGTGGCTAAGTTGTTATGGTGTGCCACTGGTCTTGTGGAACAACAATACTTTCTGCAGTATAGGTAGAGAGTGGGGTGTAGTTCTTGAAATGGATGAGGACACGACTAATTTATCATCCTTCCACTGTGGGAAAGTTAAGATAGAGACAAGATGCATGGACATCATTAATCATACAATTAATCTGGAGTGCAAATGGGTAATCTACCCTGTTAGGATTTGTGAGGAACAAATTATAATTTCAAAAGTAGTGCAAGAAAGATGCATCTGCCAATCCTTTATGAGGAATAATGAGGAAAGCTACAGTTGTGATGAAGAAGAAGAAACTATTGCAGATAGAGGCAGCAAGCAGGAGAAAGAAGATGATGACGTGGAAGTACATGTGAGAGCTGAGGTGGGTAAAGGGTGTGAAGTGGCTGTAGAGGATAGGGTGACTGAATAGGTCCCAAATGACATGGAGGAGGAAGATCGACTGAAGGAAATATCGGTGGTGGATGAGTCAGAAATGATGATGGGAGGGTCAGAGATAGGCGCTGCACAAGAGGAAGACTCTATAAGGAAGCTTTGTCAAGGGGAGTCAGAAGTGGGTAGCGCACGCAAGGAGGGTAGCTGGAGAGGCGATGATGAGGTCTACACCCCTGGTTTTATAAAAAGTCTGAGTGGGTCTGTTGGGCCTCAACAAGGAATCAACATAGAGGTGGATTTAAATAGGGCCCAATTGGGAACAAGTAAGGAGGGATCGGCTCAAAGGGCTGCAGAACCAGGCAATTGGGTTGTTAATAGCATTCCTTCTAATTCTGATAAAAGGTTGAAGCAGCCTAGTGTAATGTATAACAGGGTGAACTCAGCCCATATATGTAAAAATAAACTAAAGGAGAAATGAATGGTAAGTAGAAGCCAGAAAATTCTGAAGCAGTGGAAGCACAAAAAGGGAAATACAGTAATGCAATCATCACTGAATCTAAGAAAATGGGCAGTTTTCCGATCTGCTGTAGCTGCTATCTCACTTTCCATGGCCAGCAAGTCTAGTAAAGGTCGTTTACGATTATCAGAGGCAGAAGCATCTCTTCAAATTGGCAAAGTGTTGGCGGTCGATTGTGATGGCAAGAAGGAGGAGGTGATTAGCAAGCTAGAGGAATTGGAGGCCACAAACAAAGGAAAAGGGGTGAGAAGGAGAGGTGAAGAGAATTGAGTCGTAAGGCTTAGGGGGTTTAAGTGTAAAAATTGTGCAATGAAGATACAATCTTGGAATGTTAGAGGCCTTGGAAGACCTGAGAAAAGGAGAATGATCAAAAGAAGTTTGGCGGAAAGGAAAATTAGTTTAGTGATGATTCAAGAAACAAAAAGATCTACAATCACCACTGAAGTAATAAAATCTATCTGGTATGAAGATCAATTTGAGTATATGGCTGTGGATGCGGAAGGCAGAGTTGGTGGACTACTATGTGTATAGAATCCAAAGGTGTTTCAACTAAATGCTTACTGTGGCAACCGAAACTTCATTCTCATGTCGGGTACTATCTTTTCTTCTTTTAGTTGTGTGGTGGTAAATGTGTATGTTCCTACGGATGTGGTCAAAATGGCAAGAAGTTTGGGCAAATTTTGCTCTGTTAAAGCTTCATTTCTTGGGGCCACGATGCATGGGGGGTGATTTTAACGAAATAAGGAACACTGATGAACGGATTGGGTGTTCTAGAAGAGACCGAGGAATGAGGGATTTTAATTCTATGGTAGAACAACTAGAGATGATTGACTTACCAATGCTGGGAAGGAAATTTACTTGGTGCAACTCACAAACAAGGGAGAAATGGAGTAGGATAGACAGATTTCTACTTAATCATGAGTGGCTTCAGAACTTCAATCTCAGGGTATGGGGTCTACCTAGGCTGTTATCTGATCATTGTCCTATAATATTGATGGAGGATGATCGTGATTGGGGCCCTAGACCATTTAGGTTTCTGAATGCTTGGGTTCTCCACCTAGCTTCGTATATTTAGTGGAGCAAACCTGGTCAGAAGCTCAGGTGGAAGGATGGGTTGGCTTTAGATGTCTTATGAAACTTAAAGCTTTGAAACAAAAATTAAAAGTATGGAACACTGCTGTGTTTGGAAAAGTTGAAACTAAGCTTAAGGATGCTGAAGAGGAAGCTCATGCAATTGAATTAATTGTAGAAGATAGACCACTGCTGGGAAATGAACAAGCTAGAAGGAAGGAACTAATGGGTGAAATCTGGAGGTTGAACAAAATGCTGGAACGTATCTGGTTACAAAAGTCAAGAGTTAGTTGGGCCACACAAGGGGATAGGAATACCAGGTATTTTCACATTATGGCGTGCAACAGAAACAGCAAGAATTCTTTGTGTTCTTTTATGGTGAATGGCTCATTGGTTGAGGAACCTTTGGAGGTTAGACTTGAGGTAAAGAAGCATTTCATGAACCACTTCTCTGAAACTTGGGCTGTTAGGCCTAAACTGGTTGGTCAGTTCAAACATATTGGAGATAGTTCAGCAGTGGATTTGTTGGAAGCATAGTTTACAGAGGAGGAAGTTAGTCATGTGATTAAGAGCTGTGAAGGTAACAAAGCACCTGGGCCTGATGGGTTTAATTTGGCCTTTTTTAAAAAATGCTGGGGAATAGTTAAGTCTGAGATAATGCAATTCTTTAGTGAGTTCCATCAGAATGCCACTCTGGTTAGTGGTTTAAATAGTTCATTCATTGCTCTAATTCCCAAAGTGGATAGCCCATCAAGCTTGAATGAATATCGGCCCATTAGTCTTATCGGTTCTTTGTACAAAATTCTTGCTAAGGTCTTGGCAAATAGAATGAAGCATGTGATGCCAAGAATCATTAGTGAGTCTCAATCAGCATTTTTGGGGGGTAGGAATATACTGGACGGGATCCTTATTGCAAATGAGGTAGTTGATGGGTGGAGAAAATCGAATAAGAAAGGTCTAGTGTTGAAACTAGACTTTGAAAAGGCTTATGATTCGGTCAATTAGGAATTCTTGTTTAATATGTGTGCCAATTTCGGATTTGGTGAAAAATGGGTGAGATGGATGAAAGCTTGTGTAGCCTCCACAAAAGTGTCAGTTTTAGTGAACGGTTCACCTACCGAGGAGTTTTGCCCACAGAGAGGTCTACGGCAAGGGGACCCATTATCCCCCTTTCTCTTCAATATAGTGGCTGAGGGGCTTAATATCTTGTTTGACAGAGCAAAAGAAATGGGTTTAATTGAAGGAGTTACCATAGGCAATCATGGGGTAAAAGTAACGCACCTACAATTTGCTGATGATACAATTCTGTTTTGTGAAGCTCAGTGGGTGGAAGTGGTAACCGTCAAAAGAATACTTAGGTGTTTTGAACTTATATCAGGGCTGAAAATTAACTATCACAAGAGTGTGTTTGCTGGGGTTGGTGTGGACGAAGAGCTGATACAAGGCTTTGCTTCTCGATTAAATTGTACATATCAAAACTTGCCTCTAAAGTACCTTGGGTTACCTCTAGGACCCAATCCTGGGAGGAAAAGTACTTGGAAACCAGTCTTGGATAGATTTAAACAGAAATTACCCTCATGGAAGAGAAGGTTGCTCTCGTTTGCTGGGAGGCTAACTTTGATTAAATCTGTTTTTAGTAACTTGCCTATTTATTACATGTCCTTGTTCAAACTACCAGTGGGGGTGGCTAAAGAAATTGATAAAATTCAAGCAAATTTCCTATGGGGGGGTTCAGATCTGAGAAGAAAAGTTCACATGGTTAAATGGGAAGCCATTACCAAGAGTAAAAATTTAGGAGGCTTGGGAGTTAGAAGATCTGCAGATATGAATAAGTGTCTATTGATGAAATGGTGGTGGAGGTTTGGGGTAGAAAACCACACTTTGTAGAAGGATGTTATATGTTCAAAGTATAATATGGAGGGTGGAAGGTGGCTGCCACATATGGAAGAAAATATCAGAGTTTCAAAAATTTGGTCTGATATAATTAATGCAGTTAGATCTCAGCCTGAATTTTTAAATTTCTATCTTGATAATGCAGTCATTCAGCTGGGAAATGGTAGGAGAGCTCAATTTTGGTTAGATAAATGGTCCGGGGAATTGTTTCTTAAGACTGAGTTTCCCAGACTATTCTCTCTGTCCACCGATAAGTATGGAACAGTTTCTGAATTTTATACCAGAAGAGGAGGGCTGCAGGATTGGAATCTAGAATTTAGGAGGCCTTTGTTGGCCTGGGAGGAGGAGGAGGTACGTAGGTTATATATCTTAATCAGTACTGTACCAGCTATTCGGGTCTCAAGTCCAGATATTTGGAAATGGAAGGCTGATCCAACTGGGTTGTTCTCTATTGCATCAGTGTACAAAAGATGTGAATTGTCCTTGGGGCCTGTTAGGAATATGGCAGTGGCAGTTTGGCATAACTGTGCTCCACCTAAAGTTAAATTCTTTGGGTGGTTGGTATGGCAAGGTAAGGTGAAAACATCAAGTTTCCAGCAAAGAATAAGGATCTTAGATGTGAATGCTAATGTGGGTTGTGTCTTCTGTCATGATGAGGTGGAAACAGTCTATCATATCTTGCTATTTTGCCCTTTCGTTTGGCTGCTGTGGTCCCATATTATGAAATGGTGGGGTGTACAGTGGGTTATACCAAACTCAGTGGAAAGATTGTTGGAATGGTGGTCACTTTGTAAGATGAAAAAGATTGAGAAGTAGCTATGGAAGGTTGTACCTTTGGTTGTCCTTTGGTCCATATGGAAGCATAGAAACGACTGTGTGTTTAATGGGTTGCAGCCAAATGTTGAAGATCTCTGTGAGCTGGTCAAAGTAAGAATAGCTGTGTGGGTCAAATCTTCCCCAGTCAAACTGGAGTTCTCTGTCAATGATATAGTCCTTAACTTGCAGCAGGTCCAATATTGTATTCGTCATAGGAGTTGAGTCTTGACCCTGGAGTGTGTATCTACTGGAGTGTATATCAGGTTCAGTTCCTGCTGGAGTGTGTATCTGAGGTTCAAGTTCAGAGTCTGTCCTGCTGGACTGTGAGGCTCAGTGGTGGACTGTTATGTGGGACTGCCTTGATAGTGCTTTGGTGTAGTGGTGTGCTATATAAGGTTGAAGGCATTTCCTGTGGTGTTTGGTGCAAGAAAGAGGGTGTTTACTAGGTGTGTGCAAATACTATGAGGTCCTTTGGATGAGCAGTAAGATTGGTGTTCATAGGTTTACTCTGCTGGTTCAGATACAGGTTGCTAGTTCAGGTTCTAGTTTGTTGATTGGGCTGCCTTACAAATATGCTTGGACTGCTCAGCAGTAGAATAATTCAAGGCCCTCAGCTTTATTTTCTTCAGATTCAAGACCTATCCTGGCTGTTGTACACTATGTTCTATTTTGTTAGGCTGCTGTCAACTGGTAGGTTGCTTGCTGCTGATCTGCTGCTGTATGCTGGTTTGTGCAACTTATTGGTCTGAGCAGCTACTGCTGGTGGAAGTCTGCTGATGGAAGTTC
The DNA here is from genome assembly GCA_030407325.1 of Camellia japonica. Taxonomy (NCBI): domain Eukaryota; kingdom Viridiplantae; phylum Streptophyta; class Magnoliopsida; order Ericales; family Theaceae; genus Camellia; species Camellia japonica. The sequence continues at coordinate 82,382,499 of JAPPVO010000031.1, forward strand.
TGCTGGTGCCCCAAAGTAAATTTTGGAAGTTGCTTGTGGCTTTAGTCAGTTTTAAGGTTAAAATTGTATGCTGCTGTGGCTGTTGTCAATTTTGTTCTGCTGTTTTGCCTCAATTTTGCACAGATGGTGGAGCTATTGGAAATTGGTAGGTATGCTGTTGTAGGAAGCTGGTCTGATATGTGAAGATTGTCTGTGAAGGTAAATCTGTCACCAAAGCTGAGCAGATTGGCATGTGACCCTGTTACTCTGGCTCTAACCTGACACCAAAGCTGTTACTCTGGCACTAACCTGATTGGTATGTAGCAGATTGTTGGAGTACATTGATATGGTGGAGAAAAATAAAAGGATGGAATGTGCCTTGTTGCTCGGTGAGGTTAGCCAATTAGATGGAATGTGCCTTGTTGCTGCAGAGCTAAGTCACAAATCAGTAGCTACGAGGGGTAGAAGCTGAATCTGAATTTGGCTAGATGGTTATGCATCAGGACCTGTTCTGCTGGATGACCTGTCAAGCTATGCTATGGCTGGATGAATGGGACCTGAATTGATGTCTGTTGCCTGCTGATGTCTTGTTAATTTTTCAGTGTCAACTGCTAGGTTTTGACAAGTTTATACAACCATTTGCAACTGCAAGAGGCTGGGACATCCTCATGGGCGTAAATTATGGATCTGGGAGATCTGGAATTCTTGATGAAACTGGACAACAACTGCTTCATGAATCTATTTCTGTGCTTTGCTGAAATAGTAGCTTTATGATCTGTTTTATTTTAGCTGTGGAATAATGCTCCAGCAGAGGGGTTTTGTGGATGAATAGTCTTCAAAGGGTGTGTTATGTTAGGCTGGGCTGCTGTGAATTTTTGTTTTTGGATGTATGATCTGTTTGTTTTGTTTTCGTTTTTGCTCTACATGTTGGTTACTCACCAACTTGGAGCCTGGAGTTTGTGCTAGCAGATAATTTGGTATGCATTTAGGTGCCAACCTAGTTGGGATCTGAATGTTTCACTATGATGCTTTTTGCACTCTCCTCTTTATTGATGTATGTTATCATACTCTGTATATTTTTTCATCAATAAAGCTTCTCTTCTTCGCTGATCAAAAAAAAAATCTTCATCACCTTCATCAAACACCATCACCACCGTAAGCACCATTATGACCACCACCTTTCAACACCAACCCACCACCATGTGAGCTTTATCATCACCATCTCTCATTCCTCCATTCATCTTCATCTCTTCTTTACTTCATCAACTCCATCACCATCACCGTAAGATTTTCTGCCATTGTCGGCACTATCAGACCGCCACCACCACCACCACCACCACCACCATCACTTAATTTCCCACCTAGAATCACCCTACACAACTTGCTATAGGTGAAGAAGGAGAAAAGGAAGGTGGAGGAGAAAGAAACAAAGGGGTAAGTTTTTGAAATTTCCGAAGTTGGTTTTTGGGCTATTTTCGGCATGCCAACAGCACCCATTACGCGAAGAAATGACAAAGCGAGACAGCGTTGGACGAAGTAGGAAGTGAAGTGAAGAGATTGGTGAAATAACAGAGTAAAACCGTTAAGAATCGATAAAGTTATAGAGTTCGAAAGATGATTCGAAAAAAAGTAAAAAATGAGAAGAAAAATCTTATTTTAGTCAATTTTTAAGGGTATTTTTGATTTGTGTTTTGAAATAAATTTTTAAAAAAAAATTTGGAAAGAAAGTTTAGAATTTTTTTTCGTTTGTTTGGTTATATATTTTGAAAATAGTTTTAGAGTTTGAGAGTTTGGGATAATTTGATATTTTGTTGTAGTTGAGTAGATGTGTGTGAAAGAAAAGTGATTGAAAATGAGAGCGGAGAGAGAAAAAGTGATTGATTAATGTGTAGGAAAGAAAAAGTGATTTTGAAAAAAAATTTCAAAAAATTTGAACCAAACAAAATTTTAAAAAAAAAAATCTCAAAAATTATATCTTAAAATACAAATCAAACAAACAATAACATAAGAATAAGACAAAATTGAGTTATGGTGAAGGTGTGGATTTGAGTTCTCTGTTCGTGAGTGCTATTGCGAGGAAGAAGTTGGATTTTATTCAGTTCTTCTCGCCTCATGATGTTATGGTGCATCCTAGTGCATCTAGATTAATCGGGTGGTCCGATAATTCAGGGATGACCATTCTTAAGTTTTTGGATGTGTAGAATCCATTTTTGTGGTCAATTTTGTAAATTCCAAGTCCAAGACAGTGATCAACAACAGACAAATTTAGAAGCATCAAATGAAACACCAACGGTGACATCATGTCCGATTGAGATGAAATTTTAGCAAGATAATCCTAGAGTTAGAAAGAACATATCCAACGGCCAGAATCATAAACCAAAGTTGAACAATAAACCGTTAACAACTTAATTATCGTAAGAACTCCCTTAAACCGTTCATTTTTCCTCTCTTTTTTGTTCTTCCTTGTCTTGTTATCTTACTCTATTTATAAATGATGATATATGTGATATTATACGTTGGTTAGATAATATAATTATGTAATGCATGATAGTAGTGACTCTAATTTAATTTCTTATTTGTTCAGTAAATTATCCTTACTATTTTAAAAATTATTAAAATAGCATATCTTTATGAAATCAAAATCTATTTAAATAGGGCATTATTCGGTGTATATATAACATGTGTGATTGTTGGTAAAGTCTAAAAATATGTGTTTTAATAGCCCAAGTAATTCTTAAGAAAGTATCTGAAATTATTGGTGAAATTATGAATTATCACCTCTATGTCATATCTCTTGTGATATCATTGTAACATCGCTTGGGGGATACCAGTGAGCGTTAAACAATTAGGACTCCCGAGATTTCTGTGATCTAATCTCATGAATGTATTGCGAAACATAGATGAGAGTCTAAATTTGGAAACTTTTATTGAAAATCCATTTTATTGCAATTTTGTCAAAAATAGACTGCATTATCAGATTTCAAAGTCGCCATATAATATTTTGAAAAATTAAAATACCCATGACTCGTGCCAAGGCCACTGTTTGTCATAACCAAAGATGCTGAGCTCGAAACCTTAGGTATGAGAAATGAATGTCAATAATGAGCACTCCCGCTCATCCTATCAAAGATTGGCATCTATTAAATCATGATATGAGTTTTATTTGCTTTATATGTTCATATTTCGATTTATTTAATAAATCCTAAAAATTTACTATGTGAAGCATACAAGTATAGACTATGTCATTCATCTTGGAACAATTTGAGTTTATGTATTTTTTGAAAGAGTTTTGAAGATGCATAACTCAAAGAAATTGAGTTTACAAACATGAAAATCAATATCATTCCAAATTAAGCGACACAACCTCCATCCACCGGCATTCATAGAGATACATCACATAAGTAAATAGCCACATGGTGGGATGCTAAACATAATAAGAAAATTATGTATGAGCGGGATGCTAAAGCATAACAACTTATATATTTACCAACGTCCTGCGAACAGTTACAAAACAAAGTTAGTAAAACATGCATGATTTTCTGCATTGAACCATGGCATGGAGGTAAGGGTTTCTATTTTCGTGGAGCTCTCTTGAGACAAGTATGTAATATGGCTGACAGACTAGTTGGAGAAGGGATTGGAGGAGTTCTAAGAGTTGTTCTTTTGGGCATAGGCACTGCGGGTAGGTAAGGAAAACATTCTTGGCATAAAAACGGAAAGAGGCTTGGCGAGGCATTTTGTAGTGGTAAACAGTGAACTCACACCAGCCGTACAAGGCCTCCCTATTAGTTAAAAAACCTGGTATGAATGGTGTGAGTGGTGTAACTGGGGGGGCGCTGTATTAATATTACCAACGCCCCCCCTCCCGCTGATCTGAGCCGTCTATTGTTGTACTTATGGACACGTGTATGGGTGTAGTTAAAATGAAGTCACACCCGGGCCCAGGTGTGAGTGGTGTGAGTACTTTTGATTCCTTTGCCAGATAGTGCTATACACGTGTCGCTTTTCTGGTGGTTTGCGTGGCTGTAAAGTAAATATTTTTGCAGAATGATAGACATAAAGCAAAGGCGGAAAAATAAATGTGTTTGAATTATTTTGAATAGGGAATCTTCGTTCTTACACGCGGGCCAGTTTTGCTATATATTTGGTACCAGAAAATATTTTATGGCATAGAGGAATATGCTTTTGCAGTGGGATAACTATTGTGGTGAAGTTGCTTTCTCGGGATACTCTTCTAAGGAGTACAACATTGTATATCAAATAAATCAACAAAAAAGACAAAAAGAAAAGGAAGGACGAAACAAGGTACTAGACTCACACCAGCCGTGCAAGGCCTACCTATTAGTTAAAAAACCTGGTGTGAATGGTGTGAGTGGTGTGACTAGGGGGACGTTGTATTAATATTACCAGCGCCCCCCTTCCTGCTGATCTGAGTCGTCCATTGCTGTATTTATGGACACGTGTATGGATGTAGTTAGAAGGAAGTCACACCCGGGCCCAGGTGTGAGTGGTGTGAGTACTTTTGATTCCTTTGCCAGATAATGCTATACACGTGTCACTTTTCTGGTGGTTTGCATGGCTGTAAAGCAAATATTTTTGCAGAATGATAGACATAAAGCAAAGGCGGGAAAATAAATGTGTTTGAATTATTTTGAATGGGAACCCTCTCAGGGTCCTCCGCTTATATCCACTGACCGTCGATGTCCTTGACCTCCGGTACGCAAGGGAGGTCCGATACTGGCTGCTTCCTATTCCTTCCATTTTTTATAAAACACTCCAAATCTTTTATCCTACAAATTCTGTAGATTCTCTTACCTCGGCTAACCTTTTGTTCAGACACCTTAGCTTTGATATATTTGCCCTCTGCTCCTCGTACACCGGAACAAACTTCGCCGAAGCTGATCCTATATACAAAATCCTAATGCAATACACACACAAGAATGCTTCTAAAGATCCGACTTCTAAAACATGACATGTGAAACATTGCAAAACATGCGATAGCGTACAAAATCATGTAATAATCAATTAAAGCACAAAGATACAAATTTAGCCAGATTTACGCATGAATCATGTATGTAAAAGCATAGGTATGCATGGCATGCAAGATATATACATATGTACAGTTAGGGAAAGAGATTAAAGAATGTGATAGATAAGAAGTGGGGATAGGAATTATTACAACACTTTAAATATTACAAATCCGAAGGAGATGAATAAATATTACAACACAATATAAAAATCCTCACAAACACTCAAAATAAAATAAACATAAGAAAATAGCAGTTTCAAGTGCCTTAAAGACTATCGGAGGTTGATCTTCTCAATGTCGGAAGGCTTCTCGATTTTGCCTAGAGGTCGCGAGCACGGTCATGAAGGTCGCGGGTGCGATGGTGTACTTTTAGGTGGCTACCTGACCAATTAACAGGCCGGGTAGCCCGGTAGGCTTGGCCAAACTCTATTTTCTTAGATTTCCATAATAAAAACAAAACTAAAAACAATATATATATATAGAGAAATCTCAACTCATCACTTTTAGTTAGATTATAACAATATATAATATAACAAGAAATCAAAGCAAAAGAGAAAAATAAGTAAGAAATACAAGAAAATGAAAAGTTTGTGAAATTCACCTTCCAACGAAAGAATGAACTCCTTAGTTCACAAACTCCCTCTTGATCACCCTCAAGTGGAGGAAGTGTGTTATCAAATCCTTAATTTGAAATTATGGAGTTTATGGTACGGAAAGTGACTAACTCTCTAGTTCTTCTCACTTTCAATCACTAAACACTTTTCCTTATGATCAAGGCAATTGATCTTTGGCTATATCAGAATTTTTGGAGTGGTTTTGGTGTATGAAAATGAGAAATTTTAGTAGCTATGGAAGGTTGAAAGTGTTTTGGCTCAAAGTTGCAATTTAAACAATTTTTCCTCTTTTGCTCTCTTTTCTCTCTAACTCTTTGAATGATTTTTTTCTCCTCCTTCCCTCCTTAATATCTAATCTGAATGTATAAGCCATTAAGGAATAAAAAAGTCAAGAAATGGGGGACAGGGTGGAAGACAAAGGTGATGGGGATGACAAGGATGATAATGATGATCAAAACGTTGTTGCTTTTGATTCATCCTTTATGACAAGGCCAAAACATCTTTTGATAATAGAGGGTGAGTGGAGATAATGGAGGATGAGTAGGTGCATTTGAATGGATCAAAAAATGGATCAATAGGGTGTCTTAACCGAACCAAAACCCAAAAAAAATGGGTTTGTTGTGGTCTCGGGCCGGGTCAACAAAATCTGTTTTTAAGCCCAACTTCAAACAGGCATATCTCCCTTATCTGGACTTGGTTTTTGGTGATTCTTGAGTCTAAATTGAAACCTCAGAAGTCTACTTTCAAATAATAGTAGCCTCACATCTAAATTCCAAGTGTACAAAGAGATATGCCTAATTTAGTAAAAACTGTTCATTTCTTTCTTAACTATTTGATGCTCATCATTTTCCTAAATCATTTTTCTTCCATCTCCTCTTATTTCCTTCAACTCCAAACCTATAAAGAAGATATTTTTAAATATTTTTCAAAGAGTTCACCTCCCTTCCATTTATTTTCACTTTGTCGTTACTCAGTTTATTGAAAAGTGCAATATTTTAATCGAATTAAGAGCCTCGGAAAATCGTATAAACATTTGGAAAAATATTTTGAAAAGAGGGTTTTAAGGTCTAAAATAGTTTGGCCAAAATGGGGTGTAAGGCTTTTGAGAGAAAACCAAATTCCATTTTTCTTGTTGAGGATTTGGTGAGAAACACATTCTTATTATTCATCATATGGTAGATCAAAAGAAAACGCCCAAGTCTTGGGGTCGGTTAAAATGGAGTGTCTACAATCATATATGCTTATTTTGTAAACTTATTTTTATCATGCCTTAATTGTCTCATGTTTAACTTTGGTTAACTCTATTGTGACTATACGTTCTAATCGAAAGCATAATGAAATTAATTAAGGGGAAACCTAATGGGATGGTAATGAGTTTGCACTCACTTGTTAAATTTTGGAAAGAAGATTGTAATTGTTGAGTAATAAAGGATTTCAGTAATGAAATGATGATGGGACGTGTTTCCGTTAAATCTTGTGCAAGTGGTTGTCGCATTAACCCTAAGATGGAATGGACATATTTGAACTCTATGTGATGGGTTGATTTGGTGAGATAAGGTTGCTTCCAGATGGGACATTCAGGAAGATAAAACTTTTTGGTTTTGGAGGGATAAAGTTTTGGATTCAAGATGATAATTTTTTTTTTCTTTTAACGTTCCTTTTGAGGTCCATTGATGGTGCTGTGCGATATATAATCATTACAAGCATCCGTGGTAAGGTCTACAAAGTAGCAAAATTGGGAGTTTCAAATAGTTCGGTGTCTAGTTCTATCGGTTGGGAGGATAGGTCTCTTTGAGGGACTTTAGTGGCCTAGATCTCACTGTTGTTACTAACTGTTAAGTATTACTAACCGATTGTGATTTATTGTTATTATTTATAACTGTTGTTTGTGATTGCTCGTTGTTATAAGTCTATAAATTTTTCTATTTATGCAAATTATACATTGTATGCCTAGTTGTTCATATTGTCTATACTTATTCATATTATCAGCGGTTGTAAAAAGTTGAGGTGTGTGTTTGTTCTTACTTGGCGTCAAACGCTCATAGCTATTTTTGTTGCCGTGACATTAATGCTAGATTTTGGAAAAATTCACCGGAGAAGAAGATGTTGTGGAAAGGCTTCAGAAGTTATAGCTCGGGAAGTTATAGCAAGTGTGGACTGATGTCGGATTTTTCATCTCGCTATTGAAATTTTATTTTTACTTATAATTTGTAAAATTAGATAAACGTTATCGGTAATAAATTTCACTCTGATGTATTATTATTTATTTTTAGACTTGTAACCTTAGAAAAATCTTATATTTATTTGTTAATGTATTCATTGATGTCCTCAATTTTTAGGGCATCACAGCTTTTCAAATTTTACTTACCACGTCATTTGGGGAAGAGATTGTATAGATGAATTATTTTTCAAATTTTCTCACACTTTATTCTTTATCTCTTCTCTTTTCGTTTTCGCTTTATTTACTTTTCTTTTATTTTGATAAAATATGTATAATTTTTAATATATAAAGTCAAATTTTATAAAATTATTACGGTTGAAGATAGCTTTATGACTAATATTAAACATATTTAATACAAATTTTCAATAAAAATTATATTATTTTGCAAAAAGTACATAATTAAAATAAGATGTATGGTTGAAGTAGGAATGTATCATAAAATTATGGACAAATCTTGATTTTGGCCCTTTAATTTTACAAATATTCACTTTTGCCACCTTAATTTCAAGTATTATTTATTTTATTTATTTTATGCTTGGCTCATGTTCAAGTTTGGAATGGGGCAAAAGTGAGAGAACAGGGGCAAAAATGAGTCTTCAAAATCTCATTTGGCAACATCAATTTTTAGTTTAAAAGTCAAAAAGTCACTAAAAAAAACTAAAAAGCCAACAACTTATACCAAAAATTCAAAGATTCCATTTTCTTTCTATTTTTGGCACATCTTTTCGTAAAAAATCAAAAAGTCATCACAAACATACTAGGTTTTTTATATCATATTTTAACTAAAAAACCAAAAAGTTATTAAAAAAGCATGTTCCCAAACGAGACCGAATATACATGACACTGAATGGGCAAAAATGAGATTTTTCCAAAAATTATCTGAAATTACTTAGCAGAAAATGTTATTTTTGGTCTTCAAGCGAAAACTTAGAGATTAAAAACAAGACAAGTATGTTGGGTACAACTGACAGCTATGTCCAGTACAAGTGTTATCTATGTGTACACTAAGGTCTTGATATCTTTGGTAGAATGAGAGCTCATGTGTTTGAACACTATGGTTGCTTGATTGATCCCCTTGGCCAGTCAAGACAATTAAATCAAGTTCACAATGTTATGTAGTTTATGTCCATCAAACCCAATTCAACCCTTTGGGCATCTCTTCTTCTTGCTGGTCAAAATCATAAAAATGTGGCTCGTGCAGAATTTGTACTAGAGAGACTTGTGGAGATCAAAACTGATGATTGCAAAGTTTATGGTCCTATGTCGAATATCTATGCCAAAATTGGAATGTGGGAGGGCGTGCTGAGGATACAAAAACTGATGAGGTAAAGAAATATGAAGAAGGAAACTGAACGGAGCGTGATAGAGGTAGATGGGGGCATTATGGAGTTCTTTAGTGGTAAAATTGCTTCATATTCAATGTGAGGAAATAGAAAAAAAGTCATTTGGAGCTTATGGAAGACGGTGATATTTGCATAATAGACTAGGCTGTGAGAAATAATGGCTTCAATATGATAAATGAGAACCTGTGTACCCTATTGAGCTCATTCCTAGACACAATGTATGCATACCGATATTTCAGAGTGGTAAAGCACAGTAAAAGGCATTACCATGAATTCTCCTCAACAATCAAATATCAATGACAGCATCAAGAAGAATAAGAAACTGAAAGCGAAAGAATGTCAACAATGAATTTTTCTTTTGGCTTCCCTACCTCCAATTTCAAAAAACTATACAACATAGAAGGTGAAAGACATGAAAACAATCAATACAATTGTCATCCTTACCTTTGATGAGAGAAGTTGGATACAGAGTGCTGGTGAAGAGCATGGCAGTAACTACAGTGACTCTTGTTTCAATTCGATGCTTTATATACAATGCTCTTTTTACTGAATGTAAAAGACATCCCTTTTCTCTTCCAGGAACAAATAATTTTCATTTACATTTATCATCTACAGAAAATTCAAGATAAGAACTCAAAGCTTCACGTATTGTTGCAGGGATAACACAATTCTGACCATCCACAGCCACCAAGACTTCAAAGCCACCTGAACCAGCATCAGATACAAGAGAGAAAATTGAGAACTTTCACAGAAAAATGTGTAGGATCAGAAATGTTCTAATCTCAATGTACTACTACTATGCAAAAAGCAAGTTTGCAGGAATGAATGATCTCTGGTAGTTGTTACAATGATTCCAATGTTGTATCTAAGGCTGTGCAAAATACCGCCCAATCCGCTAAAACCGCAGCGATCCACACCGTTCTATCCGCTAACCGCAGATTAAACAATTTATAATCCACTTTCGAAATTTCTTTACTCCGCTATAGTTAATACATATTTATTTTTTAACATCTACTAAAATATCTAAGTAAAAATGAGAGAGAAATTTAAGATGTGAAATTTATTACAAAAAATATTATATAAAATTAGTTTGTGTTATATATATGAAAAATATTATACAATTTAGTGTTACATATTATGCAAATGTTTGATAATTGGTCAAGAATATTTTCAATCCGCCAATCCGTCTCAAACTGCCTAAACTGCGATTTGCCAATCCATGAATCCACCAATCCGTCATTTGGTTTATAATTTTATTCTTAAACCGCCCGAACTGCACCGTGCACACCCCTAGTTGTATACTCTATCCTCTTGACATGTTCCTTTCTTTGTTTTTCTTTTTTTATTTTTATTTTTGATGAATCTCCCTCTTTTTCTCCAAAAGGAGGGTGAAAATACAATGCATCTCAAAGAATGCGTACTCTGCTAGCCTCCAAAATTTACTCATTTCAAATTTTAATTAAAATCCCTGACAGATCGTACCTCCTCCACACAAGAAATAAGATGAATACGTTAAGTAAAAAAGGACTCTACCCTCTCCCAGTCTCCGTCCACCCAAGTTTGATTATTTTTCTTATTAACATATATAATATTTCTTGCGGTTATCAATATAGATCACATAGCATTTTATCATATTGATGCCTACACTACTTCACCAAATAAGGGATTAGGTCTCTCCAATTCTACTTTACTACATTATCATTACTACTATTATTTTTTATTTTTTTTATTTTTAGATAAGTCTCTCCAATCCTATTTTACGCAACTGTCTTTCCCTTCTGCAAGTATCACCACCTCGAAAACCCTTCATCTCCATCGGAGACCTTTTCCAAGAACAACCCAATTAATAAGTTACCACAAGGAGCAACCTTTCATTGAATATGCAAGAAACATACCCAATTGCTCATGAAACTAAGAAAATAGTATTCCTCATCACTTGAACCTAAAAAAGACAAAAACCAAAAGGGGAGAAATATGTTTATAGCCATAAAATCGTTTGTACCTAGATCGATGAAGAGTTACGGGGACTAGCTCTCGTCATCAGAACTTGAATCATCCATCCGAGGATCCCTGATGGCTGGAAATATTCGTTGGCGAACATCAGGCAAAGAAGGCTGACGAGATTCAAAAGAAGTTGATGCTGCCGATGAAGTATCTTTCCTTGGAGTCCTTAAAGGCATTGTTGCAGAGTTTCTCACCTCCTTACATGCCTTGTCCAATATTATCAAGAAATCACGAACAATTACAAACAACCGCAAGCCCTCTTCCTTTCCTGCATTCCCTTGAAAATAATCTATTGTGCTCTTCACTAGAGCCATTATCCTCTTCTCTTCCTCTAGCATCCACGTGATCTCATCTTCTGCATGCTGTACAAAATTTGCAAGAGTAGTATAGAACCTGCTATCTTCCACTGAACTCATCTCATTGTTTAGGAACTGTTTAGTTTTTGATAGTGAGCTTCCAAGTTTAGATACTGTTGCCGTAAGACTATCACCATCTATGACTGCTGCCTTTTTTACATTCTCCAAGTCATTGCTTAGCCCAGAAACTACTTGAAGACCAAGGGTTCGATAGTACTCTTCAGTTTCATGAGTAGAATCCTCAACAAGATCCTCTGTTTTTATGTTGGACATGCTCTGGCTCTGTCTTGCTGTACGTGCAGCTCTTATTCCTTCTGATCGAATGATCTCTTGAACAACAAAGTGTAGAAGTGTGGTCTTGCCATTCGTTCCTTTTACATCAGACAGTTTCAAAAGCGTGTCGAGTTTGAATGCCTGTGCACCTCCACGGAAGGTACCATCATTCATGCGGTTGCCAGTTTTGAGAACCGCTTCTAAGAGTTTCAGGAATAGTCTGCTGTTTTTGAGCTCTGTAGAAGCTACCTGCAATTTAAGATGAGACATGATTGCAATGACCAGAAAGATCTTGACCATTTAATTTTTTTAACTATATATATGGTCTACCAAAGGAGTAATGTATCTTCAGGGGAAAAAAATGTTTCATTTATTTTTAATCTGAATGTCACCTTAAAAAATCTAGGACATTGCATGGTTTGTAAATGTGATGTGACAATAGTAACAATGGCAACATGAAGAAATATGGAGACATGTCAGATAAAAGGTTACGATGTGTCTCTTTTTGACAAAACTAACGTAACATCTATGTTGACATCAGTAAATGTCAAAGACAACGCATTTTGGGTAGGCTATAATGCTTGGGGACATTGGCAACTGGAAGAACGGACACATAATTGAATGAGATGTTACATGCAAAGACCAAATGTTTCACCTTCAAAGTTTGAAAAGACTCTTTAATGGCAGAGAATTCCTCCTGAACAGAGCTCATGAACAATAGTGATTCCAGTCGTTTAAATGCAAATGGAATATTAACCATGACTTTTAGAAACCGTTCAGCAGGTCCTAGCAGAGAAAGATCACCACTGAATAGCCTAAGCTTCAGCTCTTCTTCTGATGTTGGTGCTATCTTTAACAAAGTTTGGACGAGCTCAGCAGGAAGCTCATTACCTGATCAATAAACACAAAAATAAAGATAAATAAGAGAAAACTTGAAAAGTTGAACAATTATGATGATGATGGGGTATAAAATAGAGAATGGTTGCATTCAGCAGCATAAATTCCTAGTAATTTGATGCACGTATTTCTTCGATTATATTTTAGTACAATTTATTGAACAATGTATTTCACCTTAATCTGTAGTTCATGTCAGTTTATTGTATTGTCATGAAAAAAATCACAACTAGAAAGACAAGCATTTGGCCAATAAAAATGATTGTAGACTAGCAACTAGCAAATATCAAAATCATATTAAAAAACTTCAGTCCTTGGGAGACTCTTTCTTTCTTTTTCTTTTTCTTTTTCCCAGTCTTTATACCTCGTGCCAGATAACCAACAACTAGAAAAGAGAATACAGAGGGAGTCTTAGCCCAAACCAAGGACATCCCTTTTCTAAAATACCAAGAACTTGAGGTTGACAAAAGCGTAGAGAAATGTTCAACATAACAGAACTTCCACTGTTTCTAGCCCATTATTTATGCATTTGAATTGTCACTTGGAAACAAAATTAGCCATCATGCATGTTTGGGGAAAAAACAATGTAAAGAAAAATAAGGGTATCGTGCAAAAAAAATTAATCTAAATAAAGATGAATCAGCAAGCAAGAAGGTAAAAAGAGAACTAAAACAACCTCTACTTAATTAAAAGAAACTTAAGTTGTTAAAGGTAAATTTTTTTTGTAAGCACATGCTGACTTTCTGAGTAAGTCCAACAGTAAATTAATATGTAAAATTAATGTGTTTTTGTGTGCATGTAGATCTCATTAGTTATCAAAATATTTATCTGGACATGCCACTATTGTGGGAGAGCCCAAGGTAATGAATATTACTTAATTTACTGGTGTTACAACATATTGTAATACAAGCAACCTTAAAAATCATTCGTTACAAGGAAGGTTCTTTGTGTATAAATTTGACCGGGAGCTACATATTGATACATTGCAAAAAAGGAGTGAAAATAAATATTAAAAAAACAAAAAAAAGAATGGTGGCTTCTTATATACAAAGCCGCTCATCAAGTCAGAATGTTCTTCCATGTCTCATCGCTACTGTCACATAATATTTGTGTGTGTGTGTGTGAGGGAGAGAGAGAGAGAGAGAGAGAGACAGAGAGAGAGAGAGAGAGAGAGAGAATCACCTTCCCTAAGTGCATCACAGACTTCTTCTGTTGTCACATTTAATGCTTTTAGAAGAATTGCCAAATTTTGTGACTTCTTAGCATCAATAATCTTGATATATTGGGGTTGAGGATCGAAGGAAGATGAATTTTTCCTATGGTCCTTGCTCTTTTCAGCAGGAGTAATACCAAATAAAGATTCCATCATCTCCTCATTAACCCTATAAATTGAAAAACAAATTTCAGGTATTTCTTGAGACGCATTGAGACAACTTGCTATTCACAAAATCAAAGTAAACGAAGAAATTTTAAAGCCTTACTGGAATGACCCAGTTTTAAGCTCATGCCAGACCATTGACTGATCAGGGTTGGCAAGAACTTTGTCCCAGAAGAATGGCTTTAACTTGGTTTTCTGACTCTCAGATTCACCAGTTAGATCATCTCCTCCACCTGAAGAAGAATGCCCTCGATGATGTGGTCCGAGAGGTGAATGTTTAGCCAGTGGAACTGGTGGAGGGCGAACAACTCTTGGAGGTGGCGGAGCTCTCGGAGCGGGAGGTTTAGGTGGTGGAGGAGGCCCAGGTGGTGGAGGAGCGGTCCTTCCTGGAGGAAGTGGTAGTGTTGGATGGTTGGTTCCAGGTGCACCTCCAGTCGCTTCGGATGATTGAGCTTGGACCATCGAACAACCATGACCATCATTGGACAAATTGTTTAAGGATGAAGTCTTGAAATCTTTGTTACTTGAATTTCCTACACTACGAGATTTCTGCGACGAACCTGAAAAATAAAAATTACTCAAAACATTGAAATCATTAAACCAAAGTTTACAATGAACAGAACTTATCACATGTAATAAATACCAGACATATCGCTCAAACAACAGTTGAGAAGAGGTTTATCATCTCTTTGTTCATCTCGGGGGTCAACCCTTTTGCTCTTGCCCTTAAGACAGCAACAGAGGAGCGAAGAAACAAGGACAAGTATTGCCGCAGCAGTTGCAGCTATAGCAATAATTGTATACTTCTGGTTGTCATTTTTTTTCTTTGGAGTATGTTTTTTAACTTTACTTGGTGGAGGTTTTTTTACTTTAGGTGGTGGAGGTTTTTTAACTTTAGGTGGTGGAGGTGAGACTTTCAAGTTTCGTCGGCGAAAAAGCACCGGATCGTTGGCATGGGGCTGTGGTATTGAAGGCGGAGAGCTGACAGGTTCTGAAAGTGATGGTGTTGGAGCAGGACTTTCTGCTATATGATCATGCGACTTATTGGACCTTCTGGAAACATCAGACCAACAAAAAAGCAACTCTAAGCATTTGTCGAACCATGTCCCAGAGTTAGCCTCATTGCCAGATGTGTGAAATGGAAATTTTTTTGTTTCTAAGCAATCCAAAAGAGTTTGTTTTGCTTGGGGAGGCAAATCAGTAATTGCCTTTTGTAATTTTCTTTTTGTCAACAACACTGCATCGGAATTTATCTTGTTGTAACTATCAATTGTTGCATGCAAAAAATAGAAGTCAAAATCTTGAATAGATTCCGTACAGTCCTCCATTCCTTTCCTGCAATGAATCCACAGCTGCTCTGCCTGCACGCAAAATATTTCATCATCGTCGGTTAAGAGTTATTCAATTCAGCAACGTAAAGGTGAACCAACTCAAAAGTGTTCAATGCAACAAGTATAGTTATCCAAAAATGTATTGCTAACAAGTGCCCCTAGGACACAAGAACAAGACCAAAAAACAAAAACAAAAAAAAGGAAGAATATGAGACACTATTCACAAATTTCATAACACTTTACTGATTTCTGAACAATTTCTTTACCTATTTCAAAAACATTTTTTACCCGAATCCCGATGTTAACTAGGGCCCAGGGGCAGAAAAGGAGAAAATAAGCAAAGATATATTTTAGATTTTTCCTTGATGAAAAACAGTAGCCAATTATCTTCTCCCCCATCCGCATCTTCAACAGAGCAATTGGTTGTTATGAAGTAAACTTCTCTCAAAAAAGAAGAGGCAACAGAATAGCGTAAGTGGGCCACTTCTATGTAAACAAACTGGAAGAAAAAAAATGTAAACTACATGTGTCGTGTGTGTGTCAAACTATCAATTATAATTATGCTAGACCTCCTTCACAATATCTTTTTGTTTTTCTTTTTGATAAGTTGAACCTCCTTCACACATGAGATATGTTACATGTGCTTCTGCTCCCTTGAAACCTCTAGTGGAGGAAGATTACCAGCTTACATCAGACAGTTCCAAGAAGCTAAGAACACGCAACTCACACACAAACACACCATAAAAAAAAAAACACACACACACACACACACCTTTGAAGTTCCAACAACTACTCAGAAGCAAAAAATGTTGCCAAATGGTTACTTCTTCCTCAATAATAGCCGAGGAATTTGGACTCAAGCTCTTCTAGGTAGATGATAATAAATATGCTAAATTTAGTATGACTTTAGGCTAATTAATAAATAAAACTTGACCTTAGTACTCTTTAGTTTGGGTTTCACTTGGATTTTTTGTGCATATTTTTTAATATAAGGCCTCGTTTGGGAACAGGCTTTTTTAGTAACTTTTTGGCTAAAATGTGATGTAAAAAAAACTAGTATATTTCGGATGACTTTTTGACTTTTTACGAAAAAATGTGCAAAAAGTAGAGAGAAAAGGGAATCTTTGACTTTTTTGTATGGGTTGTTGGCTTTTTGATTTTTTTAGTAACTTTTTGGCTTTTTGGCTAAAAGGGGCACTTGCCAAACGAGGCCTAAGAACAGTGATAGTCACATTCAAACACACGCTCTCCTGTTTCAACGAGAACAAGGTTATTGTCATAAGTTGTAACACATGAAAAACTAGTGTACGGTATGTTTTTGAACACAGCCCTACCATTCAAACACAGGGTGTAATTTTTTATTTATTTATTTATTTATTTATTTTTTATTTTTTTCTGGAGCACGAGCTTAATTCTAGTGAGCTCACCAATCAAACACAACTCCTTGTTTCCTTTCCGAGCAGAGTTACATTCCTTGTTGGACTAGATTTTCTGTTTTCATATAGGTCTAAACAGTTGTGTTATGACTTCTATATTGCTGGGGAGCACATAGAAGATTGGACAACAAAACTGCTCTACAATTGAGTAGGTAGTAGATTATTGGTATGGATCTTGTGTTTGTACTTGATTTTGTTTTCTAGTGGATTGCCTGATTCTTATTTTTATTTTCATTTTCAACCTTATTTGGAAGGGTTTTTCCCACTATAAATCCTTTGTCTACCATGTGTGTGGTTGCTCGGATCTTTTTCTCACTGAGTACTTGGCATTTCAATCAACATTCCTTGGAAAAAAAAATGGTTTATTTCTAAGAGGGTTAATTACACCAAAACCGCCTTAACTATCAGCGAATATCATTTTACCCCCTTTATCTTTGAATCCGTAGATATTGACGCCCTCAACTATGAAAACCTTACAAATACACCCCCTTTTGGAGGTGGTCTAGAGGGGTGAAAATGGAGTATTTTTGTGGTTAATGAGGTGAAAATGTACAAGTTCATTGATAAGGGGTAAAGTGATATTCGCTAAAATTCTGTCATTATATTCTATTTGTGCCTTTTATATTCCATATTTCTCCTCGAATCATTTCAAAAACCTCTTCCAATTATGAAAAAACTAAATTGAACATCTTGCAATCAAACTATTTCATAAATTCAACCTATATCCATTTAAAACCCCCATAAGAATTTCAGCTAAAAATATGACTAGAAAAATTGACATTGCAGCTTCAACCAAGCAAAGGAATTGATGAACAACCATTCAAATTTGCTTCAACAAACATAACATTTAATGATATACATACACACATATAATGCATAGATGTAACCAAACAAAAGGGCAAAATTCATATATATATACACAAAATCAAACATATCTATGAAAGAAAATCCAAAAAAATAAAAATAAATAAAATGGTACCGTGTCTTGGTCTAGCTCTTGAGAATCCCAAGGGACTCCATTGCCGAAAAGGGTTCCTAGAATTTTCCGATTGCCTTCCGCAAAGTCGAAAAGGAAAACGAAGAAAACAACCAAAGAACGGAGTGTTATCGCGTTCATTTCATTGGCTGCTTCCCAAATTCCATTCCCATAAAATTCTTCTCATTTCATCCCACATTTATACATAATATATATTTGATTGCTTTTGATTTCTCCAAATGCAAATGCAACTGCGGCATAAGAGACAGAAAGCTTTTCGGCTGTATGACACAACGCAGAATTGCTATGAGCTCAAACAGAGCTATAATATGAATGTTTTGGTTCGTTGCAAAGGAATTGCACGGAATTAGCTTGAAATTTTCAAAACCCTTCAATTTGTTTTTGTTTTTTGATTTTTGATTTTTGATTTTGTATTTGGATCACTGTTTGTTTGGATGTCTCATGTTTTTCGGACCTGATGAAAATTTTAGAGAGAGGGAAAATGATGCGGAATTAGGACGTTTGATTGGAAATTTAAAGAGAGATTTAAAAATAAATAAATAATGAAAATATAAATAAACGTGAATAAAATATATTTATATTTTATTTAATTTTACATATTTTTTTTATTTTTTTTTAAATTTTTTTTTTAAATTTTCTAATTAAATACAGCGTTAAGAAATTCTCTTTTTAAAAAATTTCAACCGGTTAATTTGATTTTTATCTAAATGGATGACATTTTTTTTTTCTATTTCTTTTTAAATTATTAATTTTATTTGTTTCAGTTCATCCATATAATTTAATTTGAAACCTTTTTCGTGTGAAAGTCTAGCCCGATGACTAAAAATAGTGAGGTAAATTATCCAAAAAAAAATAATTAGCTCTATATTTTTTATATAATTATATTAATTTTTTTAAATGTTTTAATTTACATAATAATTATGTTTTATTTGGTTTGGTTGAAATGAGATAGAATTGAATTAAATTATTATTCCTTAAATTCTCTTATGAAATAAGCATTTTTTTACGATAATAAATTATGATTCTATATGTAATATATATTTTATTATTTTTTTAGTCATCCAAACAAGGGAATGGACAATTTAATAGAATAACCATTTCATTCCATTATATTCTAATGAACCAAACACTCTTAGGGAATCGTTTTTGTCAATAATTCATTAGTAGTATAAATAAAAAACAAAATTATTTTATCATTTATTTATTATTAAAATGTATGTTTATATTTGTTTATTTCAGTGTCTATACACTATTGATATTAGTTTCTGTCATTTTAATTATACTAAATAAGATATTAGTATAATTATATCAAATCTAAAGGAGGGGCGTGTAATTTACCTGACAAAGAATATTATAACTGTTGGCTTTTTGGCTTTCGAAGGATATTTTTGTAAATGCGAGCGTGCCAGCAAGGATCAATCAGTCCTTACAGAAATTATAATTGCCAACCAATTATGAGACGATTGTGTTTTAGTTCTTTCAGCCTCAATGAAGAGGACTTTTACTGGTGGCTTGACTTATGAGAAATTAAGTAAAATAACAGTTAAATGACGAACAATTGAAGTATTTCATTAAGATGAAAACTTACAATGATCCAAACTCAGCCTCGTAGAGGTTTACAGCAACAATCTACTTGAAACTACTCCTATGAACGAAGTGCAGTGCAGGAATTTAAAGTGCAGGAATGTAAAAAACAGGTATTTAAAGTGCAGGAAATGTAAAGACTGGAAATATAAAACTGGAAAAGAAAATATGAAGTAAATGACTGGTTTGTTAGATCTGAGTCTGGGGGTTTTTTCTGGGGGCTTCCCTGCTATTTATATTCCTCAAGGATGACCATCGAACTGCACTTCAAACTGTCGAACTGCTCCTCCATGATTGCTTGATCATGCTGCCTTAGAAGTAGTTCCACTACGCCATTACTTGCAGTTGGGCTTCCCTCCTATATTTGAATTTGAATGTGAGTAACCGTTGAAGCCACGTCATCTTGTATCTCTTCGCTGATCCAATGCTACTCAGACTACGCAAGAACCAATATTAACCGCCATGTGTACGATCATGATCGAAGATTAAACATTCTTCCTGTATTGCCCTTACTTTGCCACGTGTCGAACTGTAACTGGCTTTTACAAAATATGTAGCCAACATTACCCCCCGCACTAATATACCCAATACTTAGTGATATTAGTGGATCAAAGCCTTTCCCGCACTTTTTGGAACGTGCATGGAGTCTATATTCTGGAAACACAACCGTCATTACTTGCATTAATTTCGTTTCCGACCTTTGGAACATCTCCACCACCTTAGTAATCGAACGGACTAATATCTCTTTCATGACTGAACCAAACTTCTTCTCTATTGATCAAGTACATGAAGAGTCATCTGATGATGCTGCTTACCCTCAAAAGAACTTCCATGCATTCATTAGCCACCTTTACCCGCCTTTCTATATTCAGGTCATAGATGCCTTTGCAAATTACCAACCTTTGGATTACGAACATATTGCTCTTAATCCTTCGATTCAGAAAGTTGCAAACATAGACATGGGAAATTCTTCTTCTAACTCACCCTTGGATTGTGAACAAACTGCCCTTAGTCCTTTGATTCAAAAGGTTGCAAATATGGACATAGGAGGCCCCTTTCCACAATCCTCTGCATGGGATAAGGCTGTGGCTTTAAATTCCTCCGGGACTTCAGGCTGGTCAAGCTGGTCAGAACCTGAGGTCTGGGAATTGAGGGAGCGAATCAACCATCACTTTGTCGAATTTACCGACCCGTTGGACTTTCCTTCTTATGCGCGAAGCTCAATGGTTTATCCTTACATGCCTATCGACTGTCGATGCAGTTTAGATGACAGTCTACTCGTGGCATGGTACACATCATCCATGCCTACAAAAATGGTACGATCTGTTCCTCGTCCAGAAGAGGCACAAGGGTATAACCCTTCATTTTTAGCCAAGAAGGCGAAGCATCATCCTTCTGACTGGCTTGATTGTGTCAATGTTCCTCAATTTCCTCTTTTTTTCGAAATGGGGGCCTTTATACCTCCTCATTCGAAAAAACTTTCCTGGATAGAGAAGTTGAGGCTTACCCTTTCTGCAGAGAAAGTTTTCCCTCCTTACGAGCTTCCACCTACTCCTACTCCAGCTCAACAAAAGCAAGCCCAACTCCTGCTTGCAGCCTTTTCTCACCTACCCTTCAATGTTCTTGAGGAAGATGTTTCCCTTAAGAACTTTCGATGGGCTTGTAATATTCTGACTCGGGGCCACGTTCTCAACTCCATTGCTCAAGCAGAACTTCACACGTTTTTGGGCCAACTTCCATCACTTCTCCATTGGCACCGCACTTCTTTGGCCACCACTCAATCCTTGGATCAACTTTCATCGCTCCGAGTTCATTCTCAATATGAAGTAGAGAACCTCGTTGAAGAATACAACGACTTTCAAAATAAGGATTCTGCGTACTGGGATGATTTGAAAATGGATGAGTTGGAACAAGGACTAAGAGAAACGGCGTTCGAAATAAAGGCTGAGGAGCTTTTTTATGAAGTGAGAACACATCAACTCATGTAGCCAATGTTAGAAGAAATAGAGGATAGAATAAAGAAAGAACATAAATTCATTGATCATAGTTGGACTAAGTTTCATGATCTTGTTATTTATTCTATTCCCTATTTTTATGAGCTTGAGTTTGTACCCAAATAGGGTTATTCGATGTAATCACTTTTGCTTAAATATAATTAAGACTTTTCCTCTGTTCGGCATTGTCTCTGTTTGCCTTTAAAAGCAAATTCAAGACTTTGAACTGAACAATCTCATCCTTCGGACCTGGACTCAATTGTCTTAAATGAAACACTGTAAAGAACCAATTATGAACTTTTCCAATTTATGGAATAAAGTTGACAGTTTTTGGCTGATTTTCAATCAGAATCAGTGTTTCGAATCTAGCAATCTTATACTTAAAGCTTGTTTCAACCATAATCAACATCTGACCATGGTTAGTATGATCAATTTAGTTTTAAATTGACCATCTTTTGCTTTGAACAACAGTTCATGCTGTTTTAGTTCAAAAGATAAAATCTTTCCATATATACACCAACCAACTATTGGTTTTGATGTTTCGAACAACAATTTACATCCTTAAGAGGCCTTAAGTTTTGTTTCGAAGGACTTCACTTTCTGAAGTAAACAAATACTTGAGCATTTTTGCATCCTTAAGTATGGAATGTGCTTCGAAGCCGGCTTCTCTGTTTCGAAGTCGATGTTATTTGACTTTTGGCGCCAAAATCTGGTTTTTGAAGCCAAATATCTTACTTCGAAGCTGGTCTTAGCATCTGGATTGTGTTTTTTTCCCTCAAAAAGTATTAATATTGAAGGAAACTCTTCGTATTCGTACTTCTAGTACTTAACGACTTACGCAATATATTTTTCAGACACAAAAGCTTTTAAAAACCCTTTTGTTTCGTGCTCTGAAATCACTTGCTCTTTTAATACACAAACCTTACCGATCCTCTGTTAATCCTCTCTTCCTTGCTACTTGCTATCAATGGATCCTTCCTCGCTGAAAGTGCTCGCTGGCGACCGTATTAGCCCTACCATGGCTTTAAAGAAATGCATTGATGAAGAAATCGCCAAGCTAACAACTGGTGGGTCAAGCGCCATAGATGGACGTCTCTTTGTTCCTTGCCACAGCAACCAACAAGAGTACGTCCTAGGTCCCATCTTTCGGGAGGCCCTGACCAACTCCCAGCTTTATACCCTCGTTTGGAAGATTACTTTCTTCTCTACGAAGGAGGGCTTGACTGGAGCAATTGGAGAATGACCCGGCCTCATCGCTGCTGGCCGACATTGAGAACCGAATAGGAGGAATGGTATGACAGGGTTGTGCCTGCAAGAGAAGATGACCTATAGGAGCTCTGCATCCTCAACGCTCTTCGTCTTTCCAAGTTCATCATTCCTGAGGACCCCTTTTTAATTCCTGTTGCTCTATGTTTTTGGAATATGGTTTTTAATTTCTTCCAATTTCGGTACGGCATGATGGCCCCCATCGTTCTTGATATTTGCCATCTTTTAGGGCTTTCACCCCATGGCTCTCATTTTACTCCCAACTACCCGGACCTCCCTGTCAAATTTTCCCTTCCAGCCTTAAACTCTTCTTACAGCGACTTCGTAAAGATTGAAAATAAAAGAGAAGGCCCCGTGAGAGACAGAGAACTATTTTCCTTCATTTTATACTGGTTGTGCAAATTTCTCTTTTGCACCTCATCTTAAAGGATTATGCCTGAGTTCGCTCCACTTGCGAAGGCACTTATCTTGAAAAAACACATAGCTCTTGCCCCTTATCTTTTAGGTCATGTCTACAGAGCTTGCTTCCAATTTTGCGAAAAACCTCTTGATGTTAACCAAGGAGGTCCCCTCTGGGTGCTCCAACTCTGGCTCTTCGCCTATTTCACTGACCTACATCCCAAATGTCTAAAATTCCTTATTCAGGATCCTAGTACTTATGTGTAATAACCCTCACCACTGTTTACCAAATAACCACCGATTACTGTTAAACCGAGACTGATTATGATTGATGATTGAACTGATTGAGTTACTGAACTGACTGACTGAAATCTGAACTGAATTGATTGAATATATATGTATTTGAATTGTATTATATCTGTTTGACTGTGTGATTATCTGTTCATGTTTATATGTTTAAACTGTAAATTGAAGGCCTTATCGGCGGCCGAATCAGAAATTGGTTGATGTTTTAGGATCATCATAATTTATGTGATTTTATGACATAACTATCTGAAATGTGATTTAGTGTGATTAAATTAGAATAAAATAAGCTAAGTTAAACAAGTTGCCTTATTTACCATTTTGCCACCCTTACTGGCCCACTACCTCAACATATTGAGCCTTACATACACCTAGGCAAACATTTCATCAGCCACATTTTGTTGAGCTCCACCAAATTTAGAGAGAGAGGAAGTGAGAGACTTGAATTCACTTGTAGATTGCTTGGAAATTGAAGGATTTGAAGTATAGATTGTATAGTTGAGCTTGTTCATCTTGCATTCAAGACCTAGGTAAGGTAATTGAACCTCTCATTGTTGTAGTTAAGATTGTTCTTGCATGATTCATGTCAAATTGTAGAGTTAAGACATGAATTGGTTTAATAGTGTTGATATAAAGCTTAATTATTGCATGCATGTGTACATTGAAGAGTTTTGGGTTGATTTCATGGAAAATGTTGCATGCATGTTCATGTTTACGTTATAGACCATGTGTTCATCTTGTTTTGAAAAGAATTGGCTCATTAGAGCATGTTTTGAAGCTTTGAATTAAGTTTAATCCATGCATGTTGCATGTTCTTCATGTTCATGAAAATTGGTTTGAAATTGAGTTTGAATTAAACACCCTTGGGCTTTGATTTCCCAAATTGAGCTTTGAATCATGTTGTTTTAAGTGTTTACAAGTGTTTTCCAAGTTTTCAGCCCAAGAGAATCAAAAATTTTGCATTTAAACTTGATTTTGAGCTTGGGACTCAAATCTGGAATTTTCAGATTTTGGGCCTACGCTCGAGCGAGGAAGTCCATGCTCGAGCGTACACTCTGTGATCCTGCCTTCCGCTCGAGCGTGAAATGCGAGCATCCAGTACTTTGCATGAGTTCACAGTCCGCTCGAGCGAGGAAACTCACGCTCGAGCGAGGACTTGTGTCTTACGCTCGAGCAAGGGTTGAGCGTCCATCGAGCGTAAATTTGGAGCATCCAGCATTTTTACTGTAGCACACAGTCCACTCGAGCGACGGAATTCACGCTCGAGCGGAGCTCCTTTGTCTGCATGTCCGCTCGAGCGTAGAAAGCCACGCTTGAGCGAGACCCCTGTTTTCAGCAAATTTTGTTAAGTGTTCCAAAGTACATCTTTGCATCCTCTTTCCATCCTAGGCATTCCTAGAGCATATTTAAGGCATCTTAAAGAGGATATAGATGTAGAACCATACCAAGGCAAATTAGGGATTAAGTTATTATCTTTCCCAACTGTGTAGCTTAGTGTGTGTTCAATCTGTAAATTGTGTAGGGTTGGCTTTCCGAGGAGACGCTCTAGTTCACTGTAGCCCAGAACTCTGTGAGTAACAATTGTGTAAAGATATGTTCAAATGATTATCTTTTGAATACCGAACTGAACTGTTACTGAACTGGTATTATTTACTGAATGAATGTATGTCCTTTATTTCTGAACTGTACTGTGGCATCCTTAGCACCTACTGTTTACTGTTACTGTTACAGAGATCTCTGTCGGTTCCCTCGTTGGAACCACTACTGTTTACTGATTGATGGCCATTGTTATGCTAATGGATGTACCACATATGACTGTTTACTGTACTGAACAACTGATATACTGATTTAATAAACTGTTTTCATTACTGTAAGGGCATTCATTCTAAACCTCTTTACGCATTATGTTATTCACTGGGCTTTAGCTCACTGCTCATATATATATGTAGGTGTACAGGCACCGGATCAAAGCTAGAGGCGTCGGGGTAAACTCCAGTTTTGTCAAGCCAACCAATGTGCCTCACTGCGAGGTTCCGAACCTGCCAAGCTATGGCTTAGGGGTGTTTTTATTTCCCTGTCTGTCTCTGTACCATTTTGTAACACTGTATAGACTGAACGTTTTGCACTGTACTGTTTACCGGAGATCAAGTCCCCGTTCTGTCTGGTTGTATATGATATGCATACTGTTTCGTATTGTTCTGTATAAATATATGAAAAATCTTTTTGGCATACAGACTGTCACAGCTCATTGGACATTGTCTATTTACTGTATTGGCTTCCGCCAAGCCTCTATACTCTGTTCTACTGTATTACTGTTAAGCAGGCCTTCGGTAATCTAGGATT
This sequence comes from Camellia japonica, assembly GCA_030407325.1. Lineage (NCBI taxonomy): Eukaryota > Viridiplantae > Streptophyta > Magnoliopsida > Ericales > Theaceae > Camellia > Camellia japonica. The sequence continues at coordinate 82,408,243 of JAPPVO010000031.1, forward strand.
ACTGGCCGGTTACGGTGCTAAACCCATAGGGGCGGGTTTGGGTCGTGACATTATGGGGAAAAGTATGCTAGGATTGCTCTCTATCCTGCTTCCTTTGCTTATTACCTTACCTTCTTTCACCAACTCTCTATTTCTCCATCTGCCACTTTCTTTTGTCCTTTTGATGCTAATAAAGGACCTGCTTGGCTGCAAACTTTTATGGCTGATAAAGAGCGCTCCACCTCACCACACAAAGATATGTGGGCTTCAATTTTGCTACCGAGGGAGTTGTTCATTGGCACTTTAAACCCTCGCGGTTATAAATGCATATCTGAGGTGTACTGCCCTTCTTAGTTTGCTAGACAATTTGGGCTCACTCAAAGGATACCTGTTCCACTTTGCAATCTCTCGAATGTCCACTTTACGGCTAGAGACTTGAGAATATCTAAATCAAGGCTAGAGGCGGCAATATTCAAACTGCTGAAGAAATTGAACGAATTTCAATTTGTCCCTTTTCTCCCATCTGGCTTAGTTTTGAAAAGATTCCAGAACTGGTGGACAGCCAATATGGAAGTGCACCTATCTGTACACCCTCATGACTTGCTAATAGGGTTAGGAGTGCCTTCGAAGGCTAAGTCAGCAACAGTTGAGAACACTCCCCCTCTTCCTGAAATTGCCAAAACTGCTCCTGCAGCTTCACCCCTTCCATCTAGAGTCACTAGAGCTGCCTCAAAAAAGGGTTAGTATTTTCATGTCCTTTTTCTTTTTGAATCTTTTGTTTGTTTCCTTTACACTCATATTTTTCTTTGGTGCAGGGTCCCCACAAGAAGAATCCCCTAAGAGAGTTGAAACTTTAGCTACTCTTAAAGAGAGACAACAACAGAAATAGAAAAGGAAGCTAATCCTCCCTCCTGAGGAATCTGAATCTCAGGCAGAAGAGAAAGAGGTTCAGCAAGAACAAGAAGTACCTTTGCAAAGAACAAAGAGACAAAAGGTGGTTGTCTCCTCATCCGATATAATTGAAAATCCTGTTCACGAGGCAACTACCACAATAGTGGAGAAAGAACTTACCTCTGAAGAATCTAAACCCCAGGTTGAAAAAATGGGGATTGAAAAGGGGCCGGTAGTATCACTGCCAAGAAGGAAGAGAAAGAAAGTAACTGTTCCTACTACTGACTTGGTTGAAGACCCTATTCATGAAGCAGCTGCCAAGGCAGTAGAGCAGGAACATTCCAAAGCCATGATTGTCTTCGAGAGAGCTGAGAAGAGACGGCAGCAACAATTTCTGAGAGAGGAAGCCGCCGCTGCTGCTGATGCATTACAAAGAGAAACGGCAAGAAGGCAACAGACTGCCGAACATTATTCCCTTCGCAGCTCTTCCATTATTTCTGAAACAAGTAATTTCTTTCATGCTTCTACTGTTTTTCCTTTGTCAGCTTTTGGTATTGAAGTTTGACATTGCTTTACATCTCTTTCTCTTGCAGCAACAACTACTACGTTTATCTTTCCAATGAGGCCTCCCTCAATTTCAGTTGAAGTTGATCAAGTGCAGAATGTCAGGGTTATTCAAATCGTACTCCCACTTCCAAGGCCTACATTCGATGTACCTTCTTTGAGCCCCAGCATTTCTGCATCTCTTCTTCTTAGCTTAGAGCCATACCTCCCTTTCTTGACCTTTGACCTACCTCATTCCACTTCTCCTTCGAGCCTTGCTCCTCCTCCTTCTTTCACAGAAATTCCAACTGCTACTCCATCTCTAATGGCAGTTGATTCTCCTACAGAGGGTGCTGGTAGTTCTCCAACTCATAGTTCATTACCTTTACCTACTTCCAGCCCCTCTTCACTTGATTCATTGGTGGCTAAGACCATAGAGACTGCCAAAGATGCTCCATCCACTTCTCTTATCCCTATGCAGTCCTTTATGCCTTCCACCACAACTCTCTCTGCACTCCTCATGTCTACGGATGAGGTAGACATCTTCGAAGCCAAACTAGCTAGTCTCTTCGACGTACCCTCTACCTCTCCAACATTGAATGTCGAAGCTGAGCCATTAGTTTTGGCTACCTCCTTACTGGAAATTTTTGAGAGCTCTTCTTCTTCTAGCAGCAAGCCTTTTGCACCTTTGATAGACCTAAATACATGCCTGGAACTGTTGATTTCTTTTTCGAGGATTCCCTTCGAGGCTCTACAAAGGCCTATAATCAGAAATGGGTTCCTTCAATACTGCAAAATTGCTGAGCAGTCTGGCATGAATATTTCAAGTCATCTATCTCAGGCAGCAACTACTATCGATTTTTACATCAGCATTTGTCAGGCTGCTAAGGCTGCGGATGAGAAATTGGCTGGCGACCAGAGTTTTGTTTCCCAAGTGCACACCGAAGTGTCAAATCTGAAAGAACAACACTCCTTTGCCTCCCACTTTCGAGTCCAGCTGCTGGAAAAGAAAGCTCAGCTTGAAGAGGAGCTATCTGCAGTGAATCAAGCCTTAGTCCGAACTGACACCAAATTGCAAATCACCAACCAAGGACTAGCTGATCGAAAGGAAGAGATGGCTACAACTATTCAACTAGTTTCATCACTTAGCAATAGGAAATCCATTGTAAAAGAACAACTAAGACACTGTAATAATTTTTGGGCCAATTTGTGGCAAAGTGTACTTAATTCTTTATGAAAGAACAAATTTTTATCTGTCATCTGAGTGATCTTATGTTCTTGTACTTAATGTTTACTTTATTCCTTGTGTTTCCCAAATGGTTGGAAAATAAGGCTTCAAATATCTGCCATTAATCTTTTTGGGATGTATATACCCATTCAAATTTCTCAAATGGTATGCTCCAAAAGGCAGAACTCTATGAATTTGATATGGTCCTTTCCAGTTAGGTGACCATTTGCCAAACTTATGGCTTTTAATTCCTATTGGGAGTATTGTTTTCCATACCAAATCACCTTCATCAAAGCCAATGTATTTGACCTTCTTATTGTAATTTTTGGCTGCTTTCTTCTTTTGCAAGAGAATGCTGTTTAATGCCAGAATTCTGGCTTCATCTATGCTTTCTAATTCCAAGCACATACTCTGATGGTATTGCTCAGGATTTAGCTGGTCTTGGCATCTTACCCTCAAAGATTTAACATTAATTTCCACAAGTAACACTGCATCATGCCCATACACTAAAGCATACGGAGTAACTCCTGTGCTTGACCTTGGGGAAGTTCTGTAAGCCCACAACACATCCAACAATAAGTTATGCCAATCCTTGGGATTGTCGTCCACAACCTTTTGTATTCCTTTTTTCAAGGACTTATTGGATGATTCAGCTTGACCATTGGCTTGTGCATAATATGGGGTGGAATTAACGAGACTAATTCCAAATTCTGCCACAAAGGACTTCACCATCTTCCCATCGAACACAGTCCCATTATCCACAGTTATGGTTTGTGGGATACCAAATCTATGGATTAGATCCTTAATAAATCCAATAACCTCAGTCTGGTCTACAGCCTTGTATGGCTTAGCTTCGACCCACTTAGTGAAGTAATCAGTGGCCACTAGAATGAAACAATGATGCTTCGAAGAAGGTGGGTGTATTTTCCCCATCATATCCATAGCCCATCCTCTGAATGGCCAGGGCTTCACTACTGCATGTAGGTCAGTTATGGGCACATGCCTTATTGTGCCATGCTTTTGACATGCCTGGCAACCCTTTGCATACTCTATGCAGTCTTTAAGGATAGTTGGCCAATAGTAGGAATGCCTTCGAAGCAACCATCTCATCTTCACACCAGGCTGATGAGCACCACAGATGCCTTCATGAACCTCAGCCATAGCTGTTAATGCTTCTTTTGGGCCTAAACATTCCAGCAATAAGCCATCTCCCCCCTTTTGTAGAGAGCATTGCCATATATCATATATTGCATAGACTGCAATTTAATTTTCCTGCTGGCCTTCGAAGATGGACCAGCCAAGTACTGCATTATTGGATGCCTCCAATCTTGTTCTTGTAAGTCATTATGATTGACTTCCAAGACCACATTCCTTTTATTCAAAGGTGGTATCAATTTCTGATATGTTGTTTGGCTTATGTCCCTTTGGGCATTATCCCTTCTCTTGAAGTTCGAAGCTTTCTGAGCCACATCATTAGCTCTATTATTCAAGAATCTTGGAACATGAGTTACATTTGCTATTTGAAATTGAGAAAGCAGATGTAATGCAACAACATAGTATGGTAAAATGCTTATGCTTTGACACTTGAAAATCCCTTTCACTTGGTTAACCACCAATTGAGAATCTCCAAATATGTCAACTGCATGAACTTGTAATCCAATAAGAATTTCTAGTCCCACTATTAAGGCTTCGTATTCAGCTTGGTTATTAGAACAGGTAGCTTCATCCACTCTGAAACCATGTGTGGTTTCTACCCCTTGTGGAGACCTAATCACAATACCAATTCCAGTTAAGCCATTGGCTTTCGACCCATCGAACCACATCTGCCATGGCTCAACACTAGCCATACCAAGTTCCATTATCTCTTGGCTCTCTGTTTGAGATGGATGGTCTGCCAGAAAATTGGCTAAAACTTGCCCTTTTACTGCCCTTTGAGGGACATATTCTAGATGAAACTCTGATAAGGCTAGTATCCACTTGCCAATTCTTCCCCTCAACATAGGTCTAGATAACATGTACTTAACCAAATCTGTGGTTGCAATTACCAAGACAGTTGTAGGTAAAAGATAGTATCTTAATTTCATTGCAGCAAAATACAAAGCAAGACACAGCTTTTCAACAGCTGAATATTTACATTCACAAGAATTTAAAAACCTACTAAGGTAATAAACAGCTTGCTCCTTGCCTTCTTCATTATCTTGGGCCAAGAAAGCTCCCAATGAATCTTCTGCTGCAGCTATGTACAACTTCAAGGGCTTATTCCCTTTGGTGGCATCAGCACTGGAGGGTTGGCCAAGTAGGCTTTGATACCTTCGAAAGCAATTTGATGCTCTGCTGTCCACACAAATTCCTCTTCATCTTTCAGCCTTAACAAGGAAGAAAATACTTTAGTTTTCCCTGCAGTGTTAGAAATGAACCTTCGAAGAAAGTTAACCTGTCCAAGGAACCTTTGTAATTCTTTCTTACTTGATGGAGGCCTGGCTTCAATGATGGCTTTGGCTTTATTCTGATCAATCTGTATTCCTTTCTTGTGCACTACATAACCCAAGAAGTTTCCAGATGATACACCAAAAGCACACTTAAGAGGATTGAGTTTCAACTTGAACTTCCTCATTCTTTCAAAAGCTGCTTCTAAATGAAACAGATGCTCCTCCATGGACTGGGATTTCACTACAATGTCATCAATATAACACTCTAAATACCCTCCAATGAGGTCATGAAAGATAGTGTTCATAGCCCTCTGATATGTAGCCCCAGCATTCTTCAGGCCAAATGGCATTTTAACCCATTCGAAGGTGCCAATATTCCCAGGACATCTGAATGCTGTCTTGTGGACATCCTCCTCTGCAATGCAGATTTGGTTATAACCAGAGTGTCCATCCATCATTGATAAAACTTGATGCCCTGCTGAACTGTCTACCAACAGATCCACTATAGGCATAGGGTACTCATCTTTTGGAGTTGCTAGATTTAAGTTTCTGAAATCAATGCATACCCTCATTTTACCATTCTTCTTGACTACAGGCACAATATTAGATAGCCATTCAACATACCTGGCTGTCCTAATAAAGCCTGCCTTGAGTAGTCTAAGAATCTCTTCCTTGACTTTCTGAATTACTTCTGGACTCATTCTTCTTGGTTTCTGCTTGTATGGCTTGAAATTAGGCTTCATAGGGAGCCTATGTTCCACTAATGACCTATCCAATCCTGGTAGTTCATTATAAGACCATGCAAAGCAATCTTTATATTTCTTTAGAACAACCAATAACTGGTCCCTGTCCAGATCATTCAAACAAGCACTTATATAGGTGGGCTGTTGCATAGAACCTTCCCCTAAATTTACTTCTTCTAAGGGGTCTTGTGTCTGAGAACTTATTGAAGCTTCTTCCTTGGTTTCTTCTACCTTCGAAGCAACCTTCTCGCTTTGTTTTGCTCCCAGGTTCTTTAGTTCAACATCTTTGCCCTCCTCCTCATAGACAAAATCTGTCCATAAGGCATCCTCTTCCTGTATCTCCTGGACTTTTGTTTCAATGTCCAATGCACAGTATTTACCAAGGGTCAAAATTCTGACCTGTTGCTGCTCCTGTTTGCAGCCAATTATCATGGCTTTTCTCTCTTGCTCCTGTACTTTGCTGGACTATTGATTTTACATCCAATGTTGAAAACTTAATTAGAGCCAAAGACTTGGCTTCTTGTTCTTCATCTCTTTGCCTACAACCAGGCATCATTGTCATCCTTAATGACAATCTCTTCATCAGCACTTTCTTGGACTAAGTGCTTCAGGTGTGTCACTTCCTCATCAGCCGTCACTTCGGCTGAGCCATCAGCTTTCCTCAGTATACTGAGTGGTGTCACTCCCTCAATATACAACTTGGCCTCTGCAAAGTCTGCACAGGCTATGAAGGGTTGAGGATCTGCATCAATTTCCTCTGTCTCTCCATTGCCTAAGGCCATCATAATTTTCTGATGCAAAGAGGAAGGCACACATTTGTTAGTGTGGATCCAATCTCTCCCAAGTAAAGCATTGTATTTAGCATTACTGTCGATTACGAAGAATGCTGTCATGCAGTCCCTGGTTCCCACACTCAAGTTAATGGGTAGAATCCCTGAGCCATCTGTTTGTCTCCAGCAAAGCCAGCGATGGTTGTGCTGGTTGGGATCAACCTGGGATTCTTTTTCCCTAGTTTCTTCAAAGAAGATTTCGGTAGTAAGTTCACTGCTGCCCCATTGTCTATCAGGACTCGGTTCAGTTGTATCCCATCGAAGAAAGCCTTGATGTACAAAGGCTTGACATGTTGTGTCATAGAATTCGAGGGATACTCAAAAGGATACGAGAGGTTAATGCTCACCTCTTCTTCACTCTCATATTCAGTTTCCATTGGGGTAGCCATTCCAGAACCATCTTGTACCATACTTACTTGTGAGTCTTCACTAGAGACAGGAATAGGATCCATGTCTTGGTCCTCATCCCCAGCTTGGAACTCATGAGGCAGTATGTGTACCATATTGACTGATACTGGAGGAAATGAGCCAAATGGATGGCTGGCTGTACCTGTTTCCCCTCTTGGCCACCTTGATCAGTTACCTCAGAAGCATCCTCCATGCTGCATTCTGGCACTTCATTGCTAACATTCTTTCGAATGGTTTTCTCGACTGGTTTTTCAACCAAAAATGTTTGCTCAGCCATGAAGGCTTCGAACATTTCTTCCTCCACCATTTCTTTCTTTTGGCTTATGCCAATTTCTTCTTCTGTCTCGCTATCACTCTCCATCAGAGCTTTCTCCAATCCTGCTAAGCTAGACTTCTCTCTGGCTTTTAGTTCAGAATGAACCTTGGCCAACTGTTCTCTGCTGCAACCCACTTTGCTTTGTAGAGTTGGCTTTGGAGTATGGTCTGACTTTGGAGTCTTCTTTCCTTCTGTCTGGACCAATGAAGAGCTCTCTCCATTTTCTTTCATATCTTTCTGGTACTGAGTGTACCTGCGCTGAATCTTTCTCCTTTGTGATCTCGAAATGACTGGGACCATATCTGGTTCCTTTGTCTTTGGGTGTTTAAGCAATACCCAATTGTTCGGAGCCACCAAAGGAGGCTTGACCATCCTGCCTTGGTTTCCAACATCTCTCTGGGCAGGCACTTCCCTAGGTTTGTTTTGCATTACAAACCAGTCTGGAACTCCAGGTACCCACGAACTTACTGACTCAGATGTTGAACTGCTTTTTTCTACCTTCGAAGCCATCTTCGAAGCTGGCTGTGAAGGTAAGTGCTTGGCTCTGACCTCATGTTTCGAGCCTGATTCAGACCTTCGATGAAGGTAGCCACTTTCTGTCCTGCGTGAGGCTGGTCTAGGGGGCCAATCTCTGGCTTTGATCCCATGAACTGAGCCTTTCTCCAGTCTTCTTTCAGAATGACTGCTCTCCATTCTGTAATAGTTAGGTGGCCTGGATTCATATAAGGGCCTCTTGCCTTTAGCATGCATTCTGTCCATTGCAGGCTCAACCACTAGTGGTCGCTGCCTATCACTAGCCGGATACGGCCTTTTGTTGTAAGCATTGGTTGATTTAGGACGTCTCTGTACATCCCTGTAATATTGCTTCCCATCAACTGGAAGCCCTTTTAACCACTTATAACTCAGTCTGCACCTGGGACATATCCTTTGCATTACTGCTGCCTCTAAGGAATCATCATCTAGTGATTCTTCATCAGAGTGTTCCCTCCGGTGTGAGAAACCTTGTCCAATAACTGGTGGGTTTCTGGTGTCCTTTTTGATGGTTGTCTGGTTAGCAACATGCATCTGTACATTGACTTCTTCCAATTCTGTCAAGGACAAGTTCTGGAAGTCTGACGTAATGACATTGGCTGCCGCCTCTCCAACTTCTGGAAATGGATTACTGTCGATCCCCATGGCCTTTTCTGTTTTGGCTGGGAACTTCAAACTTCCTTTCCGAATTTGTTCTTGGATCCTGTCTCGAAAAACAATGCAGTTTTTAGTCGAGTGAGACCAAGAGTTATGCCATTTACAATATACTTTTCCCTTAAGTTCATCTGGAGATGGCAATTTTACTCCTTTAGGTAACTTAAGGAAGTTGGCCGCAAGCAAATGATCAAAAATGTCATCTGCCTTTGTTAAATCGAAAGAATACTTTCTGTGAAAGTCTTTCTTTTTAAACTGCTGGTCAATTGTTGTATCCTTATGAATTAATGCCTCACAGATCACAGGTTCTTTGCCCACAATCTCTGCTGCATCGATCTCATAATTAGGATCTCTATAATATGTCTTGTACGATGCATTATTTCGATCTTGTTCCTCCTCTAGTAATGCTTCGTACCTAGACACCTTATAGGTTAGTTCCACCAAATCTCTGAATTCAGTTGAGTCAAACTTCTTTCGAAGCCTGAACTCTAGGCCATTTTGAGCCAATCTTACGAATTCTGGCTCTGGCAGGATGACTCTACATTTATTTCGAGCCCTTTTAAATCTAGCAATAAACTGAGTAGCCTTTTCTTCAGGCCTTTGACTCAATCTAGCCAAGTCTGCCATGGAAACCTCTGGCTCCGATTGGAAGAATTGGGCATGAAATGCCTCTTCCATTTGTTGCCAATTTTGAATGGAGCCAGGTGTAAGGTTGATGTACCATACAAATGCTCCCCCAGTTAGAGAATTTGGGAATAATCTTAGTTTCATATAGTCATGATTAGTAAATTCACCGCATTGAGCAGCAAACCTAGCAATATGCTCTATTGTTGATTGGTTTCCACTCCCATAGAAAAGGGTAAAATCTGGTATCCTGAACCCCCTTGGGTATTCATGTACCCTATCTACCCATTCTGGGTATGGTTTTCTGTATACAGGAGTCTGGACCCCCCGAGCCATCGGTCCACACATCTCCCTAACAATATCAGCAATTTGGTCCCTAGGGACCATATTTTGTGCCTGCTGAACCACTACTGGAGGGACAAACACAGGATTTGGTGGACAAACTTGTGCTTGTGGTCCTCTTGGTCCATAAGGTGGTACATTTGGGACTGGTTGTCCCTGTGGTGCAGGTTGCTGTTGGGGGTGGGTAACCCCTTTGAGCCTGTCCTGCGAAAGGACCTGCGAAAGGTGCTGGAACAGGTGTTGTGTCCCTTCCATTTGCAGGCCAACCTTCCAACCCCCCGGGTATAAATTCGAATAAGGGATTATTATACCCCCTAGTGCCAGGTATGGCTTCGAACATGGGATTTGTAACCATTCTTACGCCAGTTTCTTGTACTTGACCAGATCCACCAACTTGTGTGGCTTCATTGTTGAGTACTGAGGCATTTTGGCCTGCTATAGGCCTCGAAATGGGTTCATACCAAGACTGAGGTGATGGTCTTTCATAGTTCTGATTACTAGTTTGACCATTAGAATGTCCATTAACTTGCATAGGCTGTTTGTCTCTAGCCAATCTTTGCTGAGGGACATTTAAAACTTCCTCTGTGTGTCTTGTGTTTGTTGGTTGGTGGTTATTCATTCGATCCAAAAAGGATGTTGCCCACCTTTCCATTGTGTTCATTAATTGTTGTCCCATAGCATCTACTAGGCCATCCCATGGATTTGTTGGCTGAGTAGATGGAACAGTGGATGGTCCAATTCCTTGGTTTCGTCCAATATTATGAACATATGGTTCTTGTCCCGAAGTACTGGTCTGTTCGACCATAGGTTCTGATAACATGGGAGTTTCCACAGGATGTGTTACCACATTATCCTCTGGATTAGGTATTTCTACCTCTCCTTCTACGCCTTCTTCCAAGCGTTCATTTTCTCCTTGTCTTCTTCGTCTAGCCATTTTAACGAGTCCCACTGGGCGTGCCAAAAATATATGTTGGCTTTTTGGCTTTCGAAGGGTATTTTTGTAAATGCGAGCGTGCCAGCAAGGATCAATCAGTCCTTACAGAAATTATAATTGCCAACCAATTATCAGACGATTGTGTTTTAGTTCTTTCAGCCTCAATGAAGAGGACTTTTACTGGTGGCTTGACTTAGGAGAAATTAAGCAAAATAACAGTTAAATGACGAACAATTGAAGTATTTCATTAAGATGAAAACTTACAATGATCCAAACTCAGCCTCGTAGAGGTTTACAGCAACAATCTACTTGAAACTACTCCTATGAACGAAGTGCAGTGCAGGAATGTAAAGAACAGGTATTTAAAGTGCAGGAAATGTAAAGACTGGAAATGTAAAACTGGAAAAGAAAATATGAAGTAAATGACTGGTTTGTTGGATCTGAGTCTGGGGGTTTTTTCTGGGGGCTTCCCTGCTATTTATACTCCTCAAGGATGACCATCGAACTGCACTTCAAACCGTCGAACTGCTCCTCCATGATTGCTTGATCATGCTGCCTTAGAAGTAGTTCCACTACGCCATTACTTGCAGTTGGGCTTCCCTCCTATATTTGAATTTGAATGTGAGTAACCGTTGAAGCCACGTCACCTTGTATCTCTTCGCTGATCCAATGCTACTCAGACTACGCAAGAACCAATATTAATCGCCACGTGTACGATCATGATCGAAGATTAAACATTCTTCCTGTATTGTCCTTACTTTGCCACGTGTCGAATTGTAACTGGTTTTTACAAAATATGTAGCCAACAATAATAGAGATGATTCAGACCCCCACTTGAGAGTGACCCCCACCATCCCTACATACACATGGGGGCAAGGAGAGGAGGAAAAAAAAAAAAAAACAAAATTAGACCAATCAGTCACTGAGGGTGATGAGATCAGTGGGCATCTCACTGTTTTCTCATATTATAATTTGAAAAGATTACATCATAAGAACCAAACACTTTTCATCCTATTCACATTATATTAAACAACTCACACTCCACTACCAAACATCCATCTTCTTCTCCACTCCTTCCTTCTCTATCTCTTCAGTCCTTTATTCTCTATCTCTTCTCTCGTCCAAATTTTAAAATGACTTTTTTTATGTGTTAAAAGTTTCAATAATTACCGATTTAGACAACCTAATGAATTGAAATGAAAAACTCTAAGGACTAAATAAATAAAATTAATAATTGCAAAATGAAAAAAATAGTATGCTATGGTATGCACTGTGCACTTTTTTAAAGTGCATACTATATGTACCTTATCACAAAATGTGTAATTTTCCTATGAAATTTCATAACATCAATTACAAAATGCGTAACATTACCACAAATTGATGTAACAAAAAATTTGGTAACAAAGCCACAAAGTTTTGCAACATCAATCACAAAATTTTGAACATTTTATTATGCTAATTTGTGACGAGATTACGCATTTTGTGATTAATGTTACCAAATATTATGATAAAATTACACATTTTTGTGATTGGGTGCGGATATCCCTAGTTGATAAGAGATGAAAGTAAAATTAACCTTTCTTTAAAACAAATAATAGCGTCTTCTCAATATTGTCTTGTTAATATTGTTTAATTTATTGTATGCCAATCAAATTCTTAAACTCATTCAATCAACACAATCAATCTTTTTATTTTCCATGTTTTGCGCAGATACTCCATTGAAATACGTTGATTCATGCAGTTTGATTACTTGGCAACATTCTGTATTTGAAATTCCAATATAAAAGTCGCAGCATACAACATCACTGACAACCTTGAAGAAACTTGAATTACAAAAAGAAAATACACAAGACAAGAACTTGCATTTGAGCCTCAATCCCAAATCTTACTTAAATATAGAGGTGATCTTAGCAATCAAATTATCCAACAAATCAGCAAGTGCACCACCAACACTCATGTCTGTTTCTTTGTCAAATGGGTATGGCTCCATTGGCTCAGTTGCTTCCAAAAGGTCCTCAATTGGAATTCTTGGTTTTGACCGCTCCAACGGACCTACATGATTGTTGTACTTTCTTGGATCTTCACAGAAATCCTAAGCAGAAAAAGAATGAAATTGAAGAAAATATATAAGTTTTTTTTTTATCACTTTCACATTTAAGCAATTAGTACATTTTTTGAGCTTTTATTGCGGTCATTTACCTGATCAGCGTGCATTTTCTTCACGAAAGTCTTGAATGTCTTAAAATTCTTCCAGTCCAATAGATCATCTGATAAACGAAGATATGTCACCGCATACATTCTCAAATTTGGATTGCCATCTCTGTTCACACCATTTGCCCTAGCGTTCAGAAGAATTTGATTATAAGCTGTGCGATCATATCTTGGAAGTGCATTTTCGCCCGCAACTTCAATGTTCTCTCTCCACCCTCCACTCAAGACCTGTACACTCAATTGTTTTATATGTGTCGTATATGTATATAGATAAATTTTATATATCCTATTTTCACAATGTATATATATGCATATTTTTTCCTTTCTTGATTTACCTGCTGAACAAGTTCTTGAGGTCCGCTTTTAGCATCAGCATTTTGCTCAGAGTCCCTCATCTCAAGGCACGTGAAATTCAAAATCGCATAATGCCTAGAAAGCATCCTTGCTATGGGTCGATACCCATCTCTATTGTTCAAGTTGTAGAATCCTGAAGTTAGCTCTGCGGCATGACTGTCCTCTTTATACCACCAATGGATTCCCGACACCTGTACTGACAATGAAATGTTTATTGTTCGATGGGAAAAAAAATGGTAATTATTGATAAATGTCGCGACATTTACTTTAGCAGCTAACTTGACTTTACAGCCGAGGAAAGCTTTATTGGCTTCATCAAGGATTTGATCACCGTGGCTCAGTAACTTGTTAGAATACCAAGTCAAGAAGAACTTCCCTTCTTCAGTAATGTATGTCCCGTTTGGTTTAAAGAACTCTGTTGATTCAGGTGTGTCGTTATATTCTCCTGCATTGTGTGGCACGTTCCATTCAGGATGCCCAGCATTTGTTGCAGCCTCCTTGAATTCTGCTTTAAGATATTTGTCATAGCACTGCAATAATGCTTTAGTAAAATATTTTAAATTTCCGAGGTGTTAACTAGGAAGAAATTTAGTTTATTAAGCTAGTAGTGGATGGGCAGTTCATAAGATCATCAAATTTAACCTGAAATTCTCCAATGCCGGGAAAAACCCACCCTTGATTTTGTGGGTAAGAGGGGTATCTGAGTTCCCCTGCAGGTCCGAGCCCTACTTCAATGTCAATTATGAGTCCAGCTTCTAGGAAGTCTGACATGTTCTCTCTGAAGCTCTTCATGTAGTCACTGTAGATCTAAACACATCAAAGCAACAATCTTGACATGGCCATAAACTATATATCTAAACACATCAAAGCAACAATCTTAACTTGACATGGCCATAAACCATCTTTGATTATGTCAGTGTGTTTCCATCTTTAACTACTTGAGTCCTCTAACCTAGCATATATTTGTATTACCTTTATTTAGATTGTAGTTTAGAATAGAGTAATTGTGAAATGGAAAAAGAAGAAAGTGATAATAAGAAATGGAAAGGACGGTATTGATTGAGTACTTCTTACAAAGTGATATTGTTTTAGATGAATATGCTCATGAATCATGATACATAGGTTTGGTTGAAGCTGTCATGCCAAATGAACTCATTGAGATTCTATTAAAAACATAATGACATTTGAATTTGTTTCAATCTTTGTTGTTCAACATACAATTGTATTTGAGCCGCCTTTTCATTCTTTCCTACAAGGTGATCAAAGATATTGAAGGAATCTTAAGAGCCTTTTTGTTTTTGGAAGGGTGCTTCAATTCAAACAGACCGAAGAAAAAATTCAATGAAAAATTGTGTGCATTCTAAAATGTGAAAGGGGATGAGTTATGAAAGCAAACATAAGAGCAAATATTTTCTAGTAAGGCACAAAGGGGTTTTTAGAAATGGCCAAAGGCAAAGAAATATAATTTCCAACACTGCCAACTCCTTTATCCCTTTGATAATCAAATTTGATGGAGTAATTTGGACTTTGTCCTCAACAGGGATTTACTCAATTAAATCAGCATGGGAAGAAACAAGGATAAAATATGGCACATCACAACATTGTTTGGTTCAGTGCTTTTATCATATGGTTGGGGTGTTGTAGCAGATTGGCTACCAAGGATTGGTTGAGAGAATGGAGAATGAAGGGGAACACTAACCACTAATGCTAGAAACACAAGAATGGGGCATAGAACCGAATATAGACACTAACATGGGCTTGTGGGCCGCACACTATGTTTTGGCAAGGGGCAAACTAGGGCTTGACCCGGTGAACTTGGATCTTTACTACCATTTCTCTGCAACAAGATAGTCTACAAAAATATTATCTAATGGTTCAAATTTAAAATTAAAATTAAATAATGTTAAAGTATTGCATTTTTTTTAAAAAAAAATTCCTACTCAAGATGACATCTCTTTCATTATTGCAGAAAAATAAAAGTATGGAAGAAGATGGTGGATGAGGCGGTCCTTTTATGTCTTGTTTGAGTCTTACCACTACGTGGTAGTTTCCTCTTGCCGTATTACTGCTCTACCAATTGTAAAAAAAAACTACTCTAACCATTTCAAGTGAAATGTTGCAAAGAGATGAGATAAGGAGAGCACCATTGTCCTTAGAAAATGCAATCCAATGGGCAATACAGAGTTGCAACAATAGAAATCCAAATAATGCAGTGTACAAGCTTTCTTTAGCAGTAGAAAAATGAAATGTTACCTCAACAGCAGTTCGGCCTGCAAAGAAAGGCAAATTGTCCACACCCATGGTGAGGTACTCCTTGTTCCTGTTACCACTTCGGTTAGTGTAAAAAATATCTGGGTCAGATTCTCCGATCTCAAGTACCCACGACGGAATCGGAATGTTCACAGCATCTCCTACATTGCCACCACATTGGTGAAATGACATTATAGCTTGTAGTCTAAGTCCACACTCTTGAACAAGTTGGAACAAGCTTCTATAGGCAGTCCAATCATACTGTTTTGGACCCTTGGATTCCACAATTCCCCACCACACATCCACCATGACCCCATCAACCCCTGCTGCTCTCAGCTCCTTGAGCTTCTTCTTCAGCCCATCTTTGTTTTCCAAAACATTGTCAACTATAATAACTTCCAACTGCCATAAAGAAAAAACAAAAGAAAAGATGTATCGGATGAGATCAGAGTATAGAGTTAGTTACTATGATTGAAATTAGTGATTTATGGAACTTACAGGGAGCATGACATAGAGAGGCACATAATTTGCTAGCATCTTTTCATGATGAGTGAGGAGAGTTGGAGCCTGCATTTTTTTAGCTTTGCCTTTGTCAGAGAATACAAATGGATGATGAAGAAATGGAGATATGCTATGGTTTGGTACTTTACTATTGTGGTCTTACATTCTTTTATAAATGGTTCCAATGTTGTCTGTAGAGGAAAATGATTGCATTGCATGGTGATGTGTGTCCAGTGAGTCTATTATTTGTTAAAGTGTACGGATAATCTATGGATAATGTGTCTGAAACACAGTATCTCACTACCCATGTCGATGATGTGTCATCAAGTGGTTCGCGGGCAGAAAATCCAACATTATACAGAATGATGTGTCTTGTTATGATAGTTTCATTTAAAAATGTTAAACTTATCATTATGAACAAAATTTATTAGTTTATCACTTCCACATAATTCTCAAAAATTATGTATAAAAATTATAGTGGTGTATATTGTTTTCAGATTTTGAAAGGTCCCCAAACTTTAATTCTTTTTGTCCAAAGTCTAAAAAAATATGAATAGAGATTCAAATTTCATTGTCAAAGGAGCTCATGTAAATACTGAAAACACATTTCTATCTAAAGACTTATAATAAATCTCTTTGTCGAAAGCCCATAAAATAAATCTTCTTGATTAAAGGCTTCAATTGTAAATGTTAAAATTATGCGTCACTTCTAAAATTCATACAATTTCAATGATATTCTCTTTTAAAGTGAAAGGTTTATAATGAATTATATATGAATTTTTATTTGTATAGCATTTTTTTTTGTTTCTTATGAACCAAATGCTCATGTTTTGCATGAAATGATGTGTCATTTACTGGGAGATGATCATCAAAAGCAGAAAGTCTATTGGTCCCAAGTTGTAGACTCATATATGAATAAATCTTGACCTTTGAGGAAAATTTTTGAATTATTTTCTGATTGTTTTTTCTCACTTAGTAGACCCACTGAAACAAAAGAGAGTTGGATGCCGGGAATTTCGGTCAATGTGATCATTTTGGATTAAATTTTTTGAATGATTTTCTGATTTTTTTTCTCACTTAGTATACCCACTGAAACAAAAGAAAGTTGGATGCCGCGAATTTCGGTCGATGTGATCATTTTTCAGTCAATGTGATCATTTTGGCCCCATTGACTCGAGGGTGATTCTACCTACATTCAAAATATTTTCCCACTAATCTACCTCACATATATGAAAATTGTGCCCTGTTTCCAACTTTCTATCCTCTTACAATGAAATAAAGGATTTACATCACAAGACCAAATTATGGTTACATTAAATACCTCCTTTCTCATAGGGAGGTTGTGAAGAGAAGCTTAAGGGAGTGTATTAAAAAGAATTTGACTTCTCTATGTTAGACTCAAATATCCCATTCAAAAGCTATGAGAGGGGTTCACTAGACATACACTCTTTTCCTAATTTTTGGATGGGATAATCCAATCAATTAAAGAGAAGTCCAATCCTATTAAGAAATGTCATTAGCTCCTTGAGCTTGACTAGGAGCATGAGTTTTTAAAGTAATGATATACAAATAGCATATTCATACAAAATATTTGTCTAAAATGATGATGTTCAATGTAAACCTTTTACTTAAAGATGATTTTTATTTGAGTAGTGCTACCGACCCCCAGTGAGCCGACCCCACTGACAACCCCCAGTGAGGTGTCAGCTCCCATTGGCTGAAAAAAAAAAAAAAAAAAAGAGTTTTTTTCCTCCAATCAGAGAGGACCCCCAGTACCCCCACTGGGGGTCCAACGCATTTTCCTTTTTATTTACAAAATGACATTATCACATCACTCTTGTGATAATTTTTGTGTAAATTTGCTCTACGGTTATTATTAATCTTTTTAAAAGAGTAATGACACACAAATAGAATTTTTGTACAAAAAAATTATACAAAATAATGTTTTTGCATGGTCTTTTTATTTTTAAGGTAAAACACCTATAGTTGTTACTCAAAATTACAAAATGTCACTATTGTAAAAGTTTGATGTAAAAATTATGTTTGTAAATATATTTTTTCTTCTAAATGACAATAATGACCATGAGGCCATGGAAAAGGGTAAGAAAATCTCAACACATGCAATGCAAAGCTATATTCTCACCAAGCAACATTGGTAAGAGTTTATGAAACAAATAAATAAACAAGGCCCACCATAAGATTTAAAGATGGCTTGTTTACCTCTTTCCCTGTGGTGGAAACCTCAGATGCTACAGCTTGAGGACTTCTCACCACACTGCCAATGTTCAATCTCTTCACATAATTTCTTCCTGGCTCTTTCACTTGCCTTCTTCCTCTTTGTACACTTTGAATTCCATAAACTGGTGCCATTTCCGGAGCCATTTCTTGCTCACAACATCGAATTCTCTTTCCCAAACTGCCTAGTTTTGAAGCGATTGTGCTTGTCATGGTGACAGATGAGGCTTCTTCCCTTCTCACTTGTTTGGAGATTTGTTATCATGTCTTTGAATTAAGAAAATGCTCTGTATGTGAATGTGAACTAAAAGTGACAGAGAGGAAAGAACAAATATCTAGTCTAAGCATATGCTGAATGCGGAAAAGAAACAAAAAAATCTGATTTGTTGTTTATTGATTGTTAAGCATTTCTTGTGGGCTATATGAGTCTGTAAAAATTATGTGTGGTTGGCAAGTTTTTTCATAGAGTTCTGCAATTTTGTGGTGGTTTGAATGTATCAATCTTGAAAAAAAAATTTCATTTTTCATTTGTGTTTTTTTTTTTTTAAATTTTTTTTTTTGTTTTGTTATGTATCTTCCTTTTCAAGTGATTTGTTTTGTTTTTCTTCTTTTGTCTAGACATTCAAATCCATCGCCTAGGATTGTGACACAGAAAATGAATTGCTTTGATATTTTTTTCCAAAAGGTACTAAAATAAGATTGTTGGAAAAGCACAAGGAAGGAAGAAAAGAGAAAATTCACATGGAGACATCAAAAGAAGAGATATTCCATATGCCAACCAAACTGATCTTTCTTTCTTTCTTTTTTCTCTTTTTAAAACATCTAATTAAACAATTTTATAGATATTTCAACAAGTTGAAATCACTAAACAGACATGTGGGGCCTTGTGAGAATAACTACTGGCCAATCATATCGGATGTGTTTGAAAAATATTCCAACTAATTGTTCCCGGCCTTCCCAAATTTCTCTTCCTTTTGCTCTAATGCATTCTTAGCCGTAGTTTTGTGTGATAATCTCGTGACATAATTGCATGAGTGGAGTGCATTGGGTTAGGGATACAAAATTAAAAAAAAAAAAAAAAAAAAAAAAAAAAAATTGGGAATAAAAGATATCGTGCGACTGTTCCCAAGTTGTTAAGTGCCAAGTTCCACTGGACAGATGTCTTATGCTAAATCTCTTGCAGGTTTTGGTTTTGAAGATAGAGAAAACAGAGCAGTACTGTAATCTGAAATCTATACATAGCAGATATTGGCCTAGATTTGACAAGCAAAAGGACATGACACTGGTTGCTAATATGCTATTGAATCTTCTTCTTCTTCTCATCTTTCAAATGTGTTTTTTGTGATGCCACTGCTGCCAGTGGAATTGGTATGGCTTTTGCATCAAATTACTCATCAACACAGAAGAAGCAACACATAGTCCTGGGTTGAAGATGAATGAGATAATCAAACAGGATTGCCTTTGCACACTCAAAAACACAAACTTTTTCCAGAATTTGTCAAACTCCATTTGAAATTCTGTCTCAATGCTTGGTCCCAAATGAATCTATATACTGGCATTGAAAAACATGTGATTTGGATTGGTCAAGGTTAGTAACCGCTAGTAAGATACACACATTATAACCATTAGGCTAACTTCAGTGATTAATGGATATATCCATCCAACAACTTAAATATCGACTTTGTGTTTGATGAGTATATGGGTCAGGCCAAGCCTGCTAACCCAACTTGGTCCAAACCCAAGGCCTAAGGGAGGACGATAGGACCGCCAACATGTCAACAATAGACTCATCTAGCTCGATCGGAAAAAAGAACCTCAATTTACATCCGACTGACCAACTAGGCGTTGGGGATCAGGGATCCCACGTAAGACCTGCCAAAAATTATATCAAGCAGAAAAACACACCCACACTCAAGGAGACACCATATTTAACGTGGTTCAGCCTCAATGCTTACGTCCACGGGAGAGCAGCCGGTTATCACTATAACAATGGAGAGATTACATAAAGATTATAATAGAAGAGGAACTCACTCTCCTCACTCACCCACTCATCCGTCTCCCTCTCTCACACCAAGAGAGACGGTCTCTCCGCCTCACATCTCTCACTCTCTCTTGTTTGCTCTCTCTCTCTCAATTAACTCTCCTCCCACCCTCTCCATTTATACACAAAGCTGGCTGGCCTTGCACATAGCCAGCTGTTCCTTCACAAAAGTGGCCGTCCACCTTTGTGACTTGTCGGTTGGCAAGCTGACTTGTGCGTTGGCTTCACATGGAGAGTTCCTCACTCATCATTCCTCACATGGGGTGATAGATATCCAACACTAGGTCGGTCAAGAACGAACATAGCCCAAGTTAGTCGGGGACAACCTAAAGGACAAGGTGCGTGGCTAATGGCCACTGGCACATTCCATGCAGAATATGACATAGACCTGTAGAGAACATGCCATGTCCCTTGCCTCTTGCAACCTGCATCTGCCGCTAGGGCAAAAGGGATGTGAACCTGCAAAGCACTGTTACATACACGACAACCTGTAAGAGAAAAAAAGGACTCCAGAGGCACTCCTACTTTACATTCAGTGTTCCATATTCATATATAAATTAGCGCACACACTCAAAGGTACATTGGTCTCATCTCCTTTCATTTCTCCATTTGAGTTCTAGTGAACTAACTTTATCATCGGAGGGGCCTTGAGAAGGACATTCACCGTTGAGTTCTCAAAGATTTGTGTGCAAGTTCACTCGATGAAGACTTGAGACCATCTCAGCTACCCCAACTCTGCTATGGATCCAGTTGGGCCTATAAACCTATCAGTGTCCAACCTTAAAATCTCTCAATTACTAAAAATTTTAAAATATAAAAATCTTGAAATATGATTTAATAATTAAGAGTATTTTACAACTAGAGAATAAGAAATTTGGGTAGATATATTATAAGGGATTAACTAATTCACGGCTGCTCCGTGAAAGACAGATTTACGGACTGTCAATGAATAAAAGACACATCAACTAATTTTAGTTACATCTTAAATACTTCACTGGGCTACATGAGATTCTACATACACCATACCACATGTGCTTATCCCCCTCTTCCTTTGCCGCCTCCTTTGGTAACTATGAAGCACGGGTGCGAGTACGGATACATTGATACGGTAAATTCTTTAAAAAGTAAGGTACGGATACGGCTGGAGTACGTCAAAATTTTTTTTTTATTTTTTTTATTTATAGCTAAACATCCAACATAAAAATCAAAGTTTCAATATCAAAACTAAAAAAAGAGCAACTTATCTAAAAAGTTATATAATTTTTTTTTTTTGATTGTCCAAAATAGGATATAAAAGAGAGTAAAGCCATGATTCATAGGTAAAGGGTGTTGGAAACTAATTACTTGATGATTTTTGAAGTTGAAAGAAGAATAATAAAAGTTACAACAAATTCTAGCAGCGGCAAAAAAATAAAAAATAAAAAATCACCATGCCGTACCCAAAACGTACTCAACCCGTACCCACGACGTACCCAGACCGTATCCAAAAGTATCTGTCGTACCCAGCATGTATTCGGCGTACCCGGTACGCGTGCAGCCGTACCAGTACGCGTACCCACATTTGGTAAGTACTCAGTACTCTTATGACACCATTTTTCGAGTAACTGTGCTTCATAGGTTGGTAACAATGCCCATCCTCGACCGCTTTACCCACAACCCACACCGTCGTCTATCGCTACCTATGCTCTTAACCTATCCCTGCCATCGGCAAACAACACCTCTTTCTCTCTCTCTCTCTCTCTCTCTCTTCCCATCTACTCTAATCACTGCTTTCTTCCTTTTCCTTTTCCCTTTCCACTCCTACAATCCCCACTAGACAATGGGTGGGTTTGAACAAGTAAAAATGAGTTATATATTTAAAGTAATTCAATTCAAACCCGTCCATTTAATAAATGAGCTTAAACATATTGGAGTTGAATTGGATACGAATTGTACAAATAATCCCAACCAATCCCTTTACTTTCTCTTTTTATTTATTTTATTTTTAGAATTGTTGTCCATTTCAATAGACTTAAATGAGTAATCATGTCCAACCAAGGTTTTAAAAGGCGGCCGCAACCGTTATGTAACGCCATTACGTAACAGTTGTGGTGGTTACCACCACCCGTTACGGCCGCTTTTGCAGTGTGATTGAGATTCACAGGTGTGTTAGCCGTAGTGGTCGTAACAGTGCCGTAACAGCTGTAACGGCCTGTTACGCACCATTACGTAACGGTTCCGAACTCTTCTTTCAAAAAAATGCACAAAAAAAAAAAAAACTGAAAATGGGAGAAGAGGGATAGAGAGAGAAGAGGGAAGATAAAGAAGGAAGATGGAGGAGCAAGAGATAGAGAGAGAGAAGAGGGAAGATGAAGAATATGTTATTGATTTGTTGAAACTATAAGACCTATGCTATTCTATTCAGCTGCTATTATTCAACTATTTTGTTTGTGTGTGTCTATCTATATATTGTTTAATAATAATAATAATAATAATAATAATAATAATAATAATAATAAGTATGGTCATTATCTATTTGGCTTGATTAAATATGTATATATATATATTTTTAGGCTCTTATTTATTTTCTTACTTTTATCATTGTTTATCTTATATATAATAGTTAGTGATTATTTTTTGTATAATATAAAGTCATTAATTATTAAAATAAAATGTAAAAAACTCAGTTTATAGTGATTTAAAAATATGAAATATATTGGATCATACTTAAAAATTTACAAAAATTGATCAATATTTATTTTAAAACCCAATAAATATGATCATGGAAAAAAAAATATGCGTATTGATAAGTTTTTTTCAAATTGTGCAAAAAAAAAAAAAATTTACGGTTCTGGTTACCGCAACCGTTACGTTACGGCCTTTACACCCCGCAACCGCAACCGTGTCACCGCCACCGTTACGGCGACCGCAACCGCTTTTTAGAACCTTGTGTCCAACCCATATAAATTCAATTATAATTTGGTTGACAATGAACAATCCAATTAAGTCCATTTATTCATCGGAACGGGTTAATATGGATTTTAAATGAGTTTAATTGGACGAGTTTATGGGTTTGAGATGGATTTGCCACCTATAAGTCCCTATCATCAACCAGCACAGACCATCACATTTCTCTTGTTCTATTTTTTCCAATTTTCTCTTTATTCTTGGTTGGATTGTGATGTGAGGATAAAGGGTACTGCTAGTGTGGATTGATTGTGCCCATCATAGTGGTAAATTTGTTACAAATGTTGGGGATCTGGGATCCCGCCCAAGACCTTCCAGAAATTATACCAAGTAGAAAAACACACCCACACTCAAGGAGACACCATATTTAACGTGGTTCGGCCTCAATGCTTACGTCCACGGGAGAGTAGTCGGTTATCACTATAACAATTGAGAGATTACAGAAAGATTACAATAGAGGAGGAGTTCACTCTCTCCTCACTTACCCACTCACCCGTCTCCCTCGTTCACACCGAGAGAGACGGTCTCTCCGTCTCACATCTCTCACTCTCTTTGGTTTGCTCTTTCTCACTCTCTTAACTCTCCTCTCACCCTCTCCATTTATACACATTAAGATGGAAGTGGAGAGGCTGGCCTTGTACATGGCCAGCTATTCCTTCACATGGTCAGCTTGTCTTGTGCGTTGGCTTCACATGGAGCACATGGAGAAGAGATCACCCTCACATGGGTGATAGATATCCAACAAATCACCCCCTCAACCCATGTGAGGTGATTCACAGCACACATTGCTGCTAATCTTGTCACGCCCAAATTTCAGCATAGTTAGCTTCTCCTCACTGAGATGTTTGCACCCCCTGGAGTTAGAGATAATACACCAGAGATATAAGAGGAGGAGGAAATCCTACATCCTCAACTCAACTCACACCACTCTCTGATTTGGAGAGAGCCTCTGCTCCTATCTCCCACAGATCTCTTCCATGCTTCCTATCTTGGATGTCTTCACTTGCTATACTTGAACTTGCGTAACCAAGATATCCGACACCCCCTGATTGGATGTCCTGCACCCCCTGCTGGGATGCCCTTGACTGTCATGTATTGCCTCGCAGGACCAGTCATTGGAGCAATAGAAAACTCATTGTTTATCACATCAACATCCTCAGTTTTCTTTGCTCGGAGCTTTTCCTCTAAACTATCAGCCTTTGCCTTCTGCACTTCTGAACGACCTCCTAGCGTTTCCATACGCTCGTCGTCTGTGCCTTTGCAATCCCTGATTTGCTGTCCAGTAGATTGATGGTTGACAGGAGCTCCATCTGTCAAAGCATCGTCAGCTATGCAATTCCTTGCATAGTGCTCGCACCCATGGCTTCTGGTCTCCCTGCATCGAGCTCGCCTAAGAGATCCGCATCAACTCTATCCTCCGCTGCCATGGAAATAAAGAAACCACCATAGAGAAAAGAGACTTGCCACTCCTTGGCGCGCACTCTTGCGTTTTACCAGTCTTAATTTCTCTGTCTGGAAGTTCCTGTGAACTTTTAACAACCCGCTGCTGCATACTCTACCCGTGTCTTCTCTGCATTGTACATTTGCACATTGTACAACACTCTTGCGTACCCACTTGTGCTTTTATACCTCTATGCTTGCGCTCAGTATGCTCCTCTGCAACTATTGTTCTACACGTCCACATACCACCAGTACCTACTCGTATACAGTAGCTCCAACAGCCACAGCATTTCCTTGAGCTTGTACTTGTTGCCAAATCATCTATCTGTCGATAAATGGACTTTTTGATTGAACCAGATCTTCCGATCAACTTCAGAGATAATCATCTCTACAATCCTTTGATCGCCCCTTGACCAATCCTGATCTCCCTCGATTTGTCATTTGATTAAGCCTGATCTCTGTTGGTCTCCAATGATCTATCTCGATCTGTATCTGATTGTCCAATCTGGTCAGAATCTGCCCATTCCAACCTCTTCAGTGAATTCGGAGCGTTCCACAATATCCGGTAACCTTCCTTCGATTATTGAAGATGACAAACTCCCATGTTTTGACAATCTTTAAAAACCGTTTAGAATTTCACTATTCTGACCTCGTGGTTGCGTCCGAAACGGTCCATTTAGCTAGGACCAACCTTTGCTGCACTTTCGGGGACCTCACTGAAAAACATCCCCGAAAGTTGGGCCACACCACAATTTTCTGAAAATTCTGGGCCAAATTGCAATTTTCAGAAGTTTAGGGAATATTCTGTGTTCCAACAGAATATTCCGTCCACTGCACCTGACGCCGTCTGCCACTTTAATCTTCATTCTTTTTATAGAAATTTTGATTCCAAAATCTGACCGTACGGATGTGTCCGGAATACTCCAAATAGTTGGAAAGCACTATTAGATCGTCAGAAATGGACTTCGGATGGCTTAGATCAAGCCAAAACATTTTGGACGCCTCATATCTGCGGCTACACCTTAGCCGCGTAGCACTGGATCCCTTCTCCGCGTGTTGATGTGGCAGATGACGTGGCATTGACTGGGCTGCCACGTGGCGATGACTGGTCTGCATACGTGGCAGACTCGTGGCCGTCCCTAGCTGACGTAGTACCACGTGGTGATGACGTGGCACTGACGTGGCGCCACGTGTCTCGTCATCTTCCTCTGCCACGCGTGTGGCACGTGCACGTGCACGAGACTAGGCAAATGTGCTAGCCGAGTATACGGCGCGTGGTGGCGCACGCTGAGACTGGGACTTACGCGTCATCTTTAGTAGGCGCATGAGGGTGCGTCCGGTGTTTTTTGGGGCTCTGCTTTGCATTTCTGGTGTGCCTTTGATCCCCAACAACAAATCCCATTTATTCTTGTGACATAATCTAATAATGATTTTCCTTAAATCATTTGCTTGCCGGACTTTAACTTCTGTTGGCTTTTTGGCTTTCGAAGGTTATTATTGTAATTGCGAGCGTGCCAGCAAGGATCAATCAGTCCTTACAGAAAATTAATTGCCAACCAATTATCAGACGATTGTATTTTAGTTCTTTCAGCCTCAATGAAAATGACTTTTACTGGTGGCTTGATTTAAGAGAATTAAGCAATATAACAATCAAATGAAGAACAGTTGAAGTATTTCATTAAAATGAAAAACTTACAATGATCCAAACTCAGCCTCGTAGAGGTTTACAGCAACAATCTACTTGAAACTACTCCTATGAACGAAGTGCAGTGCAGGAATTTAAAGTACAGGAAATGTAAGACTGGAAAGGAAAATAAGTATAATAAGACTGGTTTTTTAGATCTGAGTCTGGGGGTTTTTTCTAGGGCCTTCTTTGCTATTTATACTACTCAAGGATGACCATCGAATTGCACTTCTAATCGTCGAACTGCTCCTCCATGATCGTTGATCATGTTGCCTTAAGATTAGCTCCATTACACCATTACTTGCAGTTAGGCTTCCCTCATAAATTTGAATTTGAAATGTGAGTAACCGTTGAAGCCACATCACCTTGCATCTCTTTATTGATCCACTGCTACTCAGATCTCGTAATAACCAATACTAACTGCCACGTGTACGATCAGGATCGAAGACTTGAATAGTCTTCTTATATTATTCTTATTTTGCCACGCGTCGAATTGTAATTGGCTTGTACAAAATATGTAGCCAACATTACCCCTGCACTAATATACCCAATACTTGGTGATATTAGTGGATCAAGGTCCTTTTCCCACGTCTTAGAACGTGCATGGGTTTTGCATTCTCCCAGAAATATAACTGTCATCCATCATCTGCATTAAACTCTCCTTCAATCTTTTGAACACTCCCACCACCTTAGTATTCGAACAGACTGATACATTTTTTATGGCCGAATCAATTTTCCCCTCCATTAATCGAGCACACGAAGAGTCATATGATGATGTTGTTCTTCCTCGAAAGAACCTCCATGCATTAATTAGCCACCTGTACCCACCTTTCTATATTCAGGTCATGGATGCCTTTGCAAATTATCAACCCTTGGACTTCGAACATATTGTCCTTAATCCTTTGATTCAGAAACTTACAAACATGGACATGGGAAGTTCTTCTTCTGACTCACTCTTGGACTACAAACAAATTGCTCTCAAACCTTTGATTCAGAAAGTCGCAAATATGGACATGGGAAGTTCTTCTTCACAACCCTCTGCATGGGATAAGGCTGCAACTTCTTCCTCTTCTGGGGCTTCTGATTGGACAAGCTGGTCAAAACCTAAGGCCTGTGATTTGAGTGTCGAGTTTACTGACCCTTTAGAGTTCCCTTCTTATGCGCGAAGCTCGGTGGTCTATCCTTACGTGCCCATCGATCGTCGACGCAGTTTGGAGGAAAATCTGCTTGTAGCGTGGTACACATCCTCCATGCCTACAAAGACAGTGCATGCTGCCCGACGTCTCGAAGAGACACAAGGGTACAATCCATCGTTCTTAGCCCAGAAGGCGAAGCTTTACTTTTCTGAATGGCTCGATTATATTAATGCCCTTGTTTTTTCTGCTTTTGCTCCTCCTCCTGAAGTGGAGACTTCCATACCTTCTCCTCCACCAACTCCTTGCTGGGCAGAGAGGTTGAGGCTTGCCCTCTCCGCGGATAAGGTCTTTCCACCTTACAAGCCTCTACCTTCCCCTAATCCAGCTGAGCGGAAGCAAGCTCAACTTCTGCTGGCGGCTTTCTCTCACTTGCCTTTCAATGTTCTTGAGGACGAAGTCCCTCTCAAGAACCTTCGATGGGCTTGTGATATTCTGACTCGGGGTCATGTCCTCAATCCCCTCACCCAAGCAGAGCTTCATATGTTTTTGGACCAACTTTCATTGCTTCTCCACTGGCATCGGACCTCTATGGCGACCACACAATCTTTAGACCAACTCCCGTCCCTTCGAGTTCATGCCCAGTACGAAGCAGCGAACTTCATTGAAGAATTCGATGATTTCAAGAATAAAGATTCTGCGTACTGGGATGACTTGGATATAGACGAATTGGAACAAGGATTGAGAGAAACATCATTCAAAATAAAGGCTGAAGAGCTCTTTTACGAAGTGAGAGCACATCAACTCATGCAGCCAATGTTAGAAGAAATAGAGGATAGAATAAAGAAAGAACAGAAATTCATTGATCATAGTTGGACTAAATTTCATGATCTTGTTATTTATTCCATTCCCTATTTTTATGAGCTTGATTTTGTACCCAAATAGGGCCATTTGATGTAATTGCTTTTGCTTTAATACCACTAAGACTTTTTCTTTGTTTGGTATGCTTTGATCTTGTCCCCATTTGTCTTTAAAGCAAATTCAGGGCTTCGAACTGAACAATCTTATTCTTCGAATTTGGACTCAATCGTTTTAAATGAAACACTAAAAAGAACCAACAATGAACCTTTCAAATTCAAGGAATATAGTTAACAATTTTTGCTGATTTTCATTTAGAATTAGTGCTTCGAATTTAACAATCTTACCCCTTAAAGCTTGTTTTAATCATAACCAACATATGGTCATGGTTAGTATGATCAACCAATTTTAAATTGATCATTTTTGCTTCGAAGAACAGTCCATGCTGTTTTTAGTTCAAAAGACAATCTCTGTCCGTATGTATACAAACCAACTATTGGTTTTGATATTTTGAATACCAATTCCCATCCTTAAGGGGTCTCAAATTTTACTTCGAAAGACATTACTTTTATTGAGAAACCTAAAACAGGTTTTCAATCCTTTTGAAGCAAACAAATACTTGAATATTCTTGCATCTTAGGTATGGAATGTGCTTCGAAGCCGGCTTGGTAGTTTCGAACCCGTTGTTGTTTGACTTTTAGCGCCAAAATCTGGTTTTTTTATGTTTCGAACACCAATTCCCATCCTTAAAGGGTCTTAAGTTTTACTTCGAAAGACATTACTTTTATTAAGAAACCTAAACCAGGTCTTTAATCCCTTTGAAGTAAACAAATACTTGAGTATTCTTACATCTTTAAGTATGGAATTTGCTTCGAAGCCGTTGTTATTTGACTTTTGGCGTCAAAATCTGGCTTCGAAACCAAATATTTTACTTCGAGTTGGTATCAACATATGGGATGTGTTTTTCCCTCCAAAAGTATCAATGTTGAAGGAAACTCTTTGTATTCGTACTTTTTGTACTTAACGAATTACGCGATATATCTTTCAGATACAAAGGCTTTTAAAACCCTTTTATTTCATGCTCTGAAATCACTTGCTCGCTCAACACACAAACCCTTTATCTCTACCGATCTTCCACTTCTTTCTACTTCCTTTCCCAGCTTCGTCATCTGAGAAAGCGTTCTATCAATGGCTTCCTCTTCACTGAAAGTGCCAGTTGTAGAGCGTGCGAGCCCGTCTGTAGCCCTAAAAAGGCTCATTGATACAGAATGTGAAAAGTACAAGGCTGGGGAGAAAAGTGCCATCGACGGACGCATCTTCATCCCTCGTCGTCATGTGCAACAAGACTATGTGCTTGGGCCCATATTCAAGGAGATTCACTGAGCTTCCAGCTCTATATCCTCGTCTGGAAGACCATTGTCTCCTTTACGAAGGTGGCCTTGACTGGAGGAACTGGAGGACGAACCGCCCCCACCGATGCTGGCCTACGGTGAGACCGGAGTGGCAAGAATGGTATGATTGAGTTGTCCCTAATAGGACCTTGGACCTTCAAGAACTCTGCCTTCTCGACGCCCTCCGACTATCCAGGTTAACCATCTCAGAGGACCCTTTCTTAATCCCTGCTGCCCTGTGCTTTTGGAATTCTGCTTTTAATTTCTTTCAATTTAGATGTGGGATGATGGCCCCTACTGTTCTTGACATTTGCCACTATTAGGATTATCCCCATTGGAACCCCCATTGGACCAGATTATCCTGACCTAGCAGTCCCCTTTTCCCTCCCCTCTCTTAACTCATCCTATAGTGACTTCGTCAAGGCTGAGAATAAAAGAGAGGGTCCTGTGACTGATAGGGAATTCTTTCTTTCTACTATATTGGCTTTGCAAGTTCCTTTTCTGCACTTCCTCTCAAGAATTATGCCTGAATTTGCCCCTCTTGCCAAAGCCCTTGTTTTACAAAAGAAGGTGGCTTTAGCTCCATACGTCTAGGTCACGTATATAGAGCTTGCTCTCTTTTTGTGAGAAACCCTTAGATGCCAATCAAGGGGGCCATTTTGGATTCTTCAGCTTTGGCTTTTGCTTATTTCACTGAGTTACAATCCAAATGCCTTAAATTTTTTGAGCCAAACCCTCCTACTCATGGCATGAGGCTAGCCAATGCTTCACTTTATCCTTCTACCTTTGCTTTTTACTTCTCTTTCTTCCACCAGCTTCTAGCTTCTCCTCCTTCTTACAGCTTTCGTCCCTTCGAACCATTACCATTGGCCCATCTTGGTTAAGAACTTCCTAAGTGATAGATTTTGCGCTCACCTGTTCATAAAGATATATGGGCTTCTATTCTGCTCCTTAGAGAATTATTCATTGGAACATGAACTCCAGAGCTTACAAATGCATTGCTGAGCCTATTGTCCTGCTCAATTTGCTAGATTTGGCTTCTCACAAGGGGTCCCAATACCTCTCTGCAGCAACACCAATCTAAGTCTTACCACCAGGGATTTGAAAGTTCGAAGGTCCAGACTAGAAGAGGCAACTTCTAAGTTTATACAGGACGTGGTCGAATTTGAGTACATCTTTCCTTCCTCAAGGTAACCCGTTGAAGAGGTACCAAAATCCTCAAGGTAACACCGTTGAAGAGGTACCAAAATTGTGGGTGACCAATATGGAAGTATACTTAGCCATTTCTCCTAAAGATCTACTAATGGTGTTGGATGTGCCCAAGCCCAAAGGAGCTGGAGTTGTTACTTCTTCCACTGTTCTTACCACTGTTCCTGCCGCCTCCACACCACACCTGCTCCTGCTGCCTCTCAACTCCTCCTAGAGTTACTCAGGCTGCCTCAAAGAAAGGTAAATACCCTTGTTTTCTTTTTCTTTTTCTTTTGCCTTCTTTATAATGCTTTTAGCCTCATCTTTAGCTTCTTTTGTGAAGGTGGTGCGGGTGTTTCACAGGGAGATTCTCCTCAGAAGACCCAAGCTTTACAGCTCCTCAGGAGCAAACAGCAAAAGAAGAAGGAAACTCTTGCCTGATCCTGTGAAGGAAGTGCCTGAAGTTCAATCAGCAAGAAGAAGAAGAAAGAAGAGAAGATCAAGAGCAAGAGGCACTCGTAAAAGAAGGAAAAGAGCAACTGTCTCTCCTTGATTTGGATCAAGATCCCACTCATGAGACAACTGCCAGAGTAGCAGAGGAACTCACTTCTGAGGAATCTGAATCCCAGATTGAGGAGAGAGAAATTGAGAAAGAGCAGGCAATACCAACACTGAGAAAGAAGAGAAGGAAGATGACTGTCTCTCCTTCTGATTTGGTGGAAGACCCTATTCATGAAGCAGCTGCTAAGGCAGTAGAACAAGAGCATTCTAAGGCCATAATTGTCTTTGAGAGAGCTGAGAAGAGACGGCAGCAGCAATTCTTAAGAGATGAAGCAGCTGCTGCTGATGCAATCCAAAGGGAAACTGCAAGAAGGCAACATATTGCTAAGCACTATTCCCTTCGAAGCTCTCCTATTGCTGCTATCACTTCTGAAACAAGTAATTTTTTTTTTATACTTCTACTGTTTCTCCCTTATCAAATTTTTGGTATTAAAACTTGACATTACTTTACATCTCTTCTTTTGCAGCAACAACTTCTGAGCCTATTCTTCCAATAAGGACTCCCTCAGTTTCAGTTGAAGTTGATCAGATGCAAAATGTGAGGACTATTCAGATAATACTCCCACTTCCTAGGCCTACATTCAATATACCCCCTCCTGAGGCCAAGCATTCCTGCATCTCTTTCCTTTGGATTAAATCCGTATCTTCCTTACTTATCTTTGGATCTACCTCAATTCAGTTCTCTTTCGAGCCTTGCTCTTCCCCCTCCTCCTAAAAATTCCAACTACTGCTACTCTCTCTCTATCTCTGATGGTAGCTGATTCCCCTACAGAGGTGCTGGCAGCTCTCCAACCCATGGTTTATTACTTTACCTACTTCCAGCCCTTCTTCCCTTGACCTATTGGTGGCTAGGACCATAGAGACTGCTGAAGATGCTCCACCCATTTCTCCTATCCCTATGCAGTCCTCTGTGCCTTCCACCACTGCTCTTTCTGCACCCCTCATGTCCACGGATGAGGTAGATATCTTCGAAGCAAGACTAGCCAGTCTCTTCGACATGCCTCTACCTCTCCAATAGCTATATGATGAGCTGAGCCATTAGTTCTGGCTGATTCCTTATTAGAAATTCTTGAGAGCTCTCTTCCTCCAGTAGTAAGCCTTCTGCACCTCTGATGGACTTAGACAGCTGTCTGGAGTTATTGATATCTTTTCAAGGATTCCTTTCGAGGCTTTACAAAGGCCTATAATAAGAAATGGCTTCCTTCAGTGCTGCAAAGTTGTTGAGCAATCCAGTATAACTGTCTCAAGTCATCTATCTCAGGCAGCAGCTACTATTGACTTTTACATCAACATTTGTCATGCTGCCAGGCTGCAGAGGAGAAATTAGTGAGAGACCAGAACTTTGTTTCCACAGTACATGCTGAAGTCTCAGGCTAAAGGAACAACATTCCTCTGTCTTCCATTTTCGAACCAACTACTGGAGAGGAAAGCTCAACTTGAGGAGGAGCTATCTGCAGTGAACCAGGCCTTGATCCGAACTGACACCAAACTGCAGATCACCAACCAAGGACTGGCTGACCGAAAGCAGGAAATGACCACACCATTCAGTTGTTTTCATCTTTTAATAATAGAGCATCCATTGTAAAAGAACAACTGAGGCATTGTAATGATTTTTGGGCCAATTTATGGCAGAATGTATTCAGCTCTTTATGAAGGACAAATTCTTATTTATCATTTGAGTATTTTTGTGTTCTTGTACTTGGCATTTATTTTACTCCTTGTGTTTCCATATAGTTGGAAAATAAGGCTTCAAATATACCTGCCATTAATCTTTTTGGGATATACATATCCATTCAAATTTCTCAAATGGTATGCTCCAAAAGGAAGGACTCTATGGACTTGGTATGGTCCCTCCCAGTTAGGTGACCATTTGCCAAACTTATGGCTTTTAATCCCTATTGGGAGTATGGTTTTCCACACCAAATCACCTTCATCAAAGCCAATGTGTTTGACTTTTTTATTATAGTTTTTGGCTGCTTTCTTCTTTTGGAAAAGAATGCTATTTAATGCCAGAATTCTAGCTTCATCTATGCTTTCTAATTCCAAGCACATACTCTGATGGTATTGCTCAGGATTTAACTGGTCTTGGCATCTTACTCTCAAGGACTTAACATTAATTTCCACAGGTAACACTGCATCATGCCCATATACTAAGGCATAAGGAGTGACTCCTGTGCTTGACCTTGGGAAAGTTCTATAAGCCCACAATACATCCAACAACAAGTTATGCCAATCCCTAGGATTGTCTTCCACAACCTTTTGTATTCCTTTTTTCAAGGACTTATTGGATGATTCAGCTTGACCATTGGCTTGTGCATAATAGGGGGTGGAATTAACAAGGCTAATTCCAAACTCTGCCACAAAAGACTTTACCATTTTCCCATCAAACACAGTCCCATTATCAACGGTTATAGTCTGTGGGATACCAAATCTGTGGATTAAATCCTTAATGAATCCAATACCTCAGTTGGTCTACAGCCTTGTATGGCTTAGCTTCGACCCATTTAGTGAAGTAATCAGTGGCCACTAAGATGAAACAATGATGCTTCGAAGAAGGTGGGTGTATTTTCCCTATCATATCCATGGCCCATCCTCTAAATGGCCAAGGCTTTACTACCGTATGCAGGTCAGTTATGGGCACATGCCTGATTGTGCCATGCTTTTGACATGCCTGGCAACCCCTTGCATATTCTATGCAGTCTTTAAAGATAATTGGCCAATAGTAGGAATGCCTTCGAAGCAACCACCTCATCTTCACACCAGGCTGATGAGCACCACAGATGCCTTCATGAACCTCAGCCATAGCTGTTAAGCTTCTTTTGGGCCTAAACATTCTAGCAATAAAAACCATCTCCCCCTCTTTTGTAGAGAGCATTACCGTATATGATGTATTGCATAGATTGTAATTTAATTTTTCTGCTGGCCTTCGAAGATGGGCCAGCCAAGTACTGCATTATTGGATGCCTCCAATCTTGTTCCTGTAAGTCATTATGATTGACTTCCGGACCACATTCCTTTTATTTAAGGTGGTATGATTTCTGGTATGTTGTTGGCTTATGTCCCTTTGAGTATTATCCCTTCTCTTGAAATTCGAAGCTTTCTGAGCCACATCATTAGCTCTATTATTTAAGAATCTTGGGACATGAGTCACATTTGCTATTTGAAATTGAGAAAGCAGATGTAATGCAACAACATAGTATGGCAACATGCTTATACTTTGACATTTGAAAATCCCTTTTACTTGGTTAACCACAAATTGAGAATCTCCAAATATGTCAACTGCATGAACTTGTATCCCACTATTAAGGCTTCATATTCAGCTTGATTATTAGAACAAGTAATTTCATCCACTCTGAAACCATATGTGGTTTCTATTCCTTGTGGTGACTTAATCATTATACCAATTCCAGTTAGGCCATTGGCTTTCGATCCATCGAACCACATTTGCCATGGCTCAACACTAGCCATACCAAGTTCCATTATCTCTTGGCTTTCTGTTTGAGATGGATGGTCTGCCAAAAAATTGGCTAAAACTAAACTACTTTCCTTTACTGCCTTTTGGGAACATATTCTAATGAAATTCTGATAAGGCTAATATCCATTTGCCAATTCTTCCCCTCAACATAGGTCTAGATAACATATACTTAACCAAATCTGTGGTTGCAATTACCAAGACAGTTGTAGGCAAAAGATAATATCTCAATTTCATTGCAGCAAAATACAATGCAAGGCACAGTTTTTCTACAGCTGAGTATTTACATTCACAAGAATTTAAAAACCTACTAAGGTAATAAACAGCTTGCTCCTTGCCTTCTTCATTGTCTTGGGCTAAGAAAGCTCCCAATGAATCTTCTGCTGCAGCTATGTACAACTTCAAGGGCTTATCACCCTTTGGTGGCATCAGCACTGGAGGGTTGGCCAAGTAGGCTTTGATACCTTCGAAAGCAATTTGATGCTCTGCTGTCCACACAAATTCCTCTTCATCTTTTAGCCTTAATAAGGAAGAAAATACTTTAGTTTTCCCTGCAGTGTTAGAAATGAATCTTCGAAGAAAATTAACCTGTCCAAGGAACTTTTGTAATTCTTTCTTACTTGATGAGATCTGGCTTCAATGATGGCTTTGGCTTATTCTGGTCAATCTGTATTCCTCTCTTGTGTACTACATAGCCCAAGAAGTTTCCAGATGATACGCCAAAAGCACACTTAAGAGGATTGAGTTTCAACTTGAACTTTCTCATTCTTTCAAAGGCTGCTTCTAAGTGAAACAGATGCTCCTCCATGGATTGGGATTTAACTACAATGTCATCAATATAACACTCTAAATACCCTCCAATGAGGTCATGAAAGATAGTGTTCATAGCCCTCTGATATGTAGCCCCAGCATTCTTCAGGCCAAATGGCATTTTAAACCCATTCGAAGGTCCCAATATTCCCAGGACATCTGAATGTTGTCTTGTGACATCCTCCTCTGCAATGCAGATTTGGTTATAACCAGAGTGCCCATCCATCATTGATAAAATCTGATGCCCTGCTGAACTGTCTACCAACAAGTCTACTATAGGCATAGGATATTCATTTTTGGAGTTGCTAGATTTAAGTTTCTGAAATCAATGCATACCCTCATTTTACCATTCTTCTTAACTAACATACAACACAAATATTGGATAGCCATTCAACATACCTGGCTGTCCTGATAAAGCCTGCCTTGAGTAGTCTAAGAATTTCTTCCTTAACTTTCTGAATCACTTCTGGACTCATTTTTCTTGGCTTTTGCTTGTATGGCTTGAAATTAGGCCTCATAGGAAGCCTATGTTCTACTAATGACCTATCCAATCCTGGTATT